>CM068365.1:3689493-3849493 GCA_034769755.1 Odontamblyopus lacepedii | reverse complement strand
GAGTCCTGCTTTAGACCGGATTTAGACCGGATTTAGACCTGATTTAGACCAAATTTAGACCCGACGGAGACCCAATTTAAACCTGTTTTAGACCTGGTTTAGTCCTGGTTCAGCCCTGGTTTAGACCTGCTTTAGACCGGGTTTAGACCTGGTTTACACCGGCTTTAGACCTGCTTTAGACCAGGTTTAGACCTGGTTTAGTCCTGTTCAGTCCAGGTTCAGTCCAGGCTTTAGGCCGGCTTTAGACCTGCTTTAGACCAGGTTTAGACCTGGTTTAGTCCTGGTTCAGTCCAGGCTTTAGGCCGGCTTTAGACCTGGTTTAGTCCTGGTTCAGTCCCGGTTTAGACCTGGTTTACACTGGCTTTAGACCTGCTTTAGACCTGGTTTAGTCCTGGTTCAGTCCAGGTTCAGTCCAGGCTTTAGGCCGGCTTTAGACCTGGTTTAGTCCTGGTTCAGTCCCGGTTTAGACCTGGTTTAATCCTGGTTTAGTCCTGATTAAATGAAGGTTCAAACGGTCAGAAAAACTCTGTCTCCCTCTTTTAAAACCCTTGTGTTTTTGCACTTTTCCTCAGAATCCGCCGCTGAACTGATGTAAAACTGTGACAAATATTCACCACAGACACTATTCACCAGCCCGAGGCAGAATTAGAAAAACACCTGGACTCTAAAGTGGACGGACCACAGGACAAACGACACGGCGCTGACGGAGACGTTACGAGAGCGTCTGTCGCAGAGGAGGGCGGCTTCATCACTCAGACAAATGTGACGAGGGACGGACGCTGAAGATGAAGCGACAACAGAGACGTGTGTCCCTCCGACTGTGAAAGCCACGATCTACAGGAGGATTTACCCGAGTTTGGCTGAAGAAGCTTAACTCCACTTTAACCCATCTGACAACAGCCACGAGTCTAACAAACAAAACGCTCTGCCTGGTTCACTCATTAGTGTCTGGAAACGTTAGAAAACAACTTTATAAGCACCTCACACTTCCCTCTGCTGATTTCCCACTGCACAGGCCAAAGCCCAAAAGACTCGATCGCCGACGTCGTTTCTAATCACATTTATTTACGAGTGAATTATATTTTTTGAAAAACGCTAAAAAAAACCCATTCCCGAACCATTTTCTTTCAACAGCTTTCAGTTTCTCTTCTTCTTCACCGTCAGTAGTCGATCTTCACTCGTTGCTTCTGGCGGCTCGAGCCTCTCGCCGCCGCTGGAGTCGACGATCGAGTCTTCGCCAGATCAACAGTTTATCCTCTGTGGTACTAACTATTGGCTCCAGTTGCGTTTCTTCTATTTTTCCCTCTTTTCTTACTTAGGCTACGTTCAGACTGCAGCCTGAAGTGACCCAAATACGTTTGTTTGCCCCAGTGCGACCTGTATCCGATCTGTTAATGGTGATTTTTACAAATGTGACCCAGGCCACTCGGATCTGTGCTCCTAAAACTGAAACATGTCCGATCTTTTGACACGCGACTTCAGTCAGAATGGGCAGGTCACCTTCATCCCACCTACACGTCATTAACAAGCGAGAGTTTGGCTGTTGTGCTGTGACAAGCTCCTGTTGTGAGCCAATACCGCCCAACTCCGACACGTTTGATACTGAAATAGGCTGAAGACAACGTGTTTAGTACAGCAGCAACTTTAAAATCTCCAGGAGCTCAATGCAGCGTCCGTGTTTAGGCGACTTCGCTGCTGTGACGTCGTCGTGTCTGCGATGCTCATGCTGGACACTTTTGGGGCGTTTGAAGTTCACAGTGGAGATCACACGAGTCGCATTTAACTGGAAACGTGAATGACCTCGCAAAAAACGATTTCACAAAAAAGTCCGAATTGAGCATTAAGCCCTGCAGTCTGAACATTGCCTTTTTTTCCTGTCTTCCCTCAGATCCCTCTGGTTTTCGGACCTACCTGCCTTGGAGGTACTAAACCCGGTCTAAAGCAGGTCTAAAGCAGGTCTAAAGCAGGTCTAAACCGCGTCTAAATCAAGTATAAAACTGGTCTAAAGCAGGTCCAAAGAAGGTCTAAAGCAGGTCTAAACCGCGTCTAAATCAAGTATAAAGCAGGTCTAAAGCAGATCCAAAGGTCTAAAGCAGGTCTAAAGCAGGTCTAAACCGCGTCTAAATCAAGTCTAAAGCAGGTCTAAAGCAGGTCTAAACCAGGTCTAAATCAAGTCTAAAGCAGGTCTAAAGCAGGTCTAAACCAGGTCTAAATCAAGTCTAAAGCAGGTCTAAAGCAGGTCTAAACCGCGTCTAAATCAAGTATAAAACTGGTCTAAAGCAGATCCAAAGAAGGTCTAAAGCAGGTCTAAAGCAGGTCTAAATCAAGTCTAAAACTGGTCTAAAACTGGTCTAAACCTGGTCTAAAGCAGGTCTAAACCAAGTCCAAAGCAGGACCAAAGCAGGTCTAAACCAGGTCTAAAGCAGGTCTAAACCAGGTCTAAATCAAGTCTAAAACTGGTCTAAACCTGGTCTAAAGCAGGTCTAAACCAAGTCCAAAGCAGGACCAAAGCAGGTCTAAACCAGGTCTAAAGCAGGTCTAAAGCAGGTCTAAACCAGGTCTAAACCAGGTCTAAACCAGGTCTAAACCAGGTCTAAATCCGGTCCTCTCCAGCCTCAGACCCAGCTCCCCGCAGCCTGCACAGGTTTATAATCAATAAACCTGTTCATTTCTGCCTCATTTGATCTGCCAGTCATTATAACGAAATAATCAGACATTTAGACAGGTGATGGAGAGAGAGGAGAGCGGAGAAGAGGGAGAAGGGAGAGAAACTTTTTTTTTTTATCAAGTCCCATCCCATCTGAAATATCGCTCCACATTTCACACGTAATAATCCCACAGTTTGGACTTGAGCTCTGATGAACACTTCAGAGTCTCAGAGCGAGTGGTTTTACTGCAGACAGGAAACAGCTGAGGCCATCGCAGCCTCACAGCTTTAGATCCTGTGCTCCAAACATAGACCGTATATATATGAGTGGACGTAGCTAAAGCGTTAGCCGGCGCGTGCCAAACAGGAAGTGCTCCAGGAGGCTCTTCCGGCTCCTTCTCTCCCTTTTTCCCATCGACTTACATTAGGATCTTATCATTTTGTATGAACCCACTCTACAGGATCCTGAACTTTTCAATTCGCTGTTTTGTTCCTAAATAACGATATGAACATAAATAACGGACCAATCAGACGCCTTCATTCCCCGAGGTCCCTCCCCCTAGCGTTAGCAACAGGTTTGATTGACAGCTCGTTTCGTTGCTAAGTAAGTTCCCTTCCCGCTTTCCTGCCCCGAGTGACGATTTTGGAGATAAAATGGCAAAATATCTCAATCACAATAGCTCACGTTACTAGAATCTGAATGAGCATAAAGTAAAGTGAATTTGGTTAAATTGCGACTCTATTGTTGTTCGCACGTAACAGAACAAACAACATAAATCAATGACTTGAACTATTTAAATGATGATAAAAGCTCAAAGTTTCCTCCTTCTTCTGTAGAATCAGCAAACACAGCGGTTCGTGCAGGTGCAGAGGTGTCACATTTAACCTCCTCACTCATGATTGGCTCTTGTGTTGCTATGATACTCGCGGGCGGATTTCCAAATATGGACGTGGCTCCAGATTCGCTCCTGACGCTGTGGAGACGTCACACTCACTCAGTCCACATATACACGCTCTACGGTTCCGCAGACAGAGGGATCCCAGATTTTAAGTCTCCTCAGATTCTCCTCGTGTTTGTGTTTTGCGCTTTAAGTTTAAAAACTGTTTAAAACCGAAAAAAAATCCTGTAGTGCGTTGTGCCTTAACCGCTGCTGCTTGTTGTTTTGGTCTTAAAACGTTCGCATTAACCCGCTCTGCATGATCCTGGGGTTTTTATTTCGCTATTGTGTCCGTAAATGGATTTACTTCCTAAAAAGCAGCTCCGCATTCGCCCCTGTAACTGCCAACCACGATGAGCTTCATTTGACCGGAGCCGAACGCTGTGGGGGATTTCTAGCCTGCGTTGCGTGATACGGCCTGAAGAGGAAAAAGGAGACGGAATTTCAGCATTTCCAGTTTGCGTTTTGGATTCAGCTGCAAAAACAGAGAGTAATTTATGATCCAAAGACGAACAGACTCACACAGTAATAATAAAATGCAAATGTGAAGTCTTTTGAGTCACCTATTTTCTATTTCTGTAGTAATTACATCAGGGATTCGGAACATAACCCTGCTCCGTGTCCTGTTTTACATTAGTCCTGCTTCAGTCCTCCTTTAGACCTCGTTTAGTCCACGTTTGGTCCTGGTTTAGACCTGGTTTAGACCTCGTTTAGTCCACGTTTGGTGCTGGTTTAGACCTGGTTTAGACCTCGTTTAGTCCACGTTTGGTGCTGGTTTAGACCTGGTTTAGACCTGGTTTAGTCCACATTTGGTGCTGGTTTAGACCTGGTTTAGACCTCGTTTAGTCCACGTTTGGTCCTGGTTTAGACCTGGTTTAGACCTGGTTTAGTCCATGTTTGGTGCTGGTTTAGACCTGGTTTAGACCTCGTTTAGTCCACGTTTGGTGCTGGTTTAGACCTGGTTTAGCCCTCGTTTAGTCCACGTTTGGTGCTGGTTTAGACCTGGTTTAGACCTCGTTTAATCCACGTTTGGTACTGGTTTAGACCTGGTTTAGCCCATGGTTTGGACTTGGCTTAGTTCACTTCTGGTTTAGTCTTGGTTCAGTCCATAATTTAGTCCTGGTTTAGATCTGAATTAGTCCTGGTTTAGACCTGGTTTAGCCTTACTTAGTTCAGTCCTGATTTAGTCCTGGTCCTGGTTCAGACCTGGTTCTGACCATAATTTAGTCCTGGTCTAGTTCTAGTTTAGACCTTCTAGTTTAGTCCAAGGTTCGGACCTGGTTTGATTTAGTTTAGTCCTGGTTCAGTCCTGGTTCTGACCATAATTTAGTCCTGGTTTAGATCTAGATTAGTCCAGGTCTAGTTCTAGTTCAGTCCTGGTTTAGTCCTGATTTAGTCCTGGTTTAGTCCTGATTTATTCCTGGTTTAGTTCAGTTCTGGGTTAGTCTTGGTTCAGACCTTAATTAGTCCTGGTTCAGTCCTAGTTTGGTCCTGGTTTAGTTCAGCTCTGGTTTAGTCTTAGTTCAGTCCTGGTTCTGATCATAATTTAGTCCTGGTTGAGATTTAGATTAGTCCTGGTCTAGTTCTAGTTTAGACCTGGTTTAGTCCATGGTGTCGGACCTGGTTTGATTTAGTTCAGTTCTGGTTTAGTCCTGGTCCTGGTCTAGTCCTGGTCCTGGTCTAGTCCGAGAGAGAGAGATTCTGCTCCAGTGAAGACAGAGCATCAGAGGTTAGATCAGGACACTCACTTGTCTTTCTTTAGTGCTTCCCCCTCCCCCTCTCTTCCCCCTCTCCTCCCTCCTCTCCTCTGTTCCTCCCTCCTCTCCTCTGTTCCTCCCTCCTCTCCTCTGTCCCTCCCTCCTCTCCTCTGTCCCTCCCTCCTCTCCTCTGTTCCTCCCTCCTCTCCTCTGTTCCTCCCTCCTCTCCTCTGGCCTCCCTCCTCTCCTCTGTTCCTCCCTCCTCTCCTCTGTTCCTCCCTCCTCTCCTCTGTTCCTCCCTCCTCTCCTCTGTTCCTCCCTCCTCTCCTCTGTTCCTCCCTCCTCTCCTCTGTTCCTCCCTCCTCTCCTCTGTTCCTCCCTCCTCTCCTCTGTTCCTCCCTCCTCTCCTCTGTCCTCCCTTCTCTCCTCTGTTCCTCCCTCCTCTGTTCCTCCCTCCTCTCCTCTGTTCCTCCCTCCTCTCCTCTGTTCCTCCCTCCTCTCCTCTGTCCTCCCTTCTCTCCTCTGTTCCTCCCTCCTCTCCTCTGTTCCTCCCTCCTCTCCTCTGTTCCTCCCTCCTCTCCTCTGTCCTCCCTCCTCTCCTCTGTCCTCCCTCCTCTCCTCTCCCCTCTGTTTTCCCTCTTTCTCCCCTTCTCCTCCTCTGACTTCATGCATATGTAACACAGCACAGGGGGACGGGAGGGCATCTGACACACAGAGTTTTGGGTGGTGTGAGGACAGAGCCTGGACCCTCTGAGATTCTGTCTGGATCAAAATAGATCCAAAAGCGTTGATGAAGATTTAACCTGAAGAGCCACTCGCCCTCTGCCCAGAACAACCTGCGCCCGACTTACACGATATCACCTAAAGTTTTGTCTCTGCCGTGACTCGCACATGAAATTAAACTCATCCTGTTCTTAATCCACCGGGTTTAATCTGGCTCCTCCTCTGCGGCTCCAACAGCTGCAGCTCTTCTGGGAGGAGTCCACAAAGTTTAGGAGAGTGTTTATGGGACTTTTGGAGCACTGATCCCGAAGTGCATTTGTGAGGTCACAGCCTGACCCTGGACGAGAAGGCCCGAGGCTCTAATTAATCCCAAAGGTTTTCTGTCGAGTTAAGGTGCAGGAGTCAAGTTCCTCCACACCAAACTCTCTCCTGGACCTTTGTGCTCTGGTCACAGTCGTGTGGAAGAGGAAGGAGCATCTCCAAACTGTTCCGAACTGTTCCAAAATCTCTTGTTCTGCTGAAGTATTCAGAGTTTCTTTCACTGGAACTAAGAGTCCTGAAGAACAAGCCCACACCATAATCCCTCCACCAAACTTTACACTTGGCCCAGTCAGACAAGAACCGTTTTCCTGGAGCCACTAAACCCACACTCGTCTATCAGATCTCCAGATGGAGAAGCTCGGTCCCTCCAGAGAAGGCGTCTCCACTGCTCCAGAGTCCAGTGGCGGCACTTTACACCACTGCACCCGACGCTTTCACTGCACTTGGTGATGTGTGGTTCAGATGCAGCTGCTCGGCCGTGGAAACCCGTTCCATGAAGCTCTCTGCTGTTCTGGAGCTCCTCTGAAGGACACATGAAGCTCTCTGCTGTTCTGGAGCTCCTCTGAAGGACACATGAAGCTCTCTGCTGTTCTGGAGCTCCTCTGAAGGACACATGAATCTCTCTGCTGTTCTGGAGCTCCTCTGAAGGACACATGAAGCTCTCTGCTGTTCTGGAGCTCCTCTGAAGGACACGTGAAGCTCTCTGCTGTTCTGGAGCTCCTCTGAAGGACACATGACGCTTTCTGCTGTTCTGGAGCTCCTCTGAAAGACACATGAAGCTCTCTGCTGTTCTGGAGCTCCTCTGAAGGACACATGAAGCTCTCTGCTGTTCTGGAGCTCCTCTGAAAGACACATGAAGCTCTCTGCTGTTCTGGAGCTCCTCTGAAGGACACATGAAGCTCTCTGCTGTTCTGGAGCTCCTCTGAAGGACACATGAAGCTCTCTGCTGTTCTGGAGCTCCTCTGAAGGACACATGAAGCTCTCTGCTGTTCTGGAGCTCCTCTGAAGGACACATGAAGCTCTCTGCTGTTCTGGAGCTCCTCTGAAGGACACATGAAGCTCTCTGCTGTTCTGGAGCTCCTCTGAAAGACACATGAAGCTCTCTGCTGTTCTGGAGCTCCTCTGAAAGACACGAGAAGCTCTCTGCTGTTCTGGAGCTCCTCTGAAAGACACATGAAGCTCTCTGCTGTTCTGGAGCTCCTCTGAAAGACACAAGAAGCTCTCTGCTGTTCTGGAGCTCCTCTGAAAGACACATGAAGCTCTCTGCTGTTCTGGAGCTCCTCTGAAGGACACATGAAGCTCTCTGCTGTTCTGGAGCTCCTCTGAAAGACACATGAAGCTCTCTGCTGTTCTGGAGCTCCTCTGAAGGACACATGAAGCTCTCTGCTGTTCTGGAGCTCCTCTGAAGGACACATGAAGCTCTCTGCTGTTCTGGAGCTCCTCTGAAGGACACATGAAGCTCTCTGCTGTTCTGGAGCTCCTCTGATGGACACATGAAGCTTTCTGCTGTTCTGGAGCTCCTCTGAAAGACACATGAAGCTCTCTGCTGTTCTGGAGCTCCTCTGAAGGACACATGAAGCTCTCTGCTATTCTAGAGCTCCTCTGATGGACACATGACGCTCTCTGCTGTTCTGGAGCTCCTCTGAAGGACACATGAAGCTCTCTGCTGTTCTGGAGCTCCTCTGATGGACACATGAAGCTCTCTGCTGTTCTGGAGCTCCTCTGAAAGACACATGAAGCTCTCTGCTGTTCTGGAGCTCCTCTGAAGGACACATGAAGTCTGGAGGTCTGTAGTGGCACTCTCTGCCTCAGCATCCTGACCCGCCCCGTCAGTTCACGTGGTTTACGGTTACGTGAGTTTTGTTCTGTTGTTCCCGATCATTTCCTCTTTGTTCTAATCCCACTGACAGTCGACTGTGGAATATTTTGGAGGAGGAAATGTCACGACTGGACTCATGTCACAGGTTCCTCCTCTCACAGCTCCACGCTGGAATTCACTGAGCTCCTGAGAGCGACACGTTCTGTCACTAATGTTTGTAGAAACATCTCAGGCCGAGTTTATGCATCTGAGGCCACAGAAGAACTCCTGATCTACATGATTCAGATTTAGAGCAAATACTTTTGGCAGTACAGTTTATCTCGGGACAGAGCTAACCCACCAGGAGCCTTTGGGTGTTCGGATACGTGTCGTCAGAATTCCAAATAATAGAAGTGGGCTCCAGATTGTTCCGTCATAAATGCTGGCCTCAATGAGCTTCATTCTCCCTCTCTCAGTTTACTTCTTTGTACAGTCAGTGAGTAAAGGCGGCCGCACACTGCAGGATGTTTCAGTTTTAAACACAAACACAAAGCGCAAACACCACAGACACGAGGAGAACCTGATGAGGAGGAGTAATTATTTCAGTTATTTCCTTGTCGGTCCGTCGCTCCTCTGCCCCCGACGCTCCGTTCCCGTCGCGTCGCTGCTGTTCGGTGAAGATCCGACAGAGCCACACACACGAGGAACAGACACAAACACAAACTCTCCCGCGGTGTGTGGCGGCCTTTAGTCAACTTGATTTATATCGTGCTTTTCGCAGATAAAAATCACAAAGTGCTTTAGTGCCGGAGCCTCCTCGGTGCGGGGCGGCGGAGATAACCACTCTGCCACGCTCGGACTGTGGCGTGAGGGCGGCGCGGTCTGAGCATGCCCAGTAGAGCCGTCTGACAGAGAGGCCGTAAATCTGTACAATGTGAGTGTCCATTTAACCTCTGCAGAAGCTCTGAGTCAGCCCCGAGAAAAGAGAGGGAGGAGGAGGAGGAGGAGGAGGGGGGTAGAGGGGAGAGGAGAGGAGAGAGAGAGAGCAGAGGAAAGAGGAGAGGAGGAGAAGGGAAGAAGAGGTGGAGGTCCCGAGGGAGAGAAAAAAAGAGGAAATCGGAGGAAATCAGCTGATGTCAGTGTGTGTTGCCGAGGGGCACAAAGACTGAAGAGGCTAAAGCGGCAATCGAACAGCACACCTCCTGGTTATGAACGAGGACTAAAACAGGACTCAACCAGGACTCAACCAGGGCCAAACCAGGACCGAACCAGGACCGAACCAGGACCGAACCAGGGCCGAATCAGGACCGAACCAGAACCAAACCAGGACCGAACCAGGATCGAACCAGGACCGAACGAGGGCTGAACCAGAACCGAACCAGGACCGAACCAGGACCGAACCAGGACCGAACCAGGACCGAACCAGGACCGAACCAGGGCTGAACCAGAAATGAACCAGGACCGAACCAGGACCGAACCAGGACCGAACCAGGACCGAACCAGGGCCGAATCAGGACTAAACCAGGGCCGAATCAGGACCGAACCAGAACCAAACCAGGACCGAACCAGGACCGAACCAGGACTAAACCAGGACCGAACCAGGACCGAACCAGGACCGAACCAGGACCGAACCAGGGCTGAACCAGAAATGAACCAGGACCGAACCAGGACCGAACCAGGACCGAACCAGGGCCGAATCAGGACCGAACCAGAACCAAACCAGGACCGAACCAGGATCGAACCAGGACCGAACCAGGGCTGAACCAGGACCGAACCAGAACCGAACCAGGACCGAACCAGGACCGAACCAGGACTGAACCAGGACCGAACCAGGGCTGAACCAGAAATGAACCAGGACCGAACCAGGACCGAACCAGGACCGAACCAGGGCTGAACCAGGGCTGAACCAGGACCGAACCAGGGCTGAACCAGGACCGAACCAGAACCGAACCAGGACCGAACCAGGACCGAACCAGGACCGAACCAGGGCTGAACCAGGGCTGAACCAGGACCGAACCAGGGCTGAACCAGGACCGAACCAGAACCGAACCAGGACCGAACCAGGACCGAACCAGGACTGAACCAGGACCGAACCAGGGCTGAACCAGAAATGAACCAGGACCGAACCAGGACCGAACCAGGACCGAACCAGGACCGAACCAGGACCGAACCAGGGCTGAACCAGAAATGAACCAGGACCGAACCAGGACCGAACCAGGACCGAACCAGGGCCGAATCAGGACTAAACCAGGGCCGAATCAGGACCGAACCAGAACCAAACCAGGACCGAACCAGGACCGAACCAGGACTAAACCAGGACCGAACCAGGACCGAACCAGGACCGAACCAGGACCGAACCAGGGCTGAACCAGAAATGAACCAGGACCGAACCAGGACCGAACCAGGACCGAACCAGGGCCGAATCAGGACCGAACCAGAACCAAACCAGGACCGAACCAGGATCGAACCAGGACCGAACGAGGGCTGAACCAGAACCGAACCAGGACCGAACCAGGACCGAACCAGGACCGAACCAGGACCGAACCAGGGCTGAACCAGGGCTGAACCAGGACCGAACCAGGGCTGAACCAGGACCGAACCAGAACCGAACCAGGACCGAACCAGGACCGAACCAGGACCGAACCAGGACCGAACCAGGGCTGAACCAGAAATGAACCAGGACCGAACCAGGACCGAACCAGGACCGAACCAGGACCGAACCAGGGCCGAATCAGGACTAAACCAGGGCCGAATCAGGACCGAACCAGAACCAAACCAGGACCGAACCAGGACCGAACCAGGACTAAACCAGGACCGAACCAGGACCGAACAGGACTGAACCAGGACTAAACCAGGACCAAAACCGAACTAAAGCAGGACCAAAACTGGACTAAAGCAGGACCAAAACCGGACTAAAGCAGGACTAAACAAAGACTAAACTAGGTCTATAACATGTCTACAAAAGAACTACACTGGGTCTAAACCAGGTCTAAACCAGGACTGAACCAGGTCTAAACCGGGTCTAAACCGGGTCTAAACCGGGTCTAAACCGGGTCTAAACCGGGTCTAAACCGGGTCCAAGTCTGTCCTGGATGTGTCTGTCCAGTTTCTCGGTGATGGATGAGGGGCCTTTTCCTCTAATGGGACCGGACTCTGTGGCCGCACTGACCCCTGCTGCTGCCACGGACGCCAAAACACCAAAACACCCAAAACACGCCTCACCCGGACCTCAGGGGGTCCACAGGGGAGGGGGGAGGGAGGGGGTATTGGAGGTATTAATGGGGTATGAAGGAGGGCAGGAGGGGCAGGAGGTGCAGGAGGTGCAGGAGGGGGTTATGGGTGATTTGTGCCAAAAGCGACAGTCACTGCAGCAGAATCCCCTCATTCATCACCAGTGACAGGGTTAAAAATAAAAATACTGAGCTACAGAACGAGGGAGGAGAGAGGAGAGGAGAGAGGAGAGAGGAGAGAGGAGAGGAGAGAGGAGAGAGGAGAGAGGAGAGAGGAGAGAGGAGAGAGGAGAGAGGAGAGGAGAGAGGAGATGAGAGAGGAGAGAAGAGAGGAGAGGAGAGAGGAGAGGAGAGAGGAGAGGAGAGGAGAGAAGAGAGGACAGAGAAGAGAGGAGAGAGGAGAGGAGAGGAGAGGAGAGAGGAGAGGAGAGAGGAGAGGAGAGAGGAGAGGAGAGAGGAGAGGAGAGAGGAGAGAGGAGAGGAGAGAGGAGAGGAGAGAGGAGAGCAGAGAGGAGAGAGGAGAGAGGAGAGAAGGGAGAGGAGAGAAGGGAGAGGAGAGAGGAGAGAGGAAAGAGGAGAGGAGAGGAGAGGAGAGGAGAGAGGAGAGGAGAGAGGAGAGGAGAGAGGAGAGGAGAGCAGAGAGGAGAGAGGAGAGAGGAGAGAAGGGAGAGGAGAGAAGGGAGAGGAGAGAGGAGAGAGGACATAGGAGAGGAGAGGAGAGGAGAGAGGAGAGGAGAGAGGAGAGGAGAGGAGAGAGGAGAGAGGAGAGGAGAGGAGAGGAGGAGAGGAGAGAGGAGAGGAGAGGAGAGGGGAGAGGAAGAGGAGAGAGGAGAGGAGAGAGGGAGGAGAGAGGAGAGGAGAGGAGAGAGAAGAGGAGAGAGGAGAGGAGAGAGGAGAGGAGAGGAGAGGAGAGAGAAGAGGAGAGAGGAGAGGAGAGAAGAGAGGAGTAGGAGGAGAGGAAAGAGGAGAGGAGAGGAGAGAAGAGAGGAGAGAGGAGAGGAGAGGAGAGGAGAGAGGAGAGAGGAGAGAGGAGAGGAGAGGAGAGGAGAGAGGAGAGGAGAGAGGAGAGGAGAGGAGAGAGGAGAGAGGAGAGAGGAGAGGAGAGCGGAGAGGAGAGAGGAGAGGAGAGGAGAGGAGAGGGGAGAGAGGAGAGAGGTGAGGAGAGAGGAGAGGAGAGGAGAGAGGAGAGGAGAGAGGAGAGGAGAGGAGAGAGGAGAGAGGAGAGGAGAGAGGAGAGGAGAGAGGAGAGAGGAGAGAGGTGAGGAGAGAGGAGAGGAAAGAGGAGAGGAGAGAGGAGAGAGGAGAGGAGAGAAGAGAGGAGAGAGAAGAGAGGAGAGAGGAGAGGAGAGGAGAGAGGAGAGAAGAGAGGAGAGAGAAGAGAGGAGAGAGGAGAGAAGAGAGGAAGGGGAGAGGGAGGAAAGATGGATAGAGGAGAGAGAGAGGAATAGGACAGACAGTCAAAGAGAGGGAGGCGAGAGTGAAGGGAGGAAGAGAAAAAGCGAGGGAAGGAAACAGAGGAGAGGAGGGTGATAAAGTTGATGTGATGATTAATAAAAAAAGAGCTCCACAGACAGAAAACAAACTCAGAGGAAGAGAATTACAAAAAAAAAGAGTTTAAAGTTTTATCCTGAACTTTAGATCCTTTGACATTCAAGATTTTGAGGTTTTTACTTCAAATACTTCACTCAAGAAGCAGATCAACGAATATGAACTTCTCGTATTTCGCTTTTTGGTAAAACAAACAAAAAAATAGGATAATGAAATAATACAAAAAATTAAATAAATAAAATACTACAGAGATCTAAGAAAATACTAAAGGCACAACAAGGAAACTGAAAATAATGAAACAGCAACACCTCATTTTCTGAGGCTTATGAAAAATAACTTAGTCCTGGTTTAGTCCTGGTTTAGACCTGGTTTAGACCTGGTTTAGACCTGGTTTAGATCTGTTTCAGTCCTGGTTTAGTCCTGGTTTAGTCTTGGTTTATTCTTGGTTAAGTCCTGGTTCAGTCCTGGTATAGTCCTGGTTCAGTCCTGTTTTAGTCCTGTTTTAGTCCTGGTTTAGTCCTGGTTTAGTCCTGGTTCAGTCCTGGTTCAGTCCTGTATTAGTCCTGTTTTAGTCCTGGTTCAGTCCTGGTTTAGTCCTGGTTCAGTCCTGGTTCAGTCCTGGTTCAGTCCTGTTTTAGTTCTGTTTTAGTCCTGGTTCAGTCCTGTTTTAGTCCTGTTTTAGTCCTGTTTTAGTCCTGTTTTAGTTCTGTTTTAGTCCTGGTTCAGTCCTGGTTTAGTCCTGGTTCAGTCCTGGTTTAGTCCTGGTTCAGTCCTGGTTCAGTCCTGTTTTAGTCCTGTTTTAGTCCTGTTTTAGTTCTGTTTTAGTCCTGGTTCAGTCCTGGTTTAGTCCTGGTTCAGTCCTGGTTCAGTCCTGGTTTAGTCCTGGTTCAGTCCTGGTTCAGTCCTGTTTCAGTCCTGTTTTACCCCTGTTTCAGTCCTGGTTCAGTCCTGAAGTCTGTGTTTTCTTCCCCAAAGTCGTAAACACGTTCGTGTCGCTGTCCAATCAGAACCCTTCCCCACCCCCAGACGCCGAGCGGGATTAGACAAAGACGATTTAACGAGTTTTCCCTGGAAACTCCAAGGAGAATATTTCAATTCCGAACGATTTAATTCAGAACAAGGCGCACGGAGGCCCGAAGAGACTAGAAAGTTGGAGAAATTTGGTGGAAAAAGTTCTTGACACGAAGTCCATTTCCTCGTTTCCGCTCGGGTGCGTTGGGCGTCTCTCG
This sequence comes from Odontamblyopus lacepedii, assembly GCA_034769755.1. Classification (NCBI taxonomy): domain Eukaryota; kingdom Metazoa; phylum Chordata; class Actinopteri; order Gobiiformes; family Gobiidae; genus Odontamblyopus; species Odontamblyopus lacepedii. The sequence goes on along the minus strand of CM068365.1, from coordinate 3,835,362 downwards.
CAGATGCGGCGTTAGCGGTGACGGGAACATTACGTTTTGCATGAGAAGTGGGAAAAGCGTTTGTCTCCTCGGCGAAACAAAAGCCCCGACAGACGAGGCTCACGTGAGGCCTCAGCCGTCAGCGTTTTGTTCGAGCGTCTGACACTAAGAGGCTTTTAACTGCAGCCGAAGGCATTTGCATAAACGGCTCTTTGAAACCCTCTGAACTCCTCTACACTTTAACATCAGGTTAAAGATGCAGTGCGGAACTTTCCCGCCGGACGCTTTGGCATCGTTTTGGAGACACGGCGGAGATTAAAACCTCTGGGACTGGGACAGATCTATGCTTCTCCTCGTTCTCTCTTTCCTCCTTCACTCCTTCACTCCTCCTTCGCTTCTTCACTCCTCTTTCGCTTCTTCATTTCTCCTTCACTTCTTCATTCCACCTTCGCTTCTTCACTCCTTCTTCGCTTCACTCCTCCTTCACTTCTTCCCTCCTCCTTCGCTTCTTCACTCCTTCGCTTCTTCACTCCTCCTTCGCTTCTTCACTCCTCCTTCGCGTCTTCATTTCTCCTTCGCTTCTTCACTCCTCCTTCACTTCACTCCTCCTTCGCTTCTTCATTTCTCCTTCACTTCTTCATTCCTCCTTCGCTTCTTCACTCCTTCTTCGCTTCACTCCTCCTTCACTTCTTCATTTCTCCTTCACTTCTTCACTCCTCTTTCGCTTCTTCATTTCTCCTTCACTCCTTCACTTCTCCTTCTCTCCTCCTTCACTCTTGCTTCTCTCCTCCTTCACTCCTCTTTCACTTCTCCTTCACTCCTTCACTCCTCCTTCACTTCTTCACTCCTCCTTCGCTTCTTCACTCCTTTGCTTCTTCATTTCTCCTTCACTTCTTCACTCCTCCTTCACTTCTTCATTTCTCCTTCACTCCTCCTTCACTTCTTCACTCCTCCTTCACTCCTTCACTTCTTTACTTCTCCTTCACTTCTCCTTCTCTCCTCCTTCACTCTTGCTTCTCTCCTCCTTCACTCCTCTTTCACTTCTTCACTTCTCCTTCACTTCTTCTCTCCTCCTTCACCTCCTTCACTCATCCTTCACTTCTTCACTCGCCCTTCACTCCTTCACTTCTCCCTCAATTCTTCTCTCCTCTTTCACTCCTCCTTCACTTCTTCACTCCTTCATTTCTTCTTCACTTGGGTGAGTGGGTGATTTTGAGTGGGTGAATGGGTGAGTAGGTGAGTGGATGAGTGTGTGAGTGGGTGGATGGGTGAGTGTGTGAGTGGGTGAATGAGTGGGTGAGTGGGTGAGTGTTAGTGGGTGAGTGAGTGAGTGAGTGGGTGATTGTGAGTGTGTGAGTGGGTGAATGGGTGAGTGTGAGGTGGTGATTGTGAGTGGGTGAATGGGTGAGTGTGTGAGTGGGTGAATGGGTGAGTGGATGAGTGTGTGAGTGGGTGAATGGGTGAGTGTGTGAGTGGGTGAATGGGTGATTGTGAGTGGGTGATTTTGAGTGGGTGAATGGGTGAGTGGGTGAATGGGTGAGTGTGAGTGGGTGATTTTGAGTGGGTGAATGGGTGAGTGGGTGATTGGGTGAGTGGATGAGTGTGTGAATGGGTGATTGTGAGTGGGTGATTGTGAGTGGGTGAATGGGTGAGTGTGAGTGGGTGGATGGGTGAGTGTGTGAGTGGGTGAGTGTGAGTGGGTGATTGTGAGTGTGTGAGTGGGTGAATGGGTGAGTGTGTGAGTGGGTGATTGTGAGTGGGTGAATGGATGAGTAGGTGAATGGGTGAGTGTGAGGTGGTGATTGTGAGTGGATGAATGGGTGAGAGTGTGAGTGGGTGATTGTGAGTGGGTGAATGGGTGAGTGTGTGAGTGGGTGAATGGGTGAGTGTGTGAGTGGATGAGTGTGTGAGTGGGTGAATGGGTGAGTGGGTGAATGGGTGATTGTGAGTGGGTGATTTTGAGTGGGTGAATGCGTGAGTGGGTGAGTGTGTGAGTGGTTGAGTGGGTGATTGTGAGTAGGTGAATGGGTGAGTGGGTGAATGGGTGATTGTGTGAGTGGGTGAATGGGTGAGTGTGTGAGTGGGTGAATGGGTGAGTGTGTGAGTGGGTGAATGGGTGAGTGTGTGAGTGTGTGAATGGGTGAGTGTGTGAGTGTGTGAGTGGGTGAATGGGTGAGTGTGTGAGTGTGTGAGTGGTTGAGTGGGTGATTGTGAGTCGGTGATTGGGTGAGTGGGTGAATGGGTGAGTGTGTGAGTGTGTGAGTGTGTGAGTGGGTGAATGGGTGAGTGGGTGATTGTGTGAGTGGGTGAATGGGTGAGTGTGTGAATGGGTGAGTGGGTGAGTGTGTGAAAGGGTGAATGGGTGAGTGGGTGAATGGGTGAGTGTGTGAGTGGGTGAATGGGTGTGTGAGTGAGTGAGTGTGTGAGTGGGTGAATGTGTGAGTGTGTGAGTGGGTGAATGGGTGAGTGTGTGAGTGGGTGAATGGGTGAGTGTGTGAGTGTGTGAGTGGTTGATTGTGAGTGGGTGATTGTGAGTCGGTGATTGGGTGAGTGGGTGAATGGGTGAGTGTGTGAGTGTGTGAGTGGGTGAGTGTGTGAGTGGGTGAATGGGTGAGTGGGTGATTGTGTGAGTGGGTGAATGGGTGAGTGTGTGAGTGGGTGAGTGTGTGAGTGGTTGAGTGGGTGATTGTGAGTAGGTGAATGGGTGAGTGGGTGAATGGGTGATTGTGTGAGTGGGTGAATGGGTGAGTGTGTGAGTGGGTGAATGGGTGAGTGTGTGAGTGGGTGAATGGGTGTGTGAGTGTGTGAGTGTGTGAGTGGGTGAATGGGTGAGTGTGTGAGTGGTTGAGTGGGTGATTGAGTGGGTGATTGTGAGTCGGTGATTGGGTGAGTGGGTGAATGGGTGAGTGTGTGAGTGGGTGAATGGGTGAGTGGGTGATTGTGTGAGTGGGTGAATGGGTGAGTGGGTGATTGTGTGAGTGGGTGAATGGGTGAGTGTGTGAATGGGTGAGTGTGTGAAAGGGTGAATGGGTGAGTGGGTGAATGGGTGAGTGTGTGAGTGGGTGAATGGGTGTGTGAGTGAGTGTGTGAGTGTGTGAATGGGTGAGTGTGTGAGTGGGTGAATGGGTGAGTGTGTGAGTGTGTGAGTGGGTGAGTGTGTGAGTGTGTGAGTGGTTGATTGTGAGTGGGTGATTGTGAGTCGGTGATTGGGTGAGTGTGTGAGTGTGTGAGTGGGTGAATGGGTGAGTGTGTGAGTGGGTGAGTGGGTGATTGTGTGAGTGGGTGAATGGGTGAGTGTGTGAGTGTGTGAGTGGGTGAGTGTGTGAGTGGGTGAATGGGTGAGTGTGTGAATGGGTGAGTGTGTGAATGGGTGAGTGTGTGAGTGTGTGAGTGGGTGAGTCAGTCCCTCGGGTTTATTTAGTGACGTGTCAGATCAGGGACACGGTGAAAATCTCAGAGTTGATTTTTATGGACAGAGAAACGGCCGAGATTAAACCTGAAACTTCACTGAGACAGACACACCTCCTCCACTCCTCCGTCTGCTCCCTCCATCCTCCACTCCTCCGTCTACTCTATCATCCTCCACTCCTCCGTCTGCTCCCTCCATCCTCCACTCCTCCGTCTACTCTATCATCCTCCACTCCTCCATCTGCTCCCTCCATCCTCCACTCCTCCATCTGCTCCCTCCATCCTCCACTCCTCCATCTGCTCCCTCCATCCCCCACTCCTCTGTCTACTCTATCCATCCTCTACTCCTCATCTCTCCTATACTCCTCCTCTCTCTCTCTCCCTCCCGTCTCCTCCTTCTCTCTTTCTCTACTCCCTCTTTCACTCCTCTCTCCTCTTCCCCCGTCCTCTCTCCTCCACTCCTCCTCTCTCTTCCCTCCCCTCTCCAACTTCGCTCTCTCTCTCCTCCACTTCTCCACTCCCCTCCCTTTCTCCTCCTCTCTCTCCTCCCCTCCCCTCCTTTGCTCTCTCTCTCTCTCCCTCCTCCACTCCTCCTCTCTCCTCCTCCTTCTCTCTCTCTCCCATCCACTCCTTCTCTCCCTCCCCTCTCTCCTCCATCACTCTTTCTCTCCTCTCCCCCCCTCTCTCGCCTCTGTCTTTCCCTCCCGTCTCTCTCTCTCTCTCAGCAGCCTTTATCCACCTGCACCCACCTACACTCTCCTCTCCTCCCTCTCCTCTCTTTCTCCTCCTCTCTCTCCTCTCCTCCCCTCTCCACTCCTCCTCCTCTCCCCTTCGGTTTTGCTCTGGTACCTCATCCCTCGCTCCTTTTCTACGGCTCTAAAATTAAATCGTTCTGTTTACAGGAAGCAAAAGTCAGGATTCATGATCTAAAACCTCTCAGCGGAGAAGTGCGAGTGGGCAGCAGGAAAAGAGCGGAACGAATGAGAGGAGAGAGGGAGGAGGAGGGAGGGAGGAGAGAGGGAGGGGGAGAAGAGAGGAAGAGGGAGGAAGGAGAGAGGGGAAGACAGAGAAAGAGGACGAGAGGAGAGAGAGAGGGAGAGCAGCGAGGGAGGGAGGCAGAGAGTGAGGGAAGAGAAACAGAGGGAGAGGCGAGATGGAGATAAAGAGAGAGAGAGATGAAGGGAGAGGCGGGAGGGAGAGAGAGAGGAAAGGGGGACGCAAGACGGAGGAGAGAGAGAGCGAAAGAGAGAGGAAAGGGGAGGCGAGGGAGGAAGGTAGAGAGCGAGGGAAGAAAAACAAAGTGAGAGGTGAGATGGAGAAAAAGAGAGAGAGAAAGAGAGAGAGGAAGGGAGAGGCAAGAGAGGGGAGAGAGAAAGGGAGAGGAAGGGAGAGGTGAGACGGAGAGAAAGAGAGAGAGAGAAAAAAGGGGGAGGCAAGAGAGAGAGGGAGAGGGAGAGGAAGGGAGAGGTGAGACGGAGAGAAAGAGAGAGAGAAAGGGGGATGCAAGATGGAGAGAGAAAGGGAGAGGAAGGGAGAGGCGAGACAGAGAGAAAAAGAGAGAGGAAGAGAAAGGGGAGACGGAGAGAAAGAGAGAGAGAAAGGGGGATGCAAGACGGAGAGAGAGAGAGAACGGGAGAGGAAGGGAGAGGCGAGACAGAAAGAAAGATAGAGAGAAAGGGGGACGCAAGACAGAGAGAGAGAGAAAGGGAGAGGAAGGGAGAGATGAGACAGAGAGAAAGAGAGTGAGATGGAGAGAAAGAGAGAGAGAAAAAAGGGGGAGGCAAGAGAGAGAGGGAGAGGAAGGGAGAGGTGAGACAGAGAGAGAGAGAGACAGAAAGGGGGATGCAAGATGGAGAGAGAAAGGGAGAGGAAGGGAGAGGTGAAACAGAGAAAGATAGAGAGAAAGGGGGACGCAAGACAGAGAGAGAGAAAAAAAGGGAGAGGAAGGGAGAGACGAGACAGAGAGAAAGAGAGAGAGAGAAAGGGGGACGCAAGATGGAGTAGAGAGAGAGCAAGAGAGAGAGGACAGGGGAGGTAAGAGGGAGGGAAGAGAGAGAGATAAGGATGGAGGAGAGGAAAGAAGAGAGATGTGGAGGTAGAGAGAGTAAATGCAACACACTGAGGCGCCGATGTCGATCAGTGACGTCGATACTTCGATATTTGATGATGAGTCCAACAGCAAAACGACAAAAACACTTCAGACGATCGATCCTGCTCCAGTGGGTCAATAGTTTTAGTATTGATTAGTCGGACGGGTTTTGATTTGAGCCACTCCACATTTTTTTCACTCTTTACACCGTTTTACACAGAGCTCTGAACTCTTCGGACTGTGACAGAAGCAAAGCAGCATCTTCACTCTTCTGTCGCTCCACGAAATATCGCAAAATGAGACTTGGATATAGTTACTACTCACAGAGCTGTCAATCAAACCTGTTCCCAAAGCGAGTGGGAGGGACCTCGGGGGAAAGGAGGCGCCTGATTGGTCGGTTATTAACGTTCAGATCTTGATTTAGGGACGAAATAGTGAAATAAAAACCCCGGGATCACGTAGAGCGGGTCCAAAGGGACGGGCCACGCTTTTTTTTTAACAGAAACTGAACCGGAGCCCGAAGGAACCACGTCGTGCCCACGCTCACTTCCTGTTCGGAACGTGGGCCTTTCTACAGTTTATTCAGTGCAGAGCGTTACCTGGTGCAGGGTCCAGAGACGGTCCACCAGGGAGTTCAGGTGAGACAGAATCTGACGAATCAGGAGACACTTGAGCAGGTGAGAGCGGCTCAGGGACAGGAGACAGTCTGACAGGGACTGACAGGGCTACGGGAAATAAACACCACCAGCGTCAATACGAATACTAACACTCAAACTCTGTACTAAGGAATAAACTCCACAATCAAGACAGATTCTGGTACCACAATGATAATAATAATTTAAAAAAAAACACTTTCATTAGCTCAGGGGACATCAAATTACTTTCTGTCAAATACTAACACGTCTGCATCTTTTTGTTGTATTTTGTTGATTCTTTTAATTCAAAAATGATATTTATATGAAGTATTTATATTTATATTTAAATAATTATGACATATTAACATTTGCTGCCGAATTTGCCGCCAAACTTTCGTTGCATGTGTGGTGGAAAACTTTTACTTTGTTTTCTGTTGGGATCTGTTTAAGGTAAAGAATGTATTTCATGGGTTTAGATACTGTGAACTAACGACTGCTGAAGTGTTTCTGTGTTCCTGCCTCATGTGATGGTGTAAATGTGCTGTTCCTGGGGGATCTCAGGACAGGTCACTGCTCCGTCTTTATCCACTGTTTCGCTTTGCTTATTCTCATCATTTATAACAGTGATTTCCTTGGGGGTGAATCTGCTCGATGCCTCAGCTGAACCAGACACGTCGTCTCTGTCTGGAGGTTGTTCAGATTCTGTAGTATGTTTCACCTCATGTTCATTTTGTGATGTTTGTAACTGTATAAGAGGCTGTTTTTGTTTTGCCACGGAGCAGATCAGGGAGAGACGGACTTTGCGTGAGGGACAGAAGGTTTCGTTTTCATTTTCTCTGTAATTGTGGCACAATTGCTTTAATAAATCCAGACTCTTTGATTGAAGACAACTTCTCTCCCGTTTTTATTCTTCTCAGATTTAAAAATCCACAACAGCCCGACAAGCTCGAGATCAGACAGTGACATTCAAGGCACGTGCAGAGTGCTGTAGTGCAGTTAAGGACAGCGACACGACTCATTTTAAAGCACGAAAAGTGGACCGAGAGTGTCGAGTTTTCAGTGGACGATTTTTTTTTGTTCAGTGCAAGGACGCTGCAGTTTGTCCGATATGTAAGGAAAGTATATAAGGAAAGTGTGGCGGTTTTCAAAGAATATAATCTGCGTCGTCACTACTAAACCCGCCTAATCCGACCCCGGCCTCCACCACAGGAAAGATAATGTGGCCCCCAGAGAAAAAGTTTGATGACCCCTGCTTTAGACAAGAGAATGTGATTTTCTGCATTAAACTTTCTTTTTTATTCCCATGTGTCCTCATATCTGTGTAATCCCTCAGTGGTCCAGGTCTAAACCAGGTCTAATCCAGGTCTAAACCAGGTCTAAACCAAGTCTAAACCAGGTCTAAACCAGGTCTAAACCAGGTCCATGGGCGTGCACTAGGGTTGGGCAGTATGTTGATACCATTAAACCGTCTCAGCGTTTTCCCGGGGTTTACGGTTTTACTGTGACCAATTCAGAATCATTTAGTAGCTGCTCCTAAACCGTTCAGAAACAGAGTCGCAGCTTTATATTTGAAGATGAGGCACAAGTTCTGATCAAACCAAACTTTGCGGCGCGTTCGATCGCATCAGCATCAGAGCACGAGCTGTTTTTATCAGCGCTTATACTGTATGCAAATGAGCTGTATGCAAATGAGCTGTGCGCTTTGAAGTTTGGTTTGTGTAAAACGTAAACAAATGTGCCAAAGCTGCATTAAACACATTATTACTCAAAGTCTAGAATGAGCGGAGGAAATAGAGCGGTGCAGAGGACCAATCACAGCCCTTATGTCTGCGGCGTTTTGAGGCGTCGTTAGAAAGTTCGGGAGGTGCAGGTCGGTCGGACGCAAAGACGTTTTGCAGAACCTTAAATTGGGCTTTCCCGTCTCCTCCGTGAAAGTCTGACTTTGCCCTCGAGCGGGAACTTTCTCCTCTTCAGCCTCGTCCCCTCTCGACTCCAGTAAAACGTCTCCATCACAAACTTTTGGGCTCAGCGTCGCACACAAAGCGTCAGTCGGGTTTTTTTCTTCTTCCTCGCTGCGTGTGGATGGAAATCTCCGAGCGGAACCACGTTTGAAGAGGACAGAGAGCGGAGGGGAGAAAGTCCTGCTGTGGTTTTAGCTCCTTATGCAGATTTTTTAAATGACGGTGATACCAGATTACCGCCTAAACCTAGTGTGCACTAGGCTCTGTGCTCTTATACTTGTTCGGATACAGCGTCTGATCGTTCTAAACACATTGAGGAAAGTTTCTGCTCTGTCCTGGCAGTGGAATTTCTTTAGGATCGATACCTGCGAAAAATGAGGATCTAGTTCCAGTACTAGTTTCAGTATTGGTTAGTATTTGATTTTTTGATACTACAATATCTGACTAAACAACACGTGTGGACAGCAGAGTCACAGAGCTACAGGACAAAAGGAACATAAATCTATTCTGCAAATTTTCAGCTCTTTAACTCTTTTATAGTAGTTTCTTTTCACTGACCCTCCACTGCAAAAAAGCTCGGCCAAAACTGAAGGTATTGTAACACTCACAGTAAATCCATCAGAAAATGACTTAAAAGTAGTGAAATCATCCGTCCATGGAGCGAGATCATTTTACTCGACAAGTTCTCTTAAAATAAACGACCTGTAGACTAGACTGAAGCCGTCTCTGGTCTAGTAAGTCGATAATAAATCTGAAAACAAGATGAAGAACCTGAAATAAGTTTTACGATCTTGGCCAGATCAGGGAAATTTGCAGTGGAGTTGTATTTGGAGTGATTTGTGCGCGTTTGAGTAATCTTTATTCTCCTGTATTCAAGACGCCATTAATTTGGACATTTTAAATCAATATTGTGGTGTAAAATGTCCAAATTTGTCCGAGATTAGAACTATAAAGCAAGCATTATAGGTCTGATTTTAGCAACATGTACAGTATTTTTCGGACCATAAGGCGCATTAAGTGAGACTGATGCTTGAACCCGGGCACCATGATCCATCGGCAGATCGTGGTGTAACTCGCCCGGCGTTGCCTCTGTCTTGGTGAATGTGAGTTCTCCTTCTGTCGTCCAACGCTTCCACACAGCCGCAATTTAACTCTGAATAACCTGATGACACCGATATCAAGCGGTTGGAGTTCTTCGGTTAATCCACACGGAATGACGGCAGCACAGAATCACGCCGCTCTATATAAACATTGAGTAATAATGTGTTTAATGCCGTTTTGCGCACATTTGTTTACGTTTTACAGAAACAAAACGTAAGACCGCATGGCTAATTTGCATAAGTGCTGAAAAAAACAGTTCACGCGCTGATGTGCTCAGCTTCTGTCGGACTAAAGGACACGACTCAGTGGATTATTTGTGTTCTGTCTGTGTCAGAGGATGTGGAGCTCACAGTGAGTCTGTTCTGTGCTTCTATCGCGTTGGAGATGGTTCATGTTAAACTTTTTGGACATTATACGCCTGCAGTAGCACAAGACGATGCAGAGTCGATGCTTTGAGTCGACGCAGAACTATGATTTGACGTTTAGTTTGCTTCAATCGTTCACGTAAATCAGCACGCCTCTGAACAGGGGCCATTTCGGGTCCTTATACTCGCACCGTAATACGACGTTGAAGCTCAGGTCGTATCACTCCGCCTCAGCTGCACCAAATACGCTGCATTTCTGTCCTGTGCCCGAGTGTTTCTGAGGCTTCCGTGCTCCATGCGACGATCCATCAGGCGGTGCAGCTTTGTAGTTTACAAAAGTACTAAAACTAAAACATTTTGGTAGATTTTTGAGCACCGTGTACCACATAAAATCGTTCCGAGGTCAGTGAGCACAGCCAGAATTAACACATACGTCAAGAGCACCGGATTATATAATTATAAGACGATTTTTGAGAAAAATAGAGGATTTCAAGTGCGCCTTATGGTCCAAAAAATACGGTATGAAAGTTTAACAGGAGCAACATGGATCCAAGACCAAGACCAGGACCTGGACCAGGACTGAGGACAAAAAAAAAAGACCCCCAGAGGCCGATGCGGGTTTCTGAAGGAGGGAGGATTCTGTTTGCGTCTGAGGAGCTGCAGAGACTGAAGCGTTTTATGGACAAGAAAGAGGTGACCCCGGACCGGACCTGACGCTGTTCAGTAAAAGAGAGAGGGAAAAAAAGAGGGGGAAGAGAGAGGAGGGGATCAGAGGGCACGTTCGAACCGCAATCACTGAGAGAGAGAAAGAGGAGAGAGATTGAGAAAGAGAGCGTGAGAGAGAGGAGGGAGGTCAGAGAGCAAATCACAGTCAGTTAGCACAAAGAAGAGAGAGAGGGAGAGGAAAAGAGAAAGAGACGACTGGCACAGACGGGGAGAGAGAGAGACCCGAGTGTCCTGCGGTCTCTTAATTTCATTCAGAGACAAGAAAGAGGAGGAGGAGGAGTGTGTGTGAGGCTGTGAACGAGTGATGAAGAGGTGGAGAGGTGGAGAGGTGAACAGCTTCAACGGGTCACGCACCAACAACAGAGAGAGAGAGGGAAAGAGGGCAAACCACACTCGTTTAGCACAAGAAAAAGAAGAAGAGAGGAGAGGGAAGCACCTGAGCCTCCACAGACAAACACAGACCTGACGAGACCCAGGGACAGTTTGACAAATCCAGAGAGATTCTATTTCAGTGGACACGTTTACATGATGTTTGTTAATTCCGAATTAATTGTTCTGGGTTAAATAGTTCGGAATTAAAATCTTCTCCTTCGAGTTTACATGGAAATAGTCATTCTGAATTGAGATTTCCATGAAAAAGTCATTAAATGGTCTTTATTTTAATTCCCCTCAGAGTCTGGAGGTGGGGAAGGTTCTGATCGGACAGCGACACAAGCGTATTTCCGTCTTTGGGAAGAAAACCCACACTTCAGCTGCTCCCGGCTTTTCTGTCATCTCGGTTTGTCGTTTCGCCGCCGACACAAACACGATCCAAACTTTTTCCCGCGGTCGTTCCGAGGATAATGAAGCAGCGGCTGGAGAATTCTCTCCTCACGCTTCACGTCTGTGAGCTGAGGAGGAGAAGGGAAAAGTGTCGGAGAAGGAGGAAGAAGACAAACTGAGTGTGAGGCTTCCACACCTCAGCCCACTCCCACATCCCGCTCACAAATCCAAAGAGACGTGGAGGAAAGTCCCAAGAGACGACTGGAGGAGCCGGATCGAAGGACGAGCCAACGAGCACCAACCACCGGGATTATTTTGAAGAAGAAGAAACGTTTACATGATCCAGGAAGAAATTCGTTCGGCTTTAAAATCAGAATAAACCCACTGACTTCAGGTTTAATTCGGAATAATTCATTTCATTAGTGTTTACATAGTCTTTTTTTTTTAAAAGCAGAATTAATTTTTATTCAGAGTTACATCATTTTTTATCCAGAATTAATGTGCTCATGTAAACGTGGCAAAAGCTTCAACAGTCTGGAGTCTTTATATGAAATGGAAATGCCTGAAAGTTCTGCTTTCTGCCGATTTGAGGTACAGTGAAGAACTTTGGTCACACCAGTTCCTCTCGGTAGAAAGTTCATCTTGGACTTAAATTGAAGCTTATAAATTTGGGGAGTTTTTCAGGTACATTTTAGGTAGTGATATGTCTAATAAAATGCTTGAAAATGATCACTTCAGATGATAATTTGTTGTCTTTTGGGGCATGTTGAGGCTGATATTTGACAGTAAAAATGCAGTGAGCCCAAGAATATTTTTTCCACTAGTTTCCCCGATGTGTCAGGATGCATCATGCAAAACTTTAAGGTTATTTCACCATTTATGCAGTTGCAGCACCTTAATATTTACAGTTACATCATTTCGCCAATAGCTTTTCTGAAATAGGGTGTTTTTTGGAGACCAAACGGGGCCGAGTTGAGAGTGGACCTGATCAACTTGTGATGGTCCAAGATATAAGATAAAGTGAAAAAAGGGAGTGGAGGAGTGGACCTGGCTCCCAGCCTAATAAATACATTTTTTTGACTGTTACTTCACTGATGTAAAACTGTAAAAAATATTTACCACAGACGCTACATCACTAAACCATGTAATAATATAAATATACCAGTATTCACCTGTTAAATGCACTTTAAACTACGCCTGTATCCCACAATAGAACCACTGTTTAAAGGGCCCATGTTACACTGTTTCTGATCTGGTCTAATGCAGTTTCTTTGTCACAAACAGACTTGGAGTTGTGTTTTGTTTCATTCACCCACCGAACTGCAGATTTGGGCTGAGTTCTTCTCTCAAACACAAAACAAACTCCAGGTCTGTTTCTGAGGAGAGAGCAGCATTACAACACAGCTTAAAGGTCACAAGAGTCAGTTTTGTGTAATACAGGACCTTTAAGCACCCTGGACAGCGACAGTGGGGCGGACACCAAATGAATGGATTTAATACAACAGCTCAGCCTTATGTAACAGATAACCCTGTGTCCTGTCAATCATTCCTTCATCTTTGCACTGTTTCTCCTCACGACCTCTTGGCTATAACTGAGCTGTTGTACTTTCTTTTCTATTCCCATGTGGAGGCCTGTGACGATAACAGACTGTGCTGGGCGATGAATTGACCGAGAAATGAATGTGATAAACGATAATACTGACATTTTGAGACCAGTTGCTTGTGCGATTTCAGAGAATTTCGGGCTGTCCCTAGAGCTAGTGCTGGACTAGTTGTGTCGACTGCTGGGGTTTGAGCCATTTTATTCTTGATTTGGCATCGTGGGGACTTGTTTTGTCACAGTGCGGTGAACTGTTGCGGTGCTCTGACCACGGCGCTTCAACGTTTCGGCTTCACGTTAACCGCACAAACAGCGGCGTTTTCTGCACTCGGGCTGCACGTGCATACACTGTGCTGATGAACAAATAATCCGGCTACAGTATATTAGGGATGAGACATGATTAGTTATTTCGAATAGTGATTTCGAATGCTGTTTTAGCCCCATCTCACTTAAGGGACTCGCGGTCTTATTTGGCGAGGATTACGGCGGAGAGAGGGGAACATGCACAGGATATTTGCCCACCGCCCCACGCTGACCCCATCTGTCGAGTCTTCCTGCGACGTTTGTGCCATCGGAGCGAGTTTCCTCTGCGGCTGGATTATCAATAAACTGCGCCCCCGTCTCCATCCGAACATGTGGAACAGAGCACGGAAACCTGACCAAAGTCTGACGGGACCAGACGGGTTCGGACAGGTATTTAGAACTTATGTTTGGGGTCATGTTGGACTCGGACACATCAGCGCGTCAACCGTTTCCTGAAATGTGGAGCGATACTTCAGATACAGGATTTTTAAAGAAGAAAAGGTTGGAGATAAAACCCACGGGAAGTAGAGTCACTGTCGCAAAACTGCAGCTTCACTTCAGTCCGTGCACTGTGTGGATGTAAACAGACTTTCGCCTTTTTACTTTCAAAGAACACCGCAAACTGCACTAATATCACTGTTTTGTGGACCAGATTTCATTGCTTACAGAGGGTATGGAGAATATGGACGAGATGCTACGCTCTAAATTTACTACTTTACAGAAGTGAGTAACATATATATTTTTATATCATTATTTTCACTAAATCCTGAGTTTGTATTTTGCGTCTCTGTGTCCGTTAGAGGAACACAAACAATATCCTCTGTGTCATTTGTTGGTCTATGAAAATAGTGAGATTCTAATTTGGGTTTGGACACAAATATCTTGATGCCTCCTCAGGTTCGGGCCGGATTCGATCGCTGCTCTGTCGGACTTTTGTGCTTAAATACCTGTTTCGCGCGATCCGTCTTCGTGTTTGTGCGTTTGGCTTGCCAAAAAATCACATCCGTGGTCTGTACGGTCTCTGCTACGCTAAGGAAACGAGGAGAGCGACGGAATAGAGGCCCTTTTGGCATTTGTTCATCAACACAGCAGATGCTCTTTGGTAGAGAGAGTGAGAGCGACAAGGAAAACAAACAAGCAGCAAATAGAAATTATCAGAGCGGGAAATGTTACAGAGCTCGTTAAAAGTTATCGAGCGATTAACTGATTTACTGATTTATCGTTACGGGCCTGTCCACTTGTCCTTATATCTGTGGAATCTGGGGATGCACCAGTACCACTTTTTTTGAAAACCGATACGAGTACGAGTACAATCGTTTCTGTACTTGCTGATACCGAGTACCGATACCGATACTTTACCAAGCTTACAAATGCACAAGTGCAAAAAATATATATTTAATAAACCCGGGAAAAAGAAACAAACCTGATATTCCCTCTACACACCAGGCTGTGTCCCTAAGAAGAACTTTGAACTTTTCTTTCATTTTATTATTATTTAATTTAGCTTTGATTGAAAGTGAGAAACGTCATTGTCAACTGGACAAGAGTTTTTGGTAGAAAACGTTTCGCCGCTTGAGTTCAGAACTGAAGAAGCAGCTTGGATGAGCGGCAAAACGTCTTCTACCAAAAACTCTTGTCCGGTTGACAAATTGAACTCCACCCTTTGCCGTGGATTCTGCCTGGACGAACGAGGGATTCGGCACATGAAAATTTGACAACAAACTTTTTGAACCTCTGAATCTAGATTATGATGCGTCTAATACAGCTTTGCGCACATTTGTTTTCAGTTTCAAAAACCGCATGGCTCAGTTGCAGACAGCTCAGTTGCAGACAGCTCATTTGCATACAGTATAAGTGCTGATGTGGTCAGCTTGGACTCGACTCAGTGGAATGTGAGTGTTCTCTCTGTGACTCAGTGAATGTGAGTGTTCTCTCTGTGACAGAGGATGTGCTGCTGGTGTTGAGTCGGTTCTCTGCGTATGTCTCGTTGGAGATGGTTCATGTTAAACTTTTCACTTTCACTGATGTCGCTACAGTCGCTTTATTTATGTTGCTCTGGTTTCTCATAACCGGGATTCTGGATTATTCAGGAAACTGAAACTGGGATAATGTGGAATGTGTCGTGTAACAGTATCGGTGCGTGGTGCTGGCAAATGTTTAACGAGTATGAATATATTATGGAAGTCTCGGTATCGGTGCATCCTTAGTGTAATCCCTCAGTGGTCCAGGTAGGTTCCGTAGTGCTCCAGGTCTAAACCAGGTCTAAACCAGGTCTAAACCAGGTCGAAACTGGTCCATGGGCGTGTACTAGCCTCTGTGCTCTCACACTTGTTCTGTTACAGCTCGAGATCGTTGTAAACTCATTCAGGAAAGGCTCATTTCTGTCCTGTCAATGGGACTTTTTTTTAGTATCGATAAAAAATAAGGATCTGGTTTTTATCCTAGTTTTAGTATCGACTGTTTTGGTTTTAGTATCAGCACGCGGACGTCCGGCCATAAAAGCAGCACACGCCCGGTCCCGGCGCCCTTTCATTCCTGAGTTGTGCTTCGTCCTTGAATGGCTTTTAAACGGGGGAAAAGGAAGAGAGGGAATCACAGTCATTTAGAAGACAGGAGAGAGGAGAAAAGGATTAGAGAGAGAAAGGGAGGAGGGGACATGGGGAAAGAGAGAGATCGAGAGAAAGTAGGGAGGTCAAAGAGTAAATCACAGTCACTTAGAAGACAGGAGAAAGGAGAAAAGAAAAAGAAAAAGGAGAAAGAGAGGAGGGGAGAGAAAGAAAAGAGGGTGATTGAGAAAGTAAAAGAGAGAGCTTGGCAAGGAGGGAGGTCAGAGGGCAAACCACCGTCATTTATCACAAAGAAGAAGAGACAGAGAGAGTGAGACGAGGGTACAGAGTGAGAAAGACAAAGAAGCTGGCATCGTGTCATCGGGCAAGACACTCCAGCCCCACAGCGCCGGGGTGTCCGGGCACGAGACCAGCACCCGCCCCATTCCAGCGCTCGTTCGTTCCCGACTTGTGCCTCGGCCTTAAACGGCGTGTTTGGCCCGGAGCTGTCCGAGGTGCTGAAATGAAACAACCATTCGCTCTAAACACTGAAGTTGGAGCATTGATCTTGGCGTGGCTGATCTGCGGTTTGGAATTAAGTCTGAACTAAAAGTCTCCATCGATCCGTGCGGCGTTTGGACCTTCGGGACACGTTTAAGAGCCAAATATATAAAGACAAAAGTGCAGAATCTCAGCACCGCGGACAGAGACAGCGAGATCAACACAGGCTAATGCAGATTTAAAGCTGCATTAAACTAGGGCTGTTTCCCATGACAGGAACACTCTGTTTAAAAGTCCTACGGTTTCATTCACACACGTTTAAATAACCGTTAAAATAACCTCAAATTTTCACAGAATGTATAGAAAGAGATCAAGATTTTATATTTAATGTTTTATTTTTACTACAATAAATAATAAAATACAACTCTAAACACAATCAGTCAATTAAATACTGTCCCACTTTAACTGTGGCTTTTAACTGTGTGTTTTAATTGTATTTAATTTGTTTATGTTGTTGTAAGGCGACCCTGGGTGTCCAGAAATAAATAAAATGTATTATTATTCTTTTTATTTTTATTCTGTTTTCAAGCTGAGCGGTTCATTCCTAAACAGAAGTCATTTTGTGTCTTGGAATCTGCTCCACAGACTCATCCCACCCAAGAAAAACTTGATAACTTGGACTGTTTATGCTTCTGCAGGGCTGAAGGATCTGATAGACCAACATCAACATCATCACTGAGCTGGAATTAGCACTTTTCAAGATAATTGTTTTTAAAATGATGGAATGTCCTGTAGGCTATATCCTCAAACTCAAAATGTTCTGTTCCACTTTGTCATGATGAAAAGGCGGAGTATAAGTCGCACCAGCCAAAAAATGCGTAATGAAGAAGAAAAAAACATGTATAAGTCGCTTTGGGGGGAATTTATTTTATAAAATCAGAGCCCAAGAACCGACATTTCATCTCGAAAGGCGAGTTATAGAAGTTATAGTAATAAAAACAACCCAACAGAGAACAATCCGTGTGTCATTCATTTGTTTTTCAATATTGAACCAAAAATAAGAAAACAAAAAAACAACTCTTCTTTAATATTTGTCTCTAAAACCAAAATGAAAAAATGGATAACGATTTGTTTTTTTCATTTTTGATTCATATTTACGATGCATAAATTTGGTCTATGGTCAGTGTGAAAAATGTAATATACAAGTCGCAGCCAAACCCTGAAAAACGGTGTGACTTATATAATAAGAATAAGTCCTGTGTTTAATAAACCCCGTCTGACCTGAATCCAGGAGCTTCACCTTTTTCAGTAAGTGTGGATTTCCCAGATACCAACACATGTGATTTAACGACAACTCTAATAAATGTAAATATGATTTATTTTATAGGTAATAGAGTCAAGCAATTATCAGACAGTTGGAGAAAGACCCGGAAGAACGCGTTTAGGTTACATTTATAGTTTCTATAAGGACATCCCGCACCTGCCTGAAGTCGCCTCATCAAACTCAAACCTACAGAAACTGTGTCAGTCGTTTGTGCTGCAAAAAGTTTCGTTTGTGCTGCAAAAAGTTTCGTTTGTGCGATTCTGGTTCTTCAGATATTCACAGTTTTATTTTGGTCGATGACGTCGTCCAGAACCTCAGAATGTGAAACAGCCTCAAAACAGGAAGAAAATGATAGAAAACATTTGTATTTGGTTTGTGCTGTTTTGTGCTGTGACAGTTTCATTTGTGTGAGTTTATTCCTAAAATTATTCATTATTATTTCTGTGGTAATTATAGGACGTCATTTCCGCTCAGCTGACGGCGACAAACTCCACAAAACTAGAGAAGAGAAACGACCTGAGGCTGAGGAAAAGTCTGCATCAAAAGCAAATTCCTAAAGACCGGCTGAAGTTGGATTACGGAGCTCTGATTTCACAAAACGAATCAAAACGAATCAAAACCTCACACAGACGAGAGCGCCGACAAACAGTTTCAGGCAGAAAATCCAGTGTTCATCTTGGACCCGCTGTGTCTTTTTGAGGGGATTTTAAGAAAATCTACAAAATTCAGATGTCATCACAGATACGAGGCCAATTATTGCACAGAAATCTGAACTTTAAAGCTCCAGTATCGCGCGAAACTGACTCCTGTGAGGTTTACGTCGTGTTCTAATGCTGTAAAAGGACATCAGCTTCTTGACTCACTGCATCAGAATATCGTGGCTCCTCTTTCTGTAACTGCTGCTGTGGCCTCGTCATTTCGGCCTGAAAACGCTCGTATTATCCCGCTCTACAGGATCCTCGGGGTTTTTATTTCGCTATTTTGTTCCTTAATAAAGTCCTAAATCTGATACAAATCCATTTAGGATCATTCGCGTCTCAGGGAAAAAGGCAATTACAAAACGCCGGATGAAAAAGGAGGCACCTACAATGGGACTTTTGATGCAAATGATCAGACTCCGAATCCGAACAATGGAAATCACGACTTTGGTGTCGTGTCACCGCCGGCAGCGACAAAAAGGGAGACAAATACCGGAAAAGATGAGACTGTTTTACGTCATCCGTGGACAGTGAAGCGTGACGTGCGATCTGTGCTTTTGTAAACTCGTTTGGATTGCGTAGTTTCTTAGTCATTCTTTTGTGTGCCCTAAAACTTTCTTAAAAATAAAGCAACTCCAGGTCTGTTTGTGATGAGGAAACATTAGAACAAAGTAGGGCTGGGCCGTATCCACATTTTAGATCCCGTTAAACCTTCTCAGTGTTTTATTACCGTGACTAATTAAGAATTATTCTGTAGCTGCTCCTGAACCGTTCAGAAACAGAGTCGCAGCTTTATATCTGAAGATGAGGCACAAGTTCTGATCAAACCAAACTTCACCAGCGCGTATCTTCCTCCGTTTAAAGATCTGGGACTCGCCGAAACGAGAAAAGCGCAGAAGGAATAAAAAGTAAAAGGCGACAGTCCAGGGTGTGTGGCATTTCCCGTGTTGTATCTGACAGACTCCGGAGAAGTTCCCGTCTCCTCCGTGAAAGTCTGACTTCGCCCTCGGGAACTTTCTCCTCTTCAGCCTCGTCCCCTCTCGACTCTCGGCTTCAGTAAAACGTCTCCATCGCAAAACTTTTGGGCTCAGCATCGCACACGAAGCGTCAGTTTTTTTCTTCCTCCTCGCTGCGTGTGGATGGAAATCTCCGAGCGGAACCACGTTTGAAGAGGAGAGAGAGCGGAGGGAGGAAGTCCTGCTGTGGGTTTAGGTCCTGATGCAGATTTTTGTAATGACGGTGATGAAACTGAAACCGCTGCTACTTTCTGATACCGCGGGACACTGAATTACTGCCCAACCCTAGAGCAAAGATCAGAGAATAGCGTCATATGAGCCCTTTAAACTAACACAAGAATCCCGTGTTTGCAGAGGTCCAAACAGCGGCAGTGTCTTGTCCTCTCAGTGTGTCTGGTGCTGTTTAGTCCTGTCTCATGTCTCTACTAACTGTGTGTCTGTACTTATATTTCTGTATTTTACTGTTTTTATAACATCGGGGGGGGGACTACAGATGAAAAACAGCCCATCCATCCATCCATCTTCTCCCGCTTAATCCAGCTGGGTCGCGGGGACAGTTCGCTGCCCAATCCTCATAGCACCTGACCCCCTATGAACCCCTCTGCAGGTGGTGAGCCCACAGGAGGGTGGACATCATCACTAACATCACCTTGATGTTAGTTCATAGAGGTGCTGCATGTTTTGGGGGGAAACCGGAGCACCCGGAGGAAACCCATCCAGACACGGGGAGGAACATGCAAACTCCACACAGAAAGGGGATCGAACCCGCAACCTTCTTGCTGTGAGGCCTGAGTGTTGCCACTCAGCCACCGTGCCGCCTATGAAAAACAGCCTTTTGGCTAATTCTGGCTTTTTAAAAATATGAATTGCCATATGTTTTATTAAATTGCATTGTCCCCTTTCAAATAAATCAATCAAATCAAACTACAGAGGGAGGGCATCTGACACACACAGGGAGGGCATCTGACACACACAGAGGTTTGTAACCCGTGGGAGGAGGGGCAGAAGTCTCAGTTTTGTGTTTAATCACTTTGTGCAGACGAGTTTAATGAGACGTGACAAGGACGAGACTCTAAACACCACAGAAACTTTCCACTTTCCACTTCTTTAAAGAGCAGATCCTTTACTTAAAACAGAATTTAGACTCAGACCGCAGCCTCAAGTGCCCAGAGATGTTAACCGGTAACTGTTTGACGGGTCAGTGTCAACCACTCAAGTGTTTTTTGACCGTGGGGTAAATGGAATCCTACGTAATCGTGTTGGAGAACGGCACGGTTCTGCAGAGTGAGTCGCCCTAAAGCAGAGGCATCCAAACGGTTTCACTGAGAGCCACACATACAAACAGAACAGTCTGAGGGCCGATCGAGGGTCAAAGACTGAGGGTTAAACCGTGAGTAATTCAAATCTGTGCATTTATAACAGGTTTCAATGACCCTCCAGACCTGTGGTCAGGCTCAGACCCTCAAAAGGACAAACTACATTTGCTGGATCAAGGTAGAGTTCAAAAACATGCAGTAAAAAGTACGACTTGCGGTAGTTTGGGCCAATTCACCTGGAAACCTGAGGGCCAAAACAGTTGGTCTGAGGGCCACATTTGGCCCCTGGGCCATAGATTGGACATGCCTGACTAAGACTAAAATAAGGACTAAACCAGGACTAAAACAGGACTAAACTAAGACTAAAACCAGGATTAAACCAGGACTAAATCAGGACTAAATCAGGATCAATCTAGGACTAAACCAGTATCAAACCAGGACTGAACCAAGACCAAACCAGGACAAAACCAGGACTAAACCAGAACCAAACAAGGACCAACCAGGACAACAACCAGGACTAAACCTGGACCAAACTAGGACTAAACCAAGACCAAACCAGGACTAAACCAGGACTAAAACACCTGGAAGCCTGAGGGCGAAAACAGTTGGTCTGAGGGCCACATTTGGCCCCTGGGCCATAGTTTGGACATGCCTGCCCTAAAGGACCACAGACAGGAGCCTGGAGGCGTGAGGTCTCTGTGTTTATCCATACGCCCCTTTTTCCTGTGATGGAGCAACATGGACCTGAAAACGTGAGGTTAGAGTCCGGATGATTAACCAAAAGAAAAGTTCTGTGTGCAGCATTTCAACAAAATCAATGACACTGATGTCAAACGTGTGATCCAGTGTCCAGCAGCAGCGCATCATCAGAAACAACCTGCTGCAGTGGAAATATCACACGCCGTGAACTGCACTTCTGCCTTTTACTTTTTATTCTGAATCTGCCTCTTCTGAGCTTTTCTCATCTCGGCGAGTCTCAGATCATTAAACAGAGGGAGATACGCACTGCAGAGTTTGGTTTGATCAGAACTTGTGCCTCATCTTCAAATATAAAGCTGCGACTCTGTTTCTGAAGGGTTTAGGTGCAGCTATGGTAATACCGTTTACCCAGGTAAAATGCTCAGAAGGTTTAACCCCCGAAGGCCTAAGGGCAATTTTAAAGGGTAATTTTGCTTTTCAAACTGCCCCTTTTACCCCTAATGAAGTGTTCTACCTCCTTTTGTTCAGTCCAACCTGTTATTTCACAATCTGCTGCTGTAGTTGTGTCATGAGGCTGTGATAAAAGCTACAGGAGAAAATAAAATTCACACTCTTTTATACAAAACACACAGCAAACATGTAGAAACAACTTTTTGGACATAAAAAATGCTTAATTTAGGGCCTTAGCTACAAAAATGCAAAATCTCAAGTCTGTAAGTAAATTAAAAATCTCCTTATTGCCCTAAAAACAAAAAAAGTGCAGTGGCTCCATGACTTTCCTGGTCCAGTCCTGGAAACAGCTCCTGTCAGGACCACGGCCAGAGCCACAGCACTTCTGCATTTCCAGGTGTTTATTACATTTGGATTTGTTCATTTGGACTGAAATAAACCTTTAAATAAAAATAGAAAGAGATGCACAATTACACACACCAAGATGTGTCATTTTCCATGTGTGTGAGAATAAACTCCACTTAGAGTGACTTTTTCACTCGTTATAAACACACACAGTCAGAAGAGTCGACCATCTTGACTCACTTCACTCTTTGGCAAAGTTTGGCTCGATCAAAATGGACGGAGCGCATGAGTTTGGGGAAAACAAAGTTCCTATTGGACACTCGTTTTGCTCACGTCATCACACAGCGTGAGTGTGACGTAGGATAAAGCCGCAGAAATGTACGGAAACCTCTGTGTCTGCACTTTCAGAGGGGAAAAGGAAGTTTCTGTCTTTTACGGTTAGAAAGTTCTGCGCGGTTATAGAAAACATATTCCTCAGAGTCGTATATGATGCCGTAGGTCTTCGGTATCAAAATCCGGATACCGTCCAACCCTAACAGACGTTGCTGCCGCTTGTTGCCACCTCGTCCTTCTCGATCTCCTCCTTAAAACAAATCACCTGCACATGTTCTGTCTCCGGTACAACAGCAACTTTAAAAACTCCAGGAGCTCAGTGCAGCGTCCATGTTTGGGCGACTTCCGTAAACACAGAGTTCGTTGCTGTGACGTCGTCGTGTCTCCAGCGCTCGTGCCGGACACTTTTGGGGCGTTTAAAGTTCACACCGGAGACCACAGACAAGTCGCGTTTAATTAGAAATGTGAACGACCTCGCAAAAAAAATCAGATTTCACAAAAACAAAATCTAAATTGAGCATTAATCCGTCCGGTCCGAACGCAGCCTCAGATCACCAGGTTACGTTTTAATGCGCCAAAAACAACACATAAACATGTTTTAGAGATCTCTAGATGACTCAGAGATGCACGGATGACACTAAACCCTCTTCAGGCAGGTTTGTGATGAAGGAACAACATCAGGACATGAGAGAAAGTTTGTCAATTTTGCTGAATATTTTACTAATTTACCGCTCAGTTCAATTAAGTTTGTGATTTGCGTCTTTAAAACTCGGGGGAAAAGTCACTTATGCATTTTTAGAGTCGGCAAAAACGTGAGATTTGAGTTTTTTGATTCAGTTTGTTCAGCACAAAATCTGACATTTACTCATTACGAGGATTTATTTAGACTCAAGAAAAGGCCAACGGAGAGAGGGATGAGAGGAGGAGAAGAGGAGGAGGAGAGGAGAGAGGAGGAAGGAAGAGTGAGGAGGAGAGGAGGAGATGGAGGAGAGGAGGAGGAGAGAGGAGAGGAGAGAGGAGGAAGAGAGGAGGAAGGAAGAGTGAGGAGGAGAGGAGGAGGAGAGGAGACAGGGATGAGAGGAGAGAGGAGAAGAGGGGAGAGAGGAGGAAAGAGGAGAGGAGGAGAGAGGAGAGGAGGAGAGAGGAGAAGGAGAGAGGAGAGGAGGAGAGAGGAGGAGAGAGGAGAGGAGAGGAGGAGAGAGGAGGAGAGAGGAGAGGAGGAGAGAAGGAGAGAGGAGGAAAGGGAGAGCGGGAGACAGAGAAGAGGAGGCAGAGGAGAGAGGGGAAGGAGAGAGAAAGAAGAGGAGAAAAGTGATAGAGGAGGAGAGAGAGCAGAGTGGGGGAAGGGAGGAGGAGAGGGGGAGAGAAAAAGAGGAGGAGAAGAAAAGAGAGGAGTGTTTTACACAGAGACTATTAAGAGGCATCAGGGAAACGGTTTTAATTTACTCGAGCAATTATAAGTTTAGAAACTCATCGATTTTACAAAAGATCCTCATTAAAGAAGAATCATGAACGAAACCAGGACTAAAACAGGACTAAACCAGGACTGAACCAGGACTAAACCAGGACTAAACCAGGACTAAATCAGGACTAAACCAGGACTAAACCAGGACTGAACCAGGACTAAACCAGGACTAAACCAGGACTAAATCAGGACTGAACCAGGACTGAACCAGGACTAAACCAGGACTAAACCAGGACTAAACCAGGACTAAACCAGGACTGAACCAGGACTAAACCAGGACTAAACCAGGACTAAAACAGGACTGAACCAGGACTAAACCAGGACTAAACCAGGACTAAACCAGGACTGAACCAGGACTGAACCAGGACTGAACCAGGACTGAACCAGGACTAAACCAGGACTGAACCAGGACTAAACCAGGACTGAACCAGGACTAAAACAGGACTGAACCAGGACTAAACCAGGACTAAACCAGGACTAAACCAGGGCTAAACCAGAGCTAAACCAGGGCTAAACCAGGGCTAAAACAGGACTTAACCAGGTCCAAATCAGGACTAAACCAGGACTGAACCAGGTCTAAAACAGGACTGAACCAGGACTAAACCAGAACTAAACCAGGGCTAAACCAGGACTTAACCAGGACTGAACCAGGACTGAAACAAGGACTGAACCAGAACTAAACCAGGACTAAACCAGGACTAAACCAGGACTGAACCAGAACTAAACCAGGGCTAAACCAGATCTATACCAGGACTGAACCAGGATTGAACCAGGACTGAACCAGAACTAAACCAGGACTAAACCAGGACTGAACCAGGACTGAAACAAGGACTGAAACAAGGACTAAAACAAGACTGAACCAGGACTGAACCAGGTTCAAATTAGTGCTGCCGCGATTATTCGACGTTGTCGACGTAATCGAATATGAAAATGAGTCGACTACAATTTTTTTGGTCGAATATTCGCCTTTATTTATTTTTGGTCTCAAACGGCTCGTCCAGAGACAGGTGTTGTGAGATGTGTCTGTGTTGTGTCTGTGGCTCAGTGAGAGAGAGAGAGTGGGTGGTTGTGTGCGCGCGCCGGGGGCGTATGTCTGCGCGGACCAGGGGAGCCGGGTCTCGCTCTGGGTGTGTGTCCGCATGTGCTCTGGGAGAGAGGGAGACGGCGACCGGGCGAGTAGAGGAAAAGTAAGGATGCCATGCCTACAGTGTAGTGAGCGAATAAAGCCGACTCGACAGCGAAACTGCCTCCCTTTATTTACATTTTTTTTATATACACCGCAAGCGCACGAGGTCCTCAAAGGGAGTTAACTCCGGCCCTAGGAGAAGACGATCTCCCCTGTCCTCCCCAACCACGGTTAGGGGGCGAGAACAGGAAAAAGTTAACACAGGTATTTCCCCTCCACACCACTAGTAGTACTACACTCGAGGCAGACACCGGTGCTGCTGACAGCGGCTACATCCGGGGTTGACGCCGAGGTGGCTAACCTAGGCTTCGCCAAAGGCTAACAGCAGTGGTAAATAATGGCACCGCCAAAGAAAACAAACTTGAGGAAGTATTTGCCGTGCGCACTCTGCTGGCTGGTCTCTCTCTTTCTCTCTTCCCCCTTCCCCCGATTTGAGCATTTGAGAAAATGCCAGCGGCCGGTGGGTCAGAGTCGGATCCAAGAACAGTGGCGGCGACTTCTAGACCAAGACCTAAATCCTCGAAAGTCTGGGAATACTTTCGGACAGATGGTGATAGAGTGGTTTGTACACTCTGTAAGACTTCTTTGGCTTATCACGGGAGCACGACCACGATGCATGAGGTATTGAGAATACCGTTGCAATATGCTGCTCGTGCATATCGTTGTTCAACATTGTCGAATGAGCACACACAACAGACATAACAGCAATAACCTTTGCAACTCGCACACACAAGGTAACCTCCCGGGAAAATCTAACACACCCACTTGTGTGTGTTAGAACCGCTTGTTTTTTTTTTTTTAATTAGTCGTTTAGATTCGTCGACTCATCGAAAAATTAGTCGAGAGATTAATCGTTAGAAAATTAGTCGTTAGTGGCAGCACTAGTTCAAATCACGACGAAACCAGGACTGAACCAGGTCTAAACCAGGACTGAACCAGGTCCAAATCAGGACTAAACCAGGACTAAACCAGGGCTAAACCAGAACTAAACCAGGGCTAAACCAGGACTTAACCAGGTCCAAATCAGGACTAAACCAGGACTGAACCAGGTCCAAATCATGACTAAACCAGGACTGAACCAGGTCTAAAACAGAACTGAACCAGGTCTAAACCAGGACTGAACCAGGACTGAACCAGGTCTAAACCAGGACTAAACCAGTACTAAACCAGGACTGAACCACGTCCAAATCAGGACTAAACCAGGACTGAACCAGGTCTAAACCAGGTCTGAACCAGGTCTGAACCAGGTCTGAACCAGGTCTGAACCAGGTCTGAACCAGGACTGAACCAGGTCTAAACCAGGACTGAACCAGGTCTGAACCAGGTCTGAACCAGGTCTGAACCAGGTCTGAACCAGGTCTGAACCAGGTCTGAACCAGGACTGAACCAGGACTGAACCAGGTCTGAACCAGGTCTAAACCAGGTCTAAACCAGGACTCCAGGTGAGTCATGTGTCCTCGGTCTCTGGTGAAGTGTTATTTAAATTTTCCTCTCATCGAGAATGTTGTGTTTTTAATTTTCCAGGTGACGAATTGTGGAGGAGCGGAAAAGAGAGAGATGGAGAGATGGAGAAATGGAGACAGAGGGCAGGGAGAGATGGAGAGAAGAGAAAGGGATGGAGAGAGAGAAGAGAGAAAAAAGAGAGGTGGAAAGAGGGAGAGAGATGTGCAGATGAAGAGAAGAGGGGGAAAAGAGATGAGAAATGGAGAAAAAAAGAGAGAAAGATAAGAGAGGAAGAGAGGGCGATAGAGGACAGATAGAGAGGATGAGAGATGGAGAGATGTGACGGAGGACAGGTGTTTGGCTTCAGAACAATTAAACCGATGAATCAGGCATAAACACATCCACAGGTCGGCAGGGGGCGCTCTCTCCACCCCAACAGGGAGACCCAGAACCAGGACTGAACCAGGACTAAACCAGGACTAAACCAGGACTAAATCAGGACTAAATCAGGACTAAACCAGGACTAAACCAGGACTAAACCAGGACTGAACCAGGACTAAACCAGGACTAAAACAGGACTAAATCAGGACCTAACCAGACCCAAACCAGGACCAAACTAGTCCCAACCTAGCAGCAACCCTGGACAAAACCAGGACCAAATCAGGACCAAGCCAGGACTAAACCAAGACCAAACCAGGACCAAACCAGGACTAAACTAGGCCTAACCCAGGAGCATCCCTGGACTAAATCAGGATCCAACCAGGACCAAACCAGGACCAAATCAGGACCAAACTAGGGCTAAACCAAGACCGAATCAGGACTAAACCAGGACTGAACCAGGACAAAAACAGGACCAAACCAGGACTGAACCAGGACTAAACCAGGACCAAATCATGACTAAACCAGGACTAAACCAGTACTAGACCAGGACCAAACTAGGCCTAAACCAGGACCGAATCAGGACTAAACCAGGACTGAACCAGGACAAAATCAGGACCCAACCAGGACCAAACCAGGACCAAATCAGGACCAAACTAGGGCTAAACCAGGACCAAATCATGACTAAACCAGGGCTAAACCAGTACTAGACCAGGACCAAACTAGGCCTAAACCAGGACTGAATCAGGACTAAACCAGGACTGAACCAGGACAAAATCAGGACCCAACCAGGACCAAACCAGGACCAAATCAGGACCAAACTAGGGCTAAACCAGGACTAAACCAGTACTAGACCAGGACCAAACTAGGCCTAAACCAGGACCGAATCAGGACTAAACCAGGACTGAACCAGGAGAAAATCAGGACCCAACCAGGACCAAACCAGGACTAAACCAGGACCAAATCAGGACCAAACTAGGCCTAAACCAGGACCGAATCAGGACTAAACCAGGACTGATCCAGGACAAAAACAGGACCAAACTAGGACTACCAACACAGAAAACTCAAGAGCCCATTTACACAGAAGGAAGTCATTGTTCTGACACTTTTCTGACCCTTCATTTAACTAAATAAATGTGTTTTTGAGTGTTTTAGTTGTCAAATTATAGCTTTAGTGTAAATCAGACAAGCCTGGTTGCTAGGTAACAGTTCTGAAATTAACTGAACCTGTCACATCTGCTCCCCGTGTCCAATTATAAACACCACGATGTCAAACAAGGAAAATCAAGGTACAGTCTTCAGTAAAATATTAAAGAAATCGATCTTGTGAAGCTTTCTCCCGTGTTATACCGCTGTTCCCTCATCAGAAACCGTCCTGAAGAGGTTTTAGGGTCAACGCATGTATGAGGAATGTAGAGATCTCTCCCGGACCCTGTTTAAACCCCCCAGTACGGGTCTGTACGAGGCTCCGCCCACAAGCCTCTGTCCCCCACACTCCCACACAACGATTCTCCATAAATACACAAAAACATGACACAAAACTGTACACGGCAGAGCAAAACGGTATAAGGTGATCTGGTGATCTGAAAATGTTTTCTGTTACAGTTAATACAAGGGTACAAATGCACCCTTTTTAAATATAATAATATGAACTATTATAGTGAATGTCCCACAGTTTGTCTTAAAACAGCTCTACTTTACATTTATTGTGCAAAAACACCTAGAAAAACAGGCATTCTGACCTGTAACTTAGTCTGGTTTGGTCTCTATGAAGATAGAAAGGTTTAACATAGAGGTCTTTAGTCCTGGCCTCTGTGACAGAATTTTCATTCTTGCTCGAATCTGTGATATTTTGTTCTGCTCCCACTCGTATCTGTGATATTTTGTCCCGCTCGTATCTGTGATATTTTATCCTGCTCCCGCTCATATCTGTGATATTTTGTCCAGCTCCCGCTCATATCTGTGATATTTTGTCCAGCTCCCGCTCATATCTGTGATATTTTGTCCAGCTCCCGCTCGTATCTGTGATATTTTATTCTGCTCCCACTCGTATCTGTGATATTTTGTCCAGCTCCCACTCGTATCTGTGATATTTTGTCCAGCTCCCACTCGTATCTGTGATATTTTATTCTGCTCCCACTCGTATCTGTGATATTTTGTCCAGCTCCCACTCGTATCTGTGATATTTTGTTCAGCTCCCACTCGTATCTGTGATATTTTGTCCAGCTCCCACTCGTATCTGTGATATTTTGTTCAGCTCCCACTCGTATCTGTGATATTTTGTCCAGCTCCCACTCGTATCTGTGATATTTTATTCTGCTCCCACTCGTATCTGTGATATTTTGTTCAGCTCCCACTCGTATCTGTGATATTTTGTCCAGCTCCCGCTCGTATCTGTGATATTTTGTTCTGCTCCCACTCGTATCTGTGATATTTTGTCCAGCTCCCACTCGTATCTGTGATATTTTGTTCAGCTCCCGCTCGTATCTGTGATATTTTGTCCAGCTCCCACTCGTATCTGTGATATTTTGTCCCACTCGTATCTGTGATATTTTATTCTGCTCCCACTCGTATCTGTGATATTTTGTTCAGCTCCCACTCGTATCTGTGATATTTTGTCCAGCTCCCACTCGTATCTGTGATATTTTGTCCAGCTCCCGCTCGTATCTGTGATATTTTGTCCCACTCGTATCTGTGATATTTTATTCTGCTCCCACTCGTATCTGTGATATTTTGTTCAGCTCCCACTCGTATCTGTGATATTTTGTCCAGCTCCCACTCGTATCTGTGATATTTTATTCTGCTCCCACTCGTATCTGTGATATTTTGTCCAGCTCCCACTCGTATCTGTGATATTTTGTTCAGCTCCCACTCGTATCTGTGATATTTTGTCCAGCTCCCACTCGTATCTGTGATATTTTGTTCAGCTCCCACTCGTATCTGTGATATTTTGTCCAGCTCCCACTCGTATCTGTGATATTTTGTTCAGCTCCCACTCGTATCTGTGATATTTTATTCTGCTCCCACTCGTATCTGTGATATTTTGTTCAGCTCCCACTCGTATCTGTGATATTTTGTCCAGCTCCCACTCGTATCTGTGATATTTTATTCTGCTCCCACTCGTATCTGTGATATTTTGTCCAGCTCCCGCTCGTATCTGTGATATTTTGTTCTGCTCCCACTCGTATCTGTGATATTTTGTCCAGCTCCCACTCGTATCTGTGATATTTTGTTCAGCTCCCGCTCGTATCTGTGATATTTTGTCCAGCTCCCACTCGTATCTGTGATATTTTGTCCCACTCGTATCTGTGATATTTTATTCTGCTCCCACTCGTATCTGTGATATTTTGTTCAGCTCCCACTCGTATCTGTGATATTTTGTCCAGCTCCCACTCGTATCTGTGATATTTTGTTCAGCTCCCACTCGTATCTGTGATATTTTGTCCAGCTCCCACTCGTATCTGTGATATTTTGTCCAGCTCCCGCTCGTATCTGTGATATTTTGTCCCACTCGTATCTGTGATATTTTATTCTGCTCCCACTCGTATCTGTGATATTTTGTTCAGCTCCCACTCGTATCTGTGATATTTTGTCCAGCTCCCACTCGTATCTGTGATATTTTATTCTGCTCCCACTCGTATCTGTGATATTTTGTCCAGCTCCCACTCGTATCTGTGATATTTTGTTCAGCTCCCACTCGTATCTGTGATATTTTGTCCAGCTCCCACTCGTATCTGTGATATTTTGTTCAGCTCCCACTCGTATCTGTGATATTTTGTCCAGCTCCCACTCGTATCTGTGATATTTTGTTCAGCTCCCACTCGTATCTGTGATATTTTATTCTGCTCCCACTCGTATCTGTGATATTTTGTTCAGCTCCCACTCGTATCTGTGATATTTTGTCCAGCTCCCACTCGTATCTGTGATATTTTATTCTGCTCCCACTCGTATCTGTGATATTTTGTCCAGCTCCCACTCGTATCTGTGATATTTTATTCTGCTCCCACTCGTATCTGTGATATTTTGTCCCGCTCGTATCTGTGATATTTTATTCTGCTCCCACTCGTATCTGTGATATTTTGTCCAGCTCCCACTCGTATCTGTGATATTTTGTCCAGCTCCCACTCGTATCTGTGATATTTTGTCCAGCTCCCACTCGTATCTGTGATATTTTATTCTGCTCCCACTCGTATCTGTGATATTTTGTCCAGCTCCCACTCGTATCTGTGATATTTTGTCCAGCTCCCACTCGTATCTGTGATATTTTGTCCAGCTCCCACTCGTATCTGTGATATTTTATTCTGCTCCCACTCGTATCTGTGATATTTTGTCCAGCTCCCACTCGTATCTGTGATATTTTGTTCAGCTCCCACTCGTATCTGTGATATTTTGTCCAGCTCCCACTCGTATCTGTGATATTTTGTCCAGCTCCCACTCGTATCTGTGATATTTTGTCCAGCTCCCACTCGTATCTGTGATATTTTGTCCCGCTCCCACTCGTATCTGTGATATTTTGTCCAGCTCCCACTCGTATCTGTGATATTTTGTCCAGCTCCCACTCGTATCTGTGATATTTTGTCCAGCTCCCACTCGTATCTGTGATATTTTATTCTGCTCCCACTCGTATCTGTGATATTTTGTCCAGCTCCCACTCGTATCTGTGATATTTTATTCTGCTCCCACTCGTATCTGTGATATTTTGTCCAGCTCCCACTCGTATCTGTGATATTTTGTCCAGCTCCCACTCGTATCTGTGATATTTTGTCCAGCTCCCACTCGTATCTGTGATATTTTGTTCAGCTCCCGCTCGTATCTGTGATATTTTATTCTGCTCCCACTCGTATCTGTGATATTTTGTCCAGCTCCCACTCGTATCTGTGATATTTTGTTCAGCTCCCGCTCGTATCTGTGATATTTTGTTCAGCTCCCGCTCGTATCTGTGATATTTTATTCTGCTCCCACTCGTATCTGTGATATTTTGTCCAGCTCCCACTCGTATCTGTGATATTTTGTTCAGCTCCCGCTCGTATCTGTGATATTTTGTCCAGCTCCCACTCGTATCTGTGATATTTTGTTCAGCTCCCACTCGTATCTGTGATATTTTATTCTGCTCCCACTCGTATCTGTGATATTTTGTCCAGCTCCCACTCGTATCTGTGATATTTTGTTCAGCTCCCGCTCGTATCTGTGATATTTTGTCCAGCTCCCACTCGTATCTGTGATATTTTGTCCAGCTCCCGCTCGTATCTGTGATATTTTGTCCAGCTCCCGCTCGTATCTGTGATATTTTGTCCCACAGGTGAGGAGCTTAGTCTTTGCGTGTTTGACTCGTGACCCGTCTCGTTCACGCTGGAGCATCGTTTGCCACAGCCCCAGTTCAAATGTAAAAGTCTATCTCAGTTTTACTTGAATTTTTTTTGTGTTAAAAAAGCACTGCATAATTTGTTTTACTTTGTTACTAATAATTGTTCAGTTTTCATTGTGATCATATCGTTGAACATGTGTGTGGACGTTCCTTTTCCCTGAATGCTTATTGCCAGTCAGAGGAAGGTTTAGTTTACAATAAAAATGTTTAAATTGAGTATTTTCCCCTCCTGTTCCTTAATTTCAGCCATATTGCCCAGCCCTATTTGTGAGACTGCAGTTTATCATCCCGCTCGCTCCCGTATTGTGCAGTGCTGCTCCCACTCTCGCTCCTGCAATGAGCTTCCAGAAAGTCTCCTGCGCTGCACTGTTTTGCATCAGATCCCGCGGGAATGCAGGGCTCTAGTTTAACACCGTCCTGTGGAACATTTCAGACGAAGGAATGAGAAAAAGAAAGGAAAGAAAAGCGTTTGACGGACCCTCCACCAGAAAAGTTGCACAATGCACCTTTAAGTACAGCCATTAGTTTGTATCATGAAGATTTACGGCTCAAATCTCACTGTAGTACAGAAAAATCGTACAAAGAATAAGTCCCCGTGATAAACACTGACCCCAAACTTTACTGCACTGAACATTAAGTCGATGGTGATTATCAAAGCCTTTCGACCTTTGAAAATGGCAAATATATAAAAGAAAAAGTGCAGAGTTTGATAGTGGCTCATAATGACTCTTTGAGAACATTACTGAAAGTGCAGAGGTTCTGTAGCGCCAGGGAAATGAGAACCATGAACTTGGACAAATAAATAAATGATAAATGATAAATTTGAATAAATGAATAAAATAAAATAATTCGGAATAAAATTAATTCCGCTTTAAAAAGACCATGTAAACATTTAATTCCTAATGAAAATGATTATTCATTATTATCAAATTATTATTATGAATGAGAATTCAACTTAGTGCGTGGTTTTCTCCAATTTTAAAGCCGAATGAATTTCTTCCTGGATCATGTAAAGGTGGAAAAGTGCTGTGTACAAACGTGGCCATTTACCATTTTATCAACATTTTTTCACTGTTATTAATAGGGTTTGGCCGGTATCCAAATTGATCCTGTTAGACCATCTCAGCGTTTTCCCGGGGTTTACGGTTTTACTGTGACTAATTCAGAATTATTCTGTAGCTGCACCTAAACCCTTCAGAAACAGAGTCGCAGCTTTATATCTGAAGATGAGGCACAAGTTCTGATCAAACCAAACTTTGCAGTGCGTTCGATCGCATCAGCATCAGAGCACGAGCTGTTTTTATCAGCGCTTATACTGTATGCAAATGAGTTGTATGCAAATGAGTTGTATGCAAATGAGCCGTGCGCTTTGAAGTTTGGTTTGTGTAAAACGTAAACAAATGTGCCAAAGCTGCATTAAACACATTATTACTCAGAGTCTGGAATGAGCAGAGGAAATGTAGAGCGGTGCAGAGGACCAATCACAGCCCTTATGTCTGCGGCGTTTTGAGGCGTCGTTAGAAAGTTTGGGAGGTGCAGGTCGGTCGACGCAAATATGTTTTGATGCAGAACCTTAAATTGGGCTTTACCGTCTCCTCCGTGAAAGTTTGACTTCGCCCTCGAGCGGGAACTTTCTCCTCTTCAGCCTCGTCCCCTCTCGACTCTCGGCTTCAGTAAAACGTCTCCATCACAAACTTTTGGGCTCAGCGTCGCACACGAAGCGTCAGTCGGGTTTTTTTCTTCTTCCTCGCTGCGTGTGGATGGAAATCTCCGAGCGGAACCACGTTTGAAGAGGAGAGAGAGCGGAGGGAGAAAGTCCTGCTGTGGGTTTAGCTCCTTAGGCAGATTTTTTTAATGATGGTGATGAAACTGATACCGCTGATACTTTTTGATGCCGCGGGATACCGGATTATTGGATTATCGCCCAACCCTAGTCAGCAACTTTAAGAATTATCGTGGTATAATCGTTCATCACAATTATTTTAACCATGATAATCGTTACACACTGAATTTCAATACTGTACCATGCCTACGATGAACCAGATGTTACGTGTTCTTAATAAAGACTGAATCAAATGGAACTGAATAAGTGGGTGTGCTGTGGCCCTCACCGGCTCCTCGGGCCCCTGGAGCAGCAGACTCTGGGTCAGTCGTCCCATCAGCTCCTCCAGCCTCTCACTGAACTCCACGCTGGGGCTCCTCCGCCGACAGTACAGCCCCAGGGCCGACGCCGACACCTCACAGGCCCTGAGCAGAGCGCCGGGGCCGGGGCTCAGAGCTCCAGGAGTCCGGCCTGTCGGAGAAAACCGGGTCAGGGTGAAATCAGACCTGCAAACTCCACTTTTCAGAACTTTTCACCGGGTTATACGTGTTTCCTTCACATTTACCCTCTGAAGTTTAGTCCTGGTTTAGTCCTGGTTTGGTCCCTGGTTTAGTCCTGGTTTGGTCCCCGGTTTAGTCCCTGGTTTAGTCCTGGTTTAGTCCTAGTTTAGTCCTGGTTTAGTCCTGGTTTAGTCCTGGTTTAGTCCTGGTTTAGTTCTGGTTTGGTCCATGGTTTAGTCCTGGTTTAGTCGTGGTTTAGTCCTGGTTTGGTCCTTGGTTTAGTCCTGGTTTAGTCCTGGTTTAGTCCTAGTTTAGTCCTGGTTTAGTCCTGGTTTAGTCCTGGTTTAGTCCTAGTTTAGTTCTAGTTTAGTCCTGGTTTGGTCCATGGTTTAGTCCTGGTTTAGTCCTGGTTTAGTCCTAGTTTAGTCCTGGTTTAGTTCTAGTTTAGTCCTGGTTTAGCGGCATGGTGGCTGAGTGAAGGTTGCGGGTTCGATCCCCGGGTCGCCCGGGCCTTTCTGTGTGGAGTTTGCATGTTCCTCCCTGTGTCTGGATGGGTTTCCTCCGGGTGCTCCGGTTTCCCCCATCAACCCAAAACATGCAGCACCTGAACTAACATCAAGGACCATGTTGTCCACCCTCCTGTGGGCTCACCACCTGCAGAGGGGTTCATAGGGGGGGTCAGGTGCTATGAGTATTGGGCAGCATGCTGCCCCCGCGACCCAGCCAGATTAAGCGGGAGAAGATGGATGGATGGATAGTTCTAGTTTAGTCCTGGTTTGGTCCATGGTTTAGTCCTGGTTTAGTCCTGGTTTAGTTCTAGTTTAGTCCTGGTTTGGTCCATGGTTTAGTCCTGGTTTAGTCGTGGTTTAGTCCTGGTTTGGTCCTTGGTTTAGTCCTGGTTTAGTCCTGGTTTGGTCCTTGGTTTAGTCCTGGTTTAGTCCCTGGTTTAGTCCCTGGTTTACTCCTGGTTTAGTCCCTGGTTTAGTCCTGGTTCAGTCCCTGGTTTAGTCCTGGTTTAGTCCTGGTTTAGTCCTGGTTCAGTCCCTGGTTTAGTCCTGGTTTAGTCCAGGTTCAGTCCTGTTTTAGTCCTGGTTCAGTCCCTGGTTTAGTCCTGGTTTAGTCCAGGTTCAGTCCTGTTTTAGTCCTGGTTCAGTCCTGGTTTAGTCCTGGTTTAGTCCCTGGTTTAGTCCTGGTTCAGTCCCTGGTTTAGTCCTGGTTTAGTCCTGTTTTAGTCCTGGTTCAGTCCCTGGTTTAGTCCTGGTTTAGTCCAGGTTCAGTCCTGTTTTAGTCCTGGTTCAGTCCCTGGTTTAGTCCTGGTTT
The DNA here is from genome assembly GCA_034769755.1 of Odontamblyopus lacepedii. Classification (NCBI taxonomy): domain Eukaryota; kingdom Metazoa; phylum Chordata; class Actinopteri; order Gobiiformes; family Gobiidae; genus Odontamblyopus; species Odontamblyopus lacepedii. The sequence goes on along the minus strand of CM068365.1, from coordinate 3,799,726 downwards.
AGTCCTGGTTTAGTCCTGGTTTAGTCCAGGTTTAGTCCAGGTTTAGTCCTGGTTTAGTCAGAAATCAGGATTCTACATCATAATAAAATAAAATGTGAACACAGCGAGACCAAATGTCGGGCCTTGTTTATGTCATTTTGCTGATCTTCCTGAGGCGGTGCACATTTGTTCAGTTTGCAATATCAATATAATCCTCATTTCCTCGCAGAACTTTACTATAAAATCATATTTTGAATCATTTTTCTTGTTCCCCATGTCCTATAGCATCTGTAACTGTTGATTTGGTTAGAAATTATTATAAATTATTCCCTTACCTGCTGCAAAGAACATAATTCGTTGCAGCACAAGAAACAGAAAGCCACAAAATGTGTCCAAAAATCCTTCAGAATCACTTTTAGGACGGCTTCACTGTGTGTTTTACTGAAATATGGAAGACAAAATCCTGAAATAGTCGTGGCGCTCTCCGCGGAGGTGATTGAGTGATGTGGTGCCCGGGTGATGAGGATTAATGCTCGGCTCGTGTCAGGTGTCATGTCGTGCAGCAGGATAAATGCCGGGAGCTCGTCCTTCCCAAATCACAATACTCCACAGCTCACATCACTTTACATCACAGAACCTGACAGACGACACAAAAACTCTGTGTCTCAATTGTGCCCGGTGTTTGAGACCACGTCAACTCTTCCTCAGTGAAAACATTAGTCTCGTGTTGTTTTAAAATTATCTTGTTTTCTTCACATTATTTGAGGTCTGAAAACATTGCATCTGTTTTGTTATTTTGACCATTTGTCATTTTTCTGCAAATAAATGCTCTAAATGACAAGATTTTTATTTGGAATTTGGGAGAAATGTTGTCAGTAGTTTATAGAATGAAACTAAAATTTTCGGTTTGTAAGTTTGACGTCACATGCGACTTCCGGGTCCAGTGAAACATTTGTTCAATCCGGTCGAGAAAATTTTCACCATCACCTCCTTTTTTTTAGTGAGGTTCCAACTAGAGCATGAAAACCCGATGAAAACCTGATGAAAACCTGACGAAAACCCAACGAAAACCCAACAAAAACCCGACAAGAACCCGATGAAAACCAGACAAAAACCTGGCGAAAATCCGACGAAAACCAGACGAGAACCTGACAAAAACCCAACGAAAACCCGACGAAAACCAGACAAAAACCAGACGAGAACCTGACGAAAACCAGACGAAAACCTGGCGAAAATCCGACGAAAACCAGACGAGAACCTGACAAAAACCCAACGAAAACCCGACGAGAACCTGACGAAAACCAGACGAAAACCTGGCGAAAATCCTACGAAAACCAGACGAGAACCTGACAAAAACCCAACGAAAACCCGACGAAAACCAGACAAAAACCAGACGAGAACCAGACGAGAACCTGATGAAAACCAGACGAGAACCTGACGAAAACCCGACAAAAACCAGACAAAAACCAGGCGAGAACCTGACGAGAACCCGACAAAAACCCAAAGTGTTTCGGACGGGTTTGGACAAATATTTATCGCTTATGTTGGGGCTCAGGTCGGACTCAGACACATGAGCGCGTCAGCTGTTTCCTGTCTGCAGTAAAACCACTCACTCTGAGACTCTGATGTGTTCAAAGATCAGAGCTCAAGTCCAAACTGTGATTATTATGGGTGAAATGAGGAGCGATACTTCAGATCCAGGATTTTTAAAGCAGAAAAGAGGAGATAAAGTCCACAGGAAGTAGAGTCGCTGTGGCTGATCCGTGGCTGTGTGGATGTAACAGACACACGGGAGGAACTGTCCAGACTTTTTACTTTTAACCCCCAAAGGCCTAAGGGCAGTTTTAGTACATTTCTCCTCGCCTGGATTTTTTTTTCTTAATTTTGCTTTTAAAACTACCCCTTTTACCCCTAATGAAGTGTTCTACCTCCTTTTGTTCAGTCCAACCTGTTATTTCACAATCTGCTGCTGTAGTTGTGTCATGAGGCTGTGATAAAAGCTACAGGACCAGAAGTAAAGATGGAAAAAAAAAAACAGAAAATAAAAGTCACACTCTTTTATACAAAACACACAGCAAACATGTATAAACAACTTTTTGGACATAAAAAATGCTTAATTTAGGGCCTTGGCTACAAAAATATAAAATCTCAAGTCTGTAAGTAAATTAAAAATCTCCTTATTGCCCTAAAAACAAAAAAAGTGCAGTGGCTCCATGACTTTCCTGGTCCAGTCCTGGAAACAGCTCCTGTCAGGACCACGGCCAGAGCCACAGCACTTCTGCATTTCCAGGGTGGAAATTACATTTGGATTTGTTCATTTGGACTGAAATAAACCTTTAAATAAAAATAGAAAGAGATGCACAATTACACACACCAAGATGTGTCATTTTCCATGTGTGAGAGAATTAACTTCACTTAGAGCGACTTTTTCCCTCGTTATAAACACACACAGTCAGAGGAGTCGACCATCTTGACTCACTTCACTCTTTGGCAAAGTTTGGCTCGATCAAAATGGACGGAGCGCATGAGTTTGGGGAAAACAAAGTTCCTATTGGACACTCGTTTTGCGCAGATATGTACGGAAACTGCTCTGTCTGCAGAGGGGAAAAAAGTAAGTTTCTATCTTTTACAGTTAGAAAGTTCTGCGCGGTTTTCATAAAACATATTCCTCGGAATCGTATACGATGTCAAAGGTCTTCGAGGGTTAAATGCCTCAAACTGGAGTCACAGCGCCGTTTTGTGGACTGGGCTCATTATTTACAGAGGACAAATTCTGTGGATAATGTGTATGAGACCCATAAATGTACCACTTTACGAGAGGAGGGTCGGGTAATAAAGTCTGTAATTTGCGTCTCTGTGTGGTCGCCGAGCCAGAAGTTATAAGTTTGTTAGTAATTTCTAAGTTAATACGGTGTTTTTAGTGTTTAGATCGTTCTCTTTGGCTGTTGTGGACATAAACAGCGACGGGAGAATGTGCAATGGGGCGATTTGGAAGAAAAGCTACAGCAGAGATCCATCAACTGGAAAATGAAAGAATGACGGTTTCTGAAATTCCCCTGTGTGCCAGATGCCCTCCCTGTGTGTCTGTTCCGTGTAAAAGCTGCTAACCCTGTAGTTCAAACCTCTACAAACATGTTCTGAAGTACGTGTGAGTCTTGGATGAGTTTAAAGTTCAGATTTCAGTCTCGCGGATGAGAACGCTCTGCGGTTGTTACCAGTGAACACTCTGAACAGAACTTATTGGTTAAACATAAAACCAAACAGAATTACAATGTGATTCTTCCCGAACGGCTACAGGCCGACTCTTCCGTGCATTTTCACAGTCCCATATTTCCTGAGACTTTCTGTAATTTTTTGGCAGCGCGTGGCAGAAGCGCAGAGTGTCAGCGTGGTGAGTAATCCCATCTGTAAAAGCTCAGAACACACGGACATGTGGAGGAGCCGCTCACCAGCAAATATCAAAGTCTGATAAATATTTAGTTCACACAAGGACAAAACACAAGCAAACACGAGGAGAAAATGAGACGCGACCCGACACCGGTGATTTCAAACAACTCGATACTGATTCTGATACCACGATACTCTTTCTTTAGGATAATGCGCTGTGATTTTCCACTTTAAACTGCAGTCAGGCAGTAGTGGTGCTTTCTCTTCTATTCTCATGTGTTCTTATATCTGTGTAATCCCTCGGTGGTCCGTGGGTGTATTCTGGTCTCTGCGCTCTTATACTTGTTCTGATACGGCTCCAGATCGTTCTAAAAACATTCAGGAAAAGCTCATCTCTGGCCTGTCAGTAGGACTTTTGTTAGTATCAATACCTGCGAAAAATGAGTATCTAGTTTCAGTACTAGTTTTAGTATCGACAGCCGTATAGGACACTGCGACGTGCTCACATTTACTGGTCCACTGGTATCGGTGGATATCGGGTATCGGCGGATATTTACAGCCGTAGTATCAGAATCATTATCGGATCTGAAGAAGCTGGATCGATGCGTCCCTAATTCTCATTCTGTGTGAGTCTTTTGTGTCCTCAGCTGTTCAGTTCAATTCAGCAGCTTTATGGTCATTGTCATGTGAAGGAGATTTGTATTCTCAGTCTGACTTTGTGTAAATGAAAGTGTTAATGTGATCTACCGCAGACCAGAGGAGTCATTCACATGTGTAAAAGCCATATCCCGTATATATGAGTGTTCTAAGTGAGTGTGACGTCTCCACAGCGTCAGCGTCGCTCAAATGAGGCTCCTGATGCCACAGTTACAGGAGCGAATCTGGAGCCAGACTCTATGTTATGAAGAGGATTATTTTGACGGACAAAATAGCGGAAAAAAAATTCAGGACCGTGTAGAGTGGGTTCATACGAATATTTTAAGGCCAAAATGACGAGGCCACGGCAGGAGTTACAGAGAGAAGTGATAAGATCTCAATGTGAGTCAATGGGAAACAGGGAAAGAGGAGCCGGAAGAGCCTCCTGGAGCACTTCCTGTTTAGCACGCAGCGGCTAACGGGTTAGCTTAGTCCACTCATATATACGGACTATGGTAAAAGCTCAGTCTCCAAGTCAGGAAGTCTTTGTCGTCTTAGCTGTCCTCAAATGTAAGTTAAGTTGGTTAGAACAAACCTGTGAACAAAAGTCACTCTGCTTTGACGTGTGTGTAACTTATTTCTGTATAAATCCTCAGAGCTCAGATGCTCTGGGGGAGATACTGAGGAGACTCGACAGGGGGAGATACTGAGGAGACTCGACTGGGGGAGGTATGAGGGGACTCGGGGTAGAGACAGGGGGAGGTATGAGGGGACTCGGGGTAGAGACAGGGGGAGGTATGAGGGGACTTAGGGCAGAGACAGGGGGAGATACAAGGGGACTCGGGGCAGAGACAGGGGGAGATATGAGGGGACTCGGGGCAGAGACTGGGGGAGATACAAGGGGACTCGGGGCAGACACAGGGGGAGATATGAGGGGACTCGGGGCAGAGACAGGGGGAGATACGAGGGGACTTAGGGCAGAGACAGGGGGAGTTATGAGGGGACTCGGGGCAGAGACCGGGGGAGATACAAGGGGACTCGGGGCAGAGACAGGGGGAGATATGAGGGGACTTAGGGCAGAGACAGGGGGAGATATGAGGGGACTCGGGGCAGAGACAGGGGGAGATATGAGGGGACTCGGGGCAGAGACAGGGGGAGATATGAGGGGACTCGGGGCAGAGACAGGGGGAGATACGAGGGGACTCGGGCAGAGACAGGGGGAGATATGAGGGAACCTGGGGCAGAGACAGGGGGAGATATGAGGGGACTCGGGGCAGAGACAGGGGGAGATATGAGGGGACTCGGGGCAGAGACAGGGGGAGATATGAGGGGACTCGGGGCAGAGACAGGGGGAGATACGAGGGGACTCGGGGCAGAGACGGGGGGAGATATGAGGGGACTCGGGGCAGAGACAGGGGGAGATATGAGGGGACTCGGGGCAGAGACAGGGGGAGATATGAGGGGACTCGGGGCAGAGACAGGGGAGATATGAGGGGACTCAGGGGCAGAGACAGGGGAGATATGAGGGGACTTTGGGCAGAGACAGGGGAGATAGGAGGGGACTCGGGGCAGAGACAGGGGAGATATGAGGGGACTCGGGGCAGAGACAGGAGGAGATACGAGGGGACTCGGGGCAGAGACAGGAGATATGAGGGACTCGGGGCAGAGACAGGGGAGATATGAGGGACTCGGGGCAGAGACAGGGGAGATATGAGGGGACTCGGGGCAGAGACAGGGGAGATATGAGGGGACTCGGGGCAGAGACGGGGAGATATGAGGGGACTCGGGGCAGAGACGGGGAGATATGAGGGGACTCGGGGCAGAGACAGGGGAGATATGAGGGGACTCGGGGCAGAGACAGGGGAGATATGAGGACTCGGGGCAGAGACAGGGGAGATATGAGGGGACTCGGGGCAGAGACAGGGGAGATATGAGGGGACTCGGGGCAGAGACAGGGGAGATATGAGGGACTCGGGGCAGAGACAGGGGAGATGAGGGACTCGGGGCAGAGACAGGGGGAGATACGAGGGGACTCGGGGCAGAGACAGGGGGAGATACGAGGGGACTCGGGGCAGAGACAGGGGGAGATACGAGGGGACCAGGGGCAGAGACAGGGGGAGATACGAGGGGACTTAGGGCAGAGACAGGGGGAGATATGAGGGGACTCGGGGCAGAGACAGGGGGAGATATGAGGGAACCTGGGGCAGAGACAGGGGGAGATACGAGGGGACTCGGGGCAGAGACAGGGGGAGATACGAGGGGACTCGGGGCAGAGACAGGGGGAGATATGAGGGGACTTAGGGCAGAGACAGGGGGAGATGTTCCAGGGTAGAGGCTCGGAGAGGCTGTTGATCAGTGGCCAGACCAGGCTGAGGCTCTGTCCATTTCTGCTGTCACAACAATAAACCTTCGTCTGTATTCCAAAAACTCATCGGGCTTTGCAAAATAGATTAATTAATCTTTTTCCATAATAGTTAGACAAAATCACAATCAAACTGCACATTATGTTGAAAAGAAGTGATACCAGTGTAAAGCTCTTACCCTGTAACACTCTCGATGTGAACATTTCCACACAGCAATATTAATGTCAGGACAGGCACAAAGTGTGAAAAACACAGTGTTTCCCGTAGAAAACTTAGTTAGTCACGATCGAAAACTGACAACCAGGGGAGACCACTCTGCAGTTCACCCCACAATCAAAACTGTTGCGGCCTCAGTGTCTCTGCACACAGGGATGAGGTGGGGGGGGTTTTCAGAGGCGGGGGGCAATTGTTGTCAAGCGCTGTGGGAAACAGTGACACAGTAACAGTCTGAGCACCAGCGGCAGCAGCACATCAACAAATCAAAAGAACTGGGACATGGGGGGCATCCGGTCTGACTGTGTATTTTAAATGTCCTGCTGCAGCAATGCAAGGTCCACTTCACAGATATCGTCGTGGGTGGGAGATGGTTTTTACTGCCCACAGGAGGAGGTGAGAGAGGAGGGGGGCACTGTTCAGAAGCCTCACTGCCCGAGGGTACAAACAGTGGGACAGTCTAGGTTTGGACGGTATCCAAATTTTGATCCTGTTAGACCGTCTCAGCGTTTTCCCGGGGTTTACGGTTTTACTGTGACTAATTCAGAATTATTCTGTAGCTGCACCTAAACCCTTCAGGAACAGAGTCGCAGCTTTATATCTGAAGATGAGGCACAAGTTCTGATCAAACCAAACTTTGCGGCGCGTTCGATCGCATCAGCATCAGAGCACGAGCTGTTTTTATCAGCGCTTATACTTATGCAAATGAGCTGTATGCAAATGAGCTGTATGCAAATGAGCCGTGCGCTTTGAAGTTTGAAGTTTGCTTTGTGTAAAACGTAAACAAATGTGCCAAAGCTGCATTAAACACATTATTACTCAAAGTCTAGAATGAGCGGAGGAAATGTAGAGCGGTGCAGAGGACCAATCACAGCCCTTATGTCTGCGGCGTTTTGAGGTGTTGTTAGAAAGTTTGGGAGGTGCAGGTCGGTAAGACGCAAACACGTTTTGACGCAGAACCATAAATTGTTCTTTACCGTCTCCTCTGTGAAAGTCTGACTTCGCCCTCGGGAACTTTCTCCTCTTCAGCCTCGTCCCCTCTCGACTCTCGGCTTCAATAAAACGTCTCCATCACAAACTTTTGGGCTCAGCGTCGCACACGAAGCGTCAGTCGGGTTTTTTTCTTCTTCCTCGCTGCGTGTGGATGGAAATCTCCGAGCGGAACCACGTTTGAAGAGGAGAGAGAGCGGAGGGGAGAAAGTCCTGCTGTGGTTTTAGCTCCTTATGCAGATTTTTATAATGACGGTGATGAAACTGACACCGCTGCTACTTTCTGATACCGCGGGACACCGGATTATCGCCCAACCCTAGGCCAGTCTGGATGTTCTGGCCTGTATGGACCTGTTCCTTCTACCTGAGGGCAACAGGTGGAACAGGTGATGGGCAGGATGGTGTTGGTCACGTAGCTTAGCCCAAAATCTCTCACTCCACCAATTAAGTACAACAACAAACACAAACTATACAACAAAACGCGACGTGAAATCACTTCCAGAGGCTTACCAGAAGATCCAGGAGCTCCGGGAGCAGAGGGGGCAGAGGCACTGAACACGGCCCAGATCGAGTGCAGCAGCTGGGACACGGTCTCCTCCAGCACGGGGCCCCCCTCTGGAGCTTCGCCCAGACAGAGAGGGTCACTTTGGGGAGAAGCAAAGTGCTGCAGGGAACACAGAGCCTGGAGGAACTGCACGTGTGGGAGGGCATCCTGGAGGAGAGCACAACATACAGAATAAACCTCAAATACGTCACAATTTTACATGTGTTTGTTTTTATATTGATGTTTTAAACGAGTCCAGGAGAATTCACATCTGAGAGAGACTGAAATCTGAACTTTAAACCAATCCAAGAGTCCCAGGCACTGCAAATTTCTTTGATCTGGCCAAAATTTTGAAACTTCTATCAGGTTTATTCATCTTGTTTTCAGATTTATCATCTACTTATTAGTTCAGAGACGCTTCATTCTAGTCTAGAGGTCGTTTATTTTAAGATAACTCGTCAAGGGAAATGATCTGTCCCTGCAGCAAGATCATTTCACTACTTTTAAGTCATTTTCTGATAGATTTATTTATTATTATTTATTTACTTTTATTTAACCAGGAGATTCAGAATCTCATTTATCATGAGAGACATGGCCAAGGCAGCAGCCAACACAATTAACACATAATGTCACATAATGACAGAATTACATCATAAAAAACACAACTCAACAACACAAGAAAAACATGAAGAATTTTCACTCACCACACTTTTTACAATTTCCTTAAACTTATCAACAGACATTACAAATTTTAATTTAAGGTCTTTTTGTAACTTATTCCAAGTGCATGGAGCTGATTAGGAAAAAGTTGATTTACCAGCTCAGAGAAGCAGTGAGGCACATTGAACAGTAGTTGAGATGATGATTTAAGTGTTTATTTCTTAAGCTTTTTGCAGTGTTACACAGAGGAACATTTCAGAAGGTTTGTGAAGGTCTGATCATCAGGGTTCACAGGTTGAAAACATGATATTTGGCTGTTTTCCAAGAATATTTCATTACATAAATGCATGCAGCCTTTGCTCTTTGTTAATTACCAAAGACATCAGAGTGTGATTGTGACTTGGCGGTGATGATTGTGGTGTGAAACCACGTATGAATACATGAATAGATAATTGAGCATAAAGTGCTGCTACATCGTGCCAGTTCATATCTATGAGGAGAAGAGACTTTTGAGCAAAAGAAAAGCAGCATGAAGAACCAAACCCGAAGCAGCAGGTCTACAGGAGACTAAGGCCCAAACACACACCCCCACACAACAGCTCCAGCAGGGGGTCTGCACACGGCACCGGAGGGAACAAGCTCCTATTTAGAAAACACATTTCAAAGTCTAAATTTACCATTTCTCTGAACCTGGGCGTTGACAGAGAAATGTGCTTACGCTCGTGTAGAGTGTCAAAAGGTCGTGTACTATTCGTTCTTTTGAATTTGATTTAAGAACGAAAAATAATAAAATGGGAAAACAGTTTATTATTTCATTTTTCTGTTTTAGTGTCAAACAAAAGTCAGATTTCGACCTTTATTTCCAATATTTAATTAGAAGTTTATTTCAAATAACACCAATAAAAAACAGCCTCAGTGCCTATTTTAATTTAGAGACTTTATTCTCTCTGGTTTATGCTGCTTATTGCGCCGTGTTTGTGTGAATTCGGTATCAAATGAACAAAGGAGAGTTTATCACTGCTTCGTGTTTCAGTTCAATATTTACTTTCTAAGACGCCAAAGTAAACACGCCGCTACAAAAGAAGACGACATGTTTGTCCACAAAACTGCAACGATTTTTCAGGTAAATCCTTCAGCAGCAGAACTTCTGGGGCAAATAAACCAGAGAATAAAATATCTAAATTAAAATAGGCACCGAGACTGTTTTTGATTGGTGTGATGAAATAAACTTTAAATGAAATACTGGAAATAGACGTCAAAACCTGTTTTTTTGTTTGACACTAAAACAGAATAATGAAATAAACTGTTTTCACATGTTATTGTTTTTAGTTCTTAATTAAAATTCAAAGAAACAAATGGTACACGGATCACAAAAATATGCTGGATTCTATTTCCTGAAATCTACGCGGGCAGGACGTGCTGCTCCACACGTGTCCAGCAGGGACAGTGTGGCCCTCCTCATTCACGTTAACACAGTCGAAAAAACACACGTCCAAAACAAGTGCAGTGTGTCCTAACCTAAAGCCTCTTTCACACTGGCCGTCGACGTATCTGCGATGCGCTGACGACCGCAACATCGCAAACACCTCATCAAGACATCGCTCGTGTTCCTCTTCTGCGATATATTTGCAAACTGTTGACAATACTTTGCGACACTCTGCGAAGTGTTAACGATGTCTTGACGAGGCGGCTGCGATGCAAAGACGTTGTTACCGCAGTGTTAAGTCTTGACGAATATTAACGAATACTGACGACTGTTGTGAACTACTGGCAACTGTAGACAAACTACTACTGGCAACTTGGCAACGACTGCTTCACGAAGTACTGGCGACGTGTAGTCACATGACCTTCGGGTAAATATACAGAAAATGGGATGATCTCTGGCCCAGTCGCAGAGTTCCACTTCTTCTTCATCAGTCAAACCAGGGGAATCGAGTGGGGCCTCGGACGGTTCCTTCTCAGTGTGTCTGGATTAACCGGAGGATCTGGAGCTGTTGTGGGGGAGATGAAGCCGGGTTCACTGGCAAAGGTCCCGGCTCAGTGGATGGACTGATTCCGGCTCCGGGGAAATAGACGCGTCTCCTGCTTCTGCCGTGATTTGTGTGTCATTACAGTTCTATAGTCTGTGTCTCCTGCAGCTCGGCTGTGACGAAGCCCAGGAACCCGTCTATTCGTTACTGTCGGTTTAATTTCAGATGTGAATTGTGAAAGTGTTTGCAGAGGATTCGTCAATCTTCGTTACTGAATGAAAGCATTGACGACATCATGACGGTTTAGTAGAGATTCAATAACGAAGGCTGGAGAACGTTAACAATCCCTTTGCGAAACTTTACCGAGTGTATTTTTCTTGGTGACCACTGATGAATTTTTTGGACATTTCAAAAAAATCGTCAGAGGATGGCGAACTTGATACCTCACAAACCTCGGTGATTTCCCCTAAAAAAAAAACTGTTTGCAACCACATGGGCTTTGCTTTGCTTTAGGCTGTGTTCACACTATGAGGCAGACAGGCTCACCTGAGTTTGACTGAATAAAGCAGAACCAGCACAGGGGAGGGCCCTGGTGAGGGCGGCGGCAGCGGCGGCAGCAGCAGCAGCAGCAGCAGCAGTAGCAGTAGCAGTAGCAGTAGAAGTTGCAGTCGTAGTCGTAGTCGTAGTAGTATTAGTGCATGTAGCAGGTAGGACATAAGTGTTGGTGTGGACGTCCAGGAGCAGGTCAGGGGTCTCAGAGTCGCTCTCCATCGGCTGATCCGTGTCTTTAACCGGTGAAAATAGATCCTGAGAGAAAATCTCCTGCACTTCTCTGTCTGAGAAATAAACGAGAGATGAATCAGCCAGAGACAAAACGCAACCAGACAACACCAGAAAAACAAGACACTTTAAACAGGCAGTATTAAGCTAAATCGATTTTTGGAGCCCTTTTCTCCCATGTTCTAACATTGTTCCTCCTCAAAAAGTAGTAGTAGTAGCAGTAGTATTAGTAGTAGCAGTAGCAGTAGTAGTAGCAGCAGTATTAGTAGTAGTAGTAGTAGTAGTAGTAGTAGTAGCAGTATTAGTAGTAGTAGTAGCAGTAGTAGTAGTAGCAGCAGTAGTAGTAGCAGTAGTAGCAGTATTAGTAGTAGTAGCAGTATTATTAGTAGTAGTAGTAGTAGTAGTAGCAGCAGTAGTAGTAGTATGCAGTATTAGTAGTAGTAGCAGCAGTAGTACTAGTGGTATTAGTACGAGTATTTTCAGTTAGTTTTCTCAGGGTAATGCGTTCGCAGTAGAGTCTGTGATAATGAAGATGCTCCGTCGGTCGGTTTGCGTCTCTGGCCTTTTCGCCGCACACACCTGCTGTTCTGCTGCACCTGAGCACCTTTAAGAGAAATGTCCCACACTGCAACTTTAAGTCCACCTCTGCACATTGTGAACACGGAGCCGGAGCAGCAGCAGCGCTAATGAGACTCAAACTGGGAACTTTCTCTGCTCATTTTTCATCGCCCGAGAAAATTTGTGTCCTGTGAACATCTTGACCTTATGTTTTAGTGGAAGTAGGACTTGTAGTGTAGTTGTTGCAGTAGTAACAGTAGTTATAGAAGTTAGGTTAGGTAAGGTAACTTTAATATCTCCAAACTTCGCTCTTCTCTCTCCCTCCCTGCTGCAGAGAAGCTCATCCATGCCTTTGTCTCCTCCAGGCTGGACTACTGTAACGCACTCCTCATCGGGATCCCTGGCAGGAGCATCCAAAAGCTCCAGTTTGTCCAAAACAGCGCCGCCAGGGTCCTGATGAGGGTGCGGAAACACGAGCACATCACCCCCATTCTTCACTCCCTGCACTGGCTCCCCATCCACTTCCGTATTCATTACAAAGTCCTCTCGCTCACCCATCGCTGTCTCCACGGTGCGGCCCCCACTTACCTCACTGAACTGCTCACACCTCACACCTCCACTGAGACCCGGTCAGGCCAACAGCACCGTCTGCTCATGCCCAGGACACGGCTCAAGACCATGGGCGACAGGGCCTCCTCAGTGGCTGCTCCCCGTCTGTGGAACCCCCTCCCAGACCACCTCAGGGCTCCACAGACGGTGGATGCCTTTAAAAGAGGACTAAAGACCTTTTGACCCTGGCCTACAGCTAAATACCTCCTATTGTTTTATTGCTTTTATGTTGATTTCTAATTGTGTTCTGTTTTTAAAGTCTTTCTGCACTGTAGCACTTTGAGATTTGGTGTCAAATGTGCGTTATAAATAAAATGTATTATTATTATTATTACTTTATTTCTATAGCGCTTATCACAGACACATGTCCCCAAAAACGCTTGAGCATTATTACCAGAGCTTTATGAACGCAGCATTCTTCCTTCACTCCAGACCCGGTGGTTGTAGCCTCAGCTGCCCTGGGACAGACTGACAGAAGCGAGGCTCCAATCGGCACCATCGGCCCCTCCGACCACCAACACTCACACACTCTCCACTTTCACACCTACAGTGCAGGTTTTGGGTTGATGGGGGAAACCGGAGCCCGGAGGAAACCCATCCAGACACGGGGAGAACATGCAAACTCCACACAGAAAGGCCCGGCCGACCCGGCGATCGAACCCGCAACCTTCTGCTGTGAGGTGAGAGCCACTCAGCCACCGTGCTGCCAAGTGATAGGAGCTGCTGTTGCAGTAGTTGCAGTTGTAGTAATAGTAGCAGTAAGTACAGAAGTAATAGTTGTGGTGGCAGTAGTAGAAGTAGAAGTAAGAGTACGAAGAGTAGTGGTTACAGAAGTAGTAGTAGTAGTAGTTGTAGTAGTTGTAGTCATTGCAGATGCAGTAATTCTGGTGGTAGTAGTAGTAGTAGTAATTATACATGTAGCAGATGCAGTAAAAGTATAGTACTATCAGTAGTGGCATTAGTATTAGTATTAGTAATAGAAGTACTAGTAGCAGAAATAGTAGTAGTAGTTGTTACAGTAGTAGTAGTATTAGTAAGAGTACGAAGAGTAGTGGTTACAGAAGTAGTAGTAGTAGTAGTACTTGTAGTCATTGCAGATGCAGTAGTTCTGGTGGTAGTAGTAGTAGTAGTAATTATACATGTAGCAGATGCAGTAAAAGTAGAGTACTATCAGTAGTAGTATTACTACTACTAATAGTATTACTAGTAGTAGTAGTAGTTGTAGTAGTAGAAGTAGTAGTTGCAGAAATATTAGTAGTAGTTGTTACAGTAGTAGTAGTAGTAGTTGTACTGGAGGGTTTTGCTTGTGCATGTCTAAGGTTTAGGTGGTAGTAGTAAAGTTGTTGCAGTAGTAATAGTGGTAATTGTTGTAGTAGCAGTATTAGTAGTACTAGTAGTAACAGTAGTATTAGTAGTAGTATTAGTAGTAGTATTAGTAGTAGTATGAGTAGTATTAGTAGTATTAGTAGTAGTATGAGTAGTATTTGTAGTAGTATCAGTAGTATTAGTAGTAGTATCAGTAGTATCAGTAGTATCAGTATTAGTATGAGTAGTATGAGTAGTATCAGTAGTATGAGTAGTATTAGTAGTATCAGTAGTATCAGTATTAGTAGTACTAGTAGTAACAGTAGTATTAGTAGTAGTATGAGTAGTATTAGTAGTATCAGTAGTATCAGTATTAGTATGAGTAGTATGAGTAGTATCAGTAGTAACAGTAGAATTAGTAGTAGTATTAGTAGTACTAGTAGTAACAGTAGTATTAGTAGCAGTATTAGTAGTACTAGTAATAACAGAAGTATTAGTAGCAGTATTAGTAGAATTAGTAGTAACAGTAGTATTAGTAGTAGTAACAGTAGTATTAGTAGTAGTATGAGTAGTATTAGTAGTATCAGTAGTATTAGTATCAGTAGTGTTCGTACACTTCGAGTTGTGTCTGAACTGTTCCGGGCTGTGCTCTGATAATGACTCATGTTCCCTCTTTACAATATAATTATGACAAATGCACTTCACTTAATTACCCCTGAACTGCACACCTCCCACTCTCCCCCTCCATCCTCCCTCCATCCTTTCTCCTCCCTCGCTCACCACCTCTCCACCCTCTCGTCTCGCTCCTGCTTCCTCCCTCTCTACTTCTTCCTCCCTCTCTACTTCTTCCTCCCTCTCTTGTCACCTCTCCCTCTCCTTCTTTCTCTCTTCTGTCACCTCTCCTCAGGTGAATCAGTGCTCACATCCAGAGCTGCCAGTGAGAGAAACTTTTCCTCTTCTGGATTTGTGATCTAAGAACGCAGAACGCAGCTGAAACCTGGACTGAGGACGATCCTGTCCCTGCACAGTGACCTTGGTTAGATCAAATTAAGGCTTTTGTCTTGTGTTAAACTCACGTTGTTGTTTTTTGTTGTTGTTTGTTTCGTTGTTATTGTGCTGTTCAGAGCTCAGGTAGAGCAAAATGTTTAACCACAAGTTTAACCTCCCAGTGATTAGGCGACTACGAAAAGTGGAAAGAAAAGAAAAAAATGGCGTGTATCGTGTGTTACTACAGTAGTTTAAGGCTTAGCGGCTGTTTGTTTGTTGTTGTTTGTTGAGAGGCGCATTGAAAAAAATAAAGTGCGTCAGTTCAAACGCTCCTCATTTGTGTGTGATTTATGACGGGTCCGGGCGGGAAACGGGAGGAATGTTCACGGGTCCAGACGGGGGCGGATTTAACTTTGATATAATCACGGGTTTAGAGGCGGGTGTGGTGCTCTACTGCAAAGGCGGGTAAGGGTCTCCAAGAATGGACCTGTGCAGGACTCTGCCTCCCTGTCTCCTTCTTTCTCCCTGTTTCCTCTCTCCTCTTTCTCTTCTGCCACCTCTCCTCCCTCTCCTCTTTCTCTCTTTCACTGCTGCCACCTCTCCTAGCTACTCCCCGTAGCCTCTCTCTATCGCCCTCTCTGCTCTTTCTCTCCCCCTCCTCTCCTCCCTCTCCTCTGGCTCTCCTCAGCAGATGTTCTCCTCTCCTCTGGTTCCTCTCCTCTGATTCCTCCTCTGGTTCCTCTCCTCTGATTCCTCTCCTCTGATTCCTCCTCTGGTTCCTCTCCTCTGGTTCCTCTCCTCTGGTTCCTCTCCTCTGGTCCCTCTCCTCTGGTCCCTCTCCTCTGGTTCCTCTCCTCTGGTTCCTCTCCTCTGGTTCCTCTCCTCTGGTCCCTCTCCTCTGGTTCCTCTCCTCTGGTTCCTCTCCTCTCACTCCTGGTGTTGTCTCTCCCTGCTTCACCCTCCCCCTCACCTACCTCCTTCCTGTCCTGGATCTTCTGGGCGTTTCCTCCTCCTCCTCCTCCTGCTCCTGGTCTGGCCTGCGCACCTCATCTCCAGCCTGGTTTCTCCTCACCATCTCCACCAGATCTTCTGTTAACCTCCGTGGTGAACGCCTCCTCCGGCTTTTTTGTGGATACATTGCCCAGTTTATTTCTGCGTTGGTTTCTTACCTGTCTGTTTTTCTGCTCCAGATCCCTGCCATTCTGCCCCGTCCAGCTCCTGCTCCATCCTCAGCTCCAGCCTGTCCAACCCTGTCTGCCTCCACTACCCGCTGCCCTCCTGACCTGCCCTTATTTGATCGTGACACTGGCTCTCCTCAGCAGATGTTCTCCTCTCCTCTCTCACCTGTTTGCTCCTCTGGTTCCTCTCCTCTGGCTCTCCTCAGCAGATGTTCTCCTCTCTCACCTGTTTGCTCCTCTGGTTCCTCTCCTCTGGCTCTCCTCAGCAGATGTTCTCCTCTCCTCTTTCTCACCTGTTTGCTCCTCTGGTTCCTCTCCTCTGGCTCTCCTCAGCAGATGTTCTCCTCTCCTCTCTCACCTGTTTGCTCCTCTGGTTCCTCTCCTCTGGCTCTCCTCAGCAGATGTTCTCCCCTCCTCTTTCTCACCTGTTTGCTCCTCTGGTTCCTCTCCTCTGGCTCTCCTCAGCAGATGTTCTCCCCTCCTCTTTCTCACCTGTTTGCTCCTCTGGTTCCTCTCCTCTGGCTCTCCTCAGCGGATGTTCTCCTCTCCTCTCTCACCTGTTTGCTCCTCTGGTTCCTCTCCTCTGGCTCTCCTCAGCAGTAGTTCTTGCTTCAGCCTTAGCACTTCTCGCTCCAGATCTTCTGCTCTCTTCCTCCAGTTTTCGTTGCGGTTCCTCAGAATTGAAGCCAGTTTTTCGGAGAATTCTCGGCCGCTGGTTCCTTTAGGTCTGGACTTTATGATGGCCAAGGCCAGCGCCATCTTCACCTTCAGGACCAACAGTCGATCCTGCTCTGAAACTGAAAAGAGTCAAAGAGATTAAATACAGGGTGTCCCAGAAAATGTGACAATTTGCAGGTCAATAATTTTGTCAGTTCTTGTTGAAATAACCTCAAATTTCCACAGAATGTTTAGAAACAGATCACAATTTTATATGTAATGTTTTATTTGTGTTGTGTTTTCAGGTTGAGCCGTTCACTCCCAAACAGAAGTCGTTTTTTTTTGTGTCTTGAATCTGCTCCACACACTCAGACTGTGCAGCGAGCGACGGCGAATCCTGAGGAAACGACTGGAAATGAAACCGCCTGCAGCTCCTTCAGGATTTAAACGCCGACGACGAGAGAAAACGTCAAGAATTCTGTGTCGACGCTGCAGAAACTTGAAGAAACGTCAAACCGTCACTGGAGGAATCTGGGTTTCCAAACTCGTTCTCCTCTCGGACTCTTGGGGCGTCGCAAGAGTTTTTCCTGAACCTTCTCGAGCTTCTCTCCTGGTGCTGATGTTGGTCCAGATCCTCCTGCAGAAGCTCCTTCCTCTGCACAGTTTTGTACCAAGTCCAAATTTGTTTGCAGTTGGTGAAGTTTTTCCACATTTTGCTCTGAAGCTGCACAGTCTGAGTGTGTGGAGCAGATTCAAGACACAAAAAAACGACTTCTGTTTGGGAGTGAACGGCTCAACCTGAAAACACAACACAAATAAAACATTAAATATAAAATCTTAATCTGTTTCTGTACATTCTGTGAAAATTTGAGGTGATTTCAACAAGATTTGCCAAAATTATGTCAAATTTTTGGGGGCGTATTCAAATGGCACCAATGATCAACTTTAAAGTGGTATATTTTCTGTATTTTCTGATCTCTGCTCAACAACAACACACAACCCCTGCAGATTTAGGCTCAGTTCTTCTCCTCTCAAACAGAAAACACCCTGTTCCACCTTGTGACGTCACGCGATAATACAAGAAGTGCTCCACTCTGTTTTTACACTCCACACACCTTCACTTGAATCATTTAGATCATTTCTGCCCTGGAGCTGAATGGTAAAAGGAGCTGTTCACTTGAAAACTACCGTCTGACATGACATCACAAGGTGGAACAGAGCGTTTTGAGGTTTGGAGATGTAGACAAACTAATAATAAAATACTCCAGGTGTGTTCTTGAGGAGGTAAAAACATTCTAATATGGTTAAAAGTGAGCAGGAGTTAATTTTTTAATTTTAATCAACATTTACTTTTATTTTTGTCTCGGAGCTAAACACAAAAGTGAAACAAAAGGGAATAATGCGATATTAGGGCGTATAACACTTTCAGACATCTACCTTTATTTTTTCCATGTAGATTAGATTCAAGCAGACGTTTTCTGATTGTCCTCTCCCTCTCTCCTCTCTTTATCTCCTCCTCTCTTTGTTTAAACTTCACTCAGACTCACACAAATCACTCCAAACTGAACTTCGGGGGAGTAAATGATGAGGGGGAAGCAACTATACGATTGTAAAAGCTCTAAAAAGTCCAATTTAAAAAAACTTCTGACTGCATTAAACATGATTCATGATAATCTTGGCAATCACTTTCTGCCACAAACGCCTGAGGCAACAGAGTCCCGGAGAACGGTTTAATCACCAACACAACTTTAATTATTCAAACAATAAGACGGAGTGTCCCACCTGTGAGAATAAAAGTTCAGATGAATAATACTCAGCCCAAAGAAATGTTGATGGAGATAAAAACTGTTTATGCGCGAGGACAAAGTGAAGGCTCCTCTTACGGGAATAGAACCTCCAGGCAGAACGTGACATGAGATTTTGAACAGAAAACACATCCTAAACATTGAACCATTTCGTGTTTGTGCAGAAAGTACTTGTGGGACTCGACGGGAAGCTTTTCCCCAGACTGCAGACTTTCCAAATGACTGCACAGTATAATTTTAATACTTTAATTACACTTGTCAACTTTATTTAACACTTGAACTGCTGAAAAATGTAAAAACGGTTGGGAAATGTGAGGGAAAAGTGTTAGTGCCGCATTTATTCTATTTATCGAAATGGAGTTAATCTATTTTTGAATTTGTATTCTGTCAGCAATGAATAAAAACAGTGGAATTTAAAGTGTTTTTCACTTTTTATTACATAGTAAATATTATTGGTAAGAACAGTATTGAGTGACGCCACACACGACAGGAGAATTGGCCTGATTTTGGCTGCGATTTCTTCTTTCCGAGTTCAGGGAGGCGTGACCCGACTTTGTGTCTCCGTGTGCCGATAAAACAGAGCGTCAGGGGCAGAGGAGCGACGGACACAGAGACGCAAGATACAAACTCAGGATAGAGTGAAAATAAAGACTTTATTTATTACTCACCTAATGTAAAATGGAACATTTAAAATGCAGCGTCTCATCCACATTATCGATAGAATTTGTCCTCCGCAAATAATGACCTCAGTTCACAAAATGTCGCTGTGAATCCAGTTCGAGTTGTTCTTTAAAAGTAAAAAGCCGTGATAGTTCCTCTCGTGAGTCTGTTTCCATCCACACAGCCACAGATCAGCGACAGTGACTCTACTTCCTGTGGACTTTATCTCCTCTTTTCTGCTTTAAAAATCCTCTATCTGAAGTATTAGTCCACATTTCACAAATAACAATAACACAGTTTTGACCTGAGCTCTGATCTCTGAACACTTCAGAGTCTCAGAGCGAGTGGTTTTACTGTAGACAGGAAACAGCTGAGGCCATCACAGCCTCACAGCTTTATATCCTGTGCTCCACACACAGATCCCGCTGCATCTGGGAGAGTGAAGATTTAAAGTCTCATCAGTTTCTCCTCGTGTCTGTGATGTAGAGCTGCAACTATCGAATATTTTTGGAATCGAGTATTCTGTCGATTATATCATCGATTAATCGAGTAATCGGATAAATCACACTTTTTTGTTTTTATACAACTATATCAATAGTGTGTAACGCAACATGAAAGGCCTCTTAAAATGAGCAAGCAATTGCTGTTATTCCTCACAAAAAAGGTTTTTATTTAAAGTCAACATTTTTTTTAAACAAGTGTAAAACCTTTGGCTTATTGGCTTATAAGACAGGAGTTTTCTAAGTGACAACGTTAATCCTTTAACTAGCCTAATTAATAAGCTAAATATAGAACTAGCGAACACATAAGTGTTCGTAAACGTCGGTAAAATATTTCCTTTCTCTGATATTGGAATTGATGCCAGCGGTTCTAGATTAAATCAGATTTTTGGTAAAAGTAGAACGAACTAGACGTTTCTGATATGGGAAACACCGAGTGTGTGCGTGTGTCTGTGTATACGTGAGGAAGGGAGCGATTTGAGTGAGATCATTTGCTCTCTTGCTGCTCATTATGCCTCGTTACTATCGACTCATAACACAGGTTACAAATAATTACAAATACTGTACATTCTAATAGGCGTTACTTTTCATTTCAGTTAGCAATCGTAAAAGTATATTACCTCGTAGATTCTCCGACTCCGCTTAGAGAAGTACAGTTCACGCTTTAAGTTTCGCTTTAAGTGCTGCAGCATTGAAGACGTACTGTTGTGGTACATCAGGTTGGCTTTGCCAGTGCACACTGGCACCGGCCACATCATTATCTGCCATTTCCACACCGTGGAATAAATCGCGCCGCTTCAAATCTTTGAAATGTACGTCATTGATAACTGTCCGTGTGAAACAGTGATCCCAGACTGGCGCAGCAGTCTACAAAGGAGGAGTGATACGATAGCAGAGACATTTTAAATAAATTGACTTTGGTGACATGAATTAAACGAAGCCTCGAGGCAAAGAATTTGCCCCGAATATTTTTTGTAATCGAATTATCCGAGTTACTCGAGTAATCGTTTCAGCCCTACTGTGATGTTTGCACTTTTTTGTCACAGGTTTAAAAATTGTTTAAGACCGAAAAATCCAGTAGTGTGCGGTGGCCTATAAGAATATATGTATATTATATTATACATATGTATATATTGTACTTACATATTTGTAAGGACATTTTTTAAGAAGTTAAATTTAAAAAATGGAAGTAAATGGTTGCCTAACTTTTTTTAAGTTTTGTAACTCTACTTTATAAATTACTGTACAGAGTGTCTCGCAGAAAATAGGTTAGTCAAGGTGGTGACCGGAGAAAGTGAGGACAGGGCGCGACGACTGGACTTCTGTGAGGATTCACATTGGTTCAGAGGGACGCAGTCAAGTCGGGGGGCAATTATTGTCAAGTCGGCCACATTAACTATAAAGCGCTGTGGGAAACACTGCTGTAAATTAAAAATATGTGCAAGTATCACTTAAAATCTTTAGTATCAATTAATAAAGAAAAAAAGAAAAAAAATACCCTTAGCAAAATATTTTAAGGAATTATTATTTTGAATTAAACATTAAATGTAATTAAACATTTTTTATTTATATTAATTAAAAACAATAAGACAATAAACTAAAAAATGTAGGCAGCCATTTACCTACATTTTTTAAATTACTTCTTAAATGTTCGGGTTTATAGTGTGGATTTCACTTATTTTATGTCATACATTTGTATCTAGTATATTATGTCCTTTTCCTTTTCTGACACAATGAGCAGTTTTAGAGTTCTGTAAATGAGGAGCAGCGTCTGTGCGACACTCACTAAACCATAAAAAACACGGCTATAATGAGGCTTCATAGACTATTACCCACGTCACCTTATTTCACTCTGATTTAAGGTGGTTTTTGGTCACTGTTTCATCATTCTGCTTGAGGGGAAGGTTTAATGACATAAAAATAACCAAAGTGCACATCAATTATCTTAAATTAAAGGTTTTATATTACACACAACTCTTTTTGAAAAGCTTTTAGTCAGGTTGGAATCCTGTTACCTCCTCAAAAACATTAATTCACACATGTTTACATAACCCTTTGTCATTACTCTGCCAAAATGCTCTGTTCCACCTTGTGATGTCATGGACTTGTAGTTTTTTAAATTAACAGCTGCTTTTACCTTTAATTCAGCTGAGATTGCTCATTCCAGGGCAGAAATGATGCAAATGTGACAGTAGTGAAGGTGTGTGGAGTTTAAAAACACAGTGGAGCACATCACAAGGTGGAACAGAGTGTTTTTGTTAAATATAAGTTGAATATGCAGGGTTTGTTTGTTAAATGTGGGAAGGAAACAAAACATAACACCAGGTGTGTTTGTGATGAGGAAACTATATTAGAACAGATCTGAAAATAGGCTAATATGGACCTTTATATGAATATAGTAAAAATGCAGTGGATTCTGATGTTATAAATTAAAACAACCACACTTTAAGCGCATTTATGACTGAAACTCACATTCCGGCTTAAACCCAGTAAACACAGTGTTTCTGAGAGGGATTACCTGGTGTAGAGTCTCCTTTTGTCGCCATTTCTCTAGAAAAGTCTGATCAACTGAAGCTAATTTAATGCTAAAAATGCTAAAAATGCTAATTAGCCCGGGGCTAGCGCGACGCGTTTTTACGCCTCTTCGGGTAAAGCGCAGCGCAGACACGTACAAAAGTACTTTTCACATTTAACAAACGTGCTCCGATTTAATAAGACGTAGAAATAGTTTTTAAAAAAAGAAAAAAAAAGAAAAGAAAAGTGAAGTGAAGTTTAAACGGAGAAAGTTTTGAACGAGCCAAACCGGAAGTGACGTATCTGTCAAATTTATTATTTATTTTATTTTATTTTTTTAATATAATTTAAAAACATGAACGCTAATTTAAGATAGAAATATCATAATAATAACGCACATTTTCCGAAAATTACTTTTTTTTTCAGATTTTCTGTCCGCGATTAAAGAGACAGCCGTGTAATAGCCTGATAAATGACACGCTTTCTAACAGAAATAATGAGGCGTTAGTAAAACACACACTTTAGGATTAAAACACGTATTGATGTTTGTTGTTGGAGCAAATACGTGGAAAATAAACCCCCGCTGCGTCGTGACGTGACTGATGCGTATCTCACGTTTAATTAAATCTGAGTCCGATACATTAATCAGCGCAAACACCATCGCAAAGCTCTTAATTAATTTGTTTCATCCTCATTCAGAATCCAACCGCTGTCTCTCCTCCTATAGCGAGAGTTAGTCCTGGTTTAGACCCGGTTTAGCTGAATTAGCCTCGGTTTGGTCCTAGTTTAGTTCTGATTTAGCCCAGGTTTAGTCCGGAGTTAGACCTGGTTTAGTTTTGGTTTAGTCCCGAGTTAGTCAATCCAGGTTTAGTCCTGGTTTAGTTGTGGTTTAGTTCTAAATTAGACCTGGTTTATTTCTGGTTTAGTTCTGATTTAGTCCTGGTTTAGTTATGGTTTAGTCCTGGTTTAGTCCTGAGTTAGACCTGGTTTATTCCTGGTTTAGTTCTGATTTAGTCCCGTGTTAGTTAATCCTGGTTTAGTTCTGATTTAGTCCTGGTTTAGTTCTGGTTTAGTCCCGTGTTAGTTAATCATGGTTTAGTTCTGATTTAGTTCTGGTTTAGTTCTGAGTTAGTTAATACTGGTTTAATCCTGGTTTAGTCAGGGTTTAGTCCCGAGCTGGACCTGGTTTATTTCTGGTTGAGTTTTGATTTAGTCCCGAGTTAGTTAATCTTGCTTTAATCCTGCTGTAGTCCCGAGTTAGTCCTGGTTTAGTTCTGATTTCGTCCTGGTTAAAGCCTGAGTTAGACTTGGTTTAGTCATGGTTTAATTCTAGTATTTTAGTTATGGTTTAGTGCCAAGTTAGACGTGGTTTATTCAGGGTTTAGTCCCAAATTGGACCTGGTTTATTTCTGGTTTAGTCCCGAGTTAGACCTGGTCTAGTCCTGGTCTAGTCCTGGTCTAGTCCTGGTCTAGTCCTGGTCTAGTCCTGGTCTAGTCCTGGTCTAGACCTGGTCTAGTCCTGGTCTAGTCCTGGTTTAGTCCTGGTCTAGTCCTGGTTTAGTTCTGCTCTGGTTCATAATTAATTTGTCCTTCGCTAATTGACACGTTCATGTTTGGGTTTATGTCCGAGCCCCGAGCTCAGAATCCTCCCGCGAATCCGAGTCTCACCGCTTCACCTTGAGCGAGAGAAGGAGGGAGGGAAAGAGAGAGATAGAGAGTGAGGGGAAGGAGGGAGAGAGATAGAGAGTGTGAGGGGAAGGAGGGAGAGAGATAGAGAGTGAGGGGGGAAGGAGGGAGAGAGATAGAGAGTGAGAGAGAGATAAATGTGGGGGAGAGAGATATACACACAGAGACACATAGAGAAAGAGAGAGAGGCGCGGTATAAAAGCGACAGACGCGCGCACGTTTCACGCATTCCAGCTCCAAACCTGAGCGCGAGACTAAAACTGGACCGAGACCAGCCCCGAGTCTGAGACCAAGTCCAGAGACACGAGCCCTGCGCGGGGAAACCCTCTGAAATGGAGACGATGTAACGTTTGGAGGCGACAGGATGAAGCGTCAGTGCGTAACGGTGGAGTTTGTGGATGATTTTGTCTTTACGCAGAGACCAGGATGAGGAAGAGGAGGCAGAAGCGCGTCCGTGGATAACGGGGAGGATGGAGTCGCGCCTGTTCTGTGGACGCATTAAAGGCGCGTCCTTTTGACTTTTTTCGGTTGATTTTTGCGCTTTTGCCGCTTCCGTGATGTGACGCGCGACAGAGAGGAGAGGGATGGCGAGGCAGCTCGTGTCAGGAGAGCTGCTGCTGAATTTCTCCAACAACGACTCATGGAATAATGTGACCGCGCGTCCAGAGAGCGGCGCGGCGACGGAGCGGAACAGCGCGGCGTTCCGCGCCGGACTGGCGACGACTTTAGCGCTCATCACCCTGGCGACCACCCTCTCCAACGCCTTCGTCATTGTCACCATCTACAAGTCGCGGAAGCTCCACACTCCGGCCAACTTCCTGATCGCGTCCCTGGCGCTCACGGACCTGCTGGTGTCGGTGCTGGTGATGCCCATCAGCGCGCTCTACACCGTGTTACAGACCTGGACTCTGGGGCAGGTCATGTGCGACATCTGGCTCTCCTCCGATATCACCTGCTGCACCGCGTCCATCCTGCACCTGTGCGTCATCGCGCTGGACCGATACTGGGCCATCACGGACGCGGTGGAGTACGCCAAGAAGCGCACGCCGAGGCGCGCGGCGGGGATGATCGCCACCGCGTGGGTCATCGCCATCTCCATCTCACTGCCGCCCTTCTTCTGGAGGCAGGTGAAGGCGGAGGAGGTCACGAGCTGTAACGTGAACACGGACCACATCTTCTACACCATCTACTCCACCTTTGGCGCCTTCTACATCCCCACGCTGCTGCTGATCGCGCTGTACGGACGCATCTACGTGGAGGCGCGGAAGCGCATTCTAAAACAGTCCAACAACAAGCCCGGGAAGAGGCTGACCTCTGCCCATCTCATCACCAACTCCCCCGGCTCCGTGGCGTCCACCACGTCCCTGAACTACGGCACGAACAGCGAGCCGCCCTCCTGCTGTGAGCCGTCCTCGTCCCCGTGCAGCCAGGTCAAAGTCACGGTGTCGGACGCGCTGCTGGAGAAGAAACGCATCTGTGCCGCGAGAGAGCGCAAAGCCACCAAGACGCTGGGCATCATCCTGGGCGCGTACATCGTGTGCTGGCTCCCGTTCTTCATCTACACGCTGCTGGAGCCCTCGTGCGCCTCCTGTTCCCACGCGGAGCTCTTCGACATCTTCACGTGGCTCGGGTACCTCAACTCCCTCATTAACCCGATCATCTACACCATGTCCAACGAGGACTTCAAACAGGCGTTCCACAAAATGATCCGCTTCAGGTGGTGCCGCGGGCGCGCGTAGAGCGAGCGGAGAGCGCGTTTCACATTCCGGTCACGTTTTTAATTAGAAGAGCGGAGACAAGACAATTACAGGTGCCACAATGACCCCGCGCGACAATGTGCCATGTTCCAAACACGTTTAATCCGAGATGCAAAGAGACGGAGAGCAAACACCACCGCGAACGATCTGCCCGGCCAATATTACATATCATAACCAATCATATCACGTTTTTAATCAGCGGCGCGGCTCCACAATGTCACACGAACGAAACAATTATGAAAAAGCCTCGAGCCGCACACGCGCCACTCACGGGCTTTACGAGCGCGAGGCGACAGCAAAGCCATACGATCAAATGTCACGTTTCTGACGCTGCTGTCAATCACGTTTAGCATTCCACCAGAGGGCAGAACGGACACCTGTGGCACCTCTTAGGCACATTTACGTCATTATTTGGCGTTTTTATGGATCTGGAGGGAAGTGCATCACGTGATCGACATGTCCAGTCACGTTTTTAATCTGTTCAGAGCTTTTCTAATCGCACGCACAAAAGATACGCTCCGGATTTACGCGCAATGATCTCCAACACGTAACGACACACGGATTACAGAGCCATAGACGGCCAAATATGAGCCACAGCGCGAGTCTCATCACGTCCTTCAACACCGGAGAACAGAACAGTTTGACCTGTGCGCTCCAGTGAGGGACGAGCCAAAGGAGTCCTGCTTTAGAACAACCCAGAATAAGCATTTAAGGGCAGATTATTAACCTATACCTGGATTTATTTCTAATTCCAACTCTATCAAAGGCTTTGGCAAATAAAGAAGTGCATATTTTAAAATCCCAACTGCACCTTAGAACAGCAAAGAGATAAAAACCAGCGTGTGTGACAACCGTGACAGAACAGCCACGTCCTTCAAATGGCAAACATCACGTCCACATGAGCTAAAGACCAGTCTAAATCAGCACCACGGACAGCGACGCAGACCGGCTCGCGTGTCCAGTGCCTTTTCAGCACCACGGACAGCGCAAAATCTACCCTCTCACATTTTCACCGAGTAACGCGTTTGGTTCACGTTTTACCGACCCGCGTCTGATGAGTCACTGGAGACAATTTAGCTGGAAAATTTAACGATTAAACAGACATTATGCAAATCAAAAGAGTCATAATTTTAGCTTTCTACCATGTTATAACGAGCTGTGGTCAAAAATACGCCTGGAGAGGTTTAGGTTTGCGACATCCATGCATGTTTGAGTAATCTAGCGATCTCTCCTGGGCGCTTGTTGAACCCCTGCCCATGCTCCCACGCTATAATTCTCCATAAATATACAAATACATGATATAAAACTGTGCACAGCAACTCGACAAATGTGATGCGATGTGCGGTAGTTTCATTAGCGGGATGCATGTTGATAGCGCTCTGAAGGGGGAGTGACTTAGCTTGGGGAGCTAATAGAGGGGGAACTCAGTGTATCAAAAATTAACATGAATTAGTATGTTGTCAAAACAATATAAGGTGATCCTCTTTAAATCATTTTAGCTCATGGGGATTCAGATTTTGCCGTTTGTCCAAATTGAATCACAGCCGCACGTGTAAATCGGCAGCCGTGTTAACGCGCGTCACAATAACAAGGACAGCAACCGCACAAAGAGTCCAAAACGGTTGTAAAGCTCCTCTTCACGGGGCGGTTTGTGGATCTAAACTCATCGTCATCGTCGTTCTGCTCCAGACGGTTTCCCCTAAAGCTCCGCTGGATCGTCGGAGTTCAAACGGACCTGAGATCACAGACGGAACGAGAGACTTCAAGACTATTTAAACTT
The DNA here is from genome assembly GCA_034769755.1 of Odontamblyopus lacepedii. Lineage (NCBI taxonomy): Eukaryota > Metazoa > Chordata > Actinopteri > Gobiiformes > Gobiidae > Odontamblyopus > Odontamblyopus lacepedii. Next base: position 3,772,208 of record CM068365.1, on the reverse strand, counting down.
TTTTGACCGTGTTTGCTAATTCGTGCATTGTGTCTCCATGGTAACAGCTGAACATTCTGCCACAGAGATACGTGTAAAACACCCATCCCCCCTCCCCAGCGTGATGTCACTGCGAAGTGGCTCTTTTCCCTCTGCAGTCCCCGGGCAGGTGCACACGCTGGAAGGACATGTGACTTTACGACAGTGAAACGCCGGCGTGAAGTCGCCCCATCGAACGCAAACTGACACCAAAACTATTTACGTCGTTTGTGCTGCAGAAAGTTCAGTTTGTGCTGCTTTAGTTTTGGAGATATGAACGGTTCTTTTATCGGTAAAATTAGTGACATCCAGCCCACAGGAAGCTTCAAAATCCTCAAAAAATGGAGTCGACCGTTTGTGCTTCATTTGGGCAGCAAAGTTCAGCTTGTGCTGCTTTAGTTTTGGAGATATTAACGATTCTTTTAAAGACAAAATTACAGTCAGATCAGTGTCATAGTGTCAGGCCGCCCCTCGGGAAGCTTCACAATGCTCTAAAACGCCCAAAATGGAGTCATTTGTTTGTGCTGCAAAAAAGTTTTGTTAAATATTCACAGTTTTATTTTTGTCCAACGACGTCGTCGTCCAGCCCCTCAGAATCTGAAACAGCCTCAAAACAGCAGAAGATTATAGAAAATGTTTTGTGCTGTGACAGTTTTCATTTGCGTGAGTTTATTTTTAAAATGATTAATTATTATCGTTTCCGTTTCCGATTCTGTTTCCGTTCAGCCGATGGCGACAAACTCCGCAAAACTAATGAAGAGAAACGATCTGAGGCTGTGGAAAAGTCTGTATTATTCTATAAAATATTAATCAAAAGCAAATTACTAAAGACATTTTGGGCGTTTTCGAGCATTCTGAAGCTTCCCGGGGGCTGGCTGACCCCAATTTGACATCAACATCTCCAAAACAAAACTGTTTGGAGCAGGAAACAGCACAGACGATCGATAGTTTATCTGTAGGTTTGCGTTTGACGGCGGCGAACTTCACGCAGGTCTGTGAAACCAGAGAAAAACAGGCCTGAGATGTTCTGAGCCGGTGTAGCGCCGGCGGACGTCCCCCCTGTTCGCTTCTGGGAGGAGCACTTTATGGATCTTCTGAGGTGTCGTGCGGTTTGGGTGGAGCCGGGGGCGACGCTAAAAGCGAAGCCGAAGCTGCTGCTTTGGTCGGGCGAGTTCTGCACTTTAAAAACGTGGGGGAGATTTTTGAAAGCACAAAACGCTTCGAGCGACCGTGAGCCCCGAGGACAAAAATCAGTTCAACTTACTCATTTTTCCGTGTCGAGTCAAAGGGATTTACCGGTGCCTACTTCAGGAAGACGAGACCGAAACCTGCGCGGGCCTCGCTCCGCCACCAGGGGGAGCAGTTTCACACTCATTATTCCACAGTGTTTGGGGGATTTGTAAAAAAGTGAATGTTTTTAATCAGCAGCTCAGGAGGAGGGAGACGTTTCAGGGGAGTTCTTCGGTAGATCTTCGCGTTCGTGCGTAAATGTCGTTGCCGTCTCGGTTCCGGGGGGTTCCGGGGTCTAAAGTTTTTCTCGGTTTCGGCGAGATGTCGACTGTCGAATACGAATGTTGGAACGAGCGGAAAAGAGACGAAAGAGCAAAACAAAACATTTCATACGTACGATTTTATTTTGGAGATGCAGGAAACTAAACCAGGACCGAACCAGGACTAAACCAGGACTAAACCAGATCTAAAACAGGACTAAACCAGGACTAAAACAGGACTGAACCAGGACTAAACCAGGACTAAACCAGGACTAAAACAGGGCTGAACCAGGGCTAAACCAGGACTAAAACAGAACTAAACCAGGACTGAACCAGAACTAAAACAGGTCTAAACCAGGACTAAACCAGGACTAAACCAGAACTAAACCAGAACTAAACCAGGACTGAACCAGGACTAAAACAGGACTGAACCAGGACTAAACCAGATCTAAACCAGGACTAAACCAGGACTGAACCAGGACTGAAACAGGACTAAACCAGGACTAAACCAGAACTAAACCAGAACTAAACCAGGACTGAACCAGGACTGAAACAGGACTAAACCAGAACTAAACCAGAACTAAACCAGGACTGAACCAGGACTGAACCAGGACTAAACCAGGACTAAACCAGGACTAAACCAGGACTAAACCAGGACTGAAACAGGACTAAACCAGGACTAAACCAGGACTAAACCAGATCTAAACCAGGACTAAACCAGGACTGAACCAGGACTAAACCAGGACTAAACCAGGACTAAACCAGGACTAAACCAGGACTAAACCAGGACTAAACCAGGACTAAACCAGGACTAAACCAGGACTAATCTTGGACTTCATTCATTTAAAGCAGTGTTATCCCTGTACCTCGATGCCGACGCATTCGTTCCGACAAACAGCCGTCGTCAACGTGAGATCTGCCGTTTTATATCCACCGTATCCCAAGACCCACCGGGTTTTGAACAGGAAGTGACCGTGGGCCTGATTCGGCTCCATTTCGCTCCAACTGTCTCCTCGTTTGTCCTTCACGCGTCGATTTTTAACCTCTTTTCCGTGTCCCTGCCGTTTTTACTTTGCCCTCACAAAACCGCTGGCCTCGATGAGCTTCGTTCAGGGGCAGGACTTACAGCAGCTGGAGGATTCGCGGCGCGTTCCGGCTCTGGAAGAACCACACCGCAGGACGAAAAGCACAAAAATAAAATGCACAAGTCGAGCACAAGCCATTTGAAGTCCGGAATTCGCGTCCCGTTCCCACGCGGAGAAGCCACAGAAGCGGGAAAAGCGCCGAAACGAAGCGAAAAGGGGCAAGTCTGAGCACCAAAGGTTCCACCCCGAAGTCCTCCTCCGCTCGTGAGATCCACCACAGCTTTAAAGCAGCGCCCAGATTACACTTTTCTAACGTTTCCTCGTCACACACGCACCTGGAGTTGTGTTTGACAAACTTTATTGATCCAAAGTGGAAATTATTAGGACACAGGAGCTCAAACATCACAGTATAATGGAACAGTAAAGAGTAAAAAACATAAATGGCGGTAATAAATTCTGAATAAAAAGCAAAAAAGAGCAAGAAACAGGCGTCAAATGTGTAAATATAAGCGCACGGGTCAAAATAAAATAGAAAAATAAGTCATAAAATATAAAATTTCAGCTTTATACAAGAGGTCAGAGGAAGACGGAGGGAAAAAACAATATCTAAGTAAATTAAAATGACTTAAATTAAGAAACTAGATCCTCGCAGCTTCAGAAATCTGCTCCATCACCAGATCTTCAACCAACACGGTCCACAAAGGAGAAACAGTCCACGAAAAACGAACAAACTTGGTCAAAACTCAAGATCTAAACACTTAAATCTATCAGAAAACGACTTAAAAGCAGTGAAATGATCTGTTCCTGCAGCGACATCATTTTATTTAATGAGTTCTCTGAAAATAAACGACGTCCAGACGAGACTGAAGCGTCTGTGAGTTCAGGGGCTGTGAAGAAGTTTATGGACGTGAAGTTTGAGATAAACAGACTGAAAACAGGTCCAGGATCAGTGCTCATGGGCTGAGAATAAGTTCAAAGACGCTAAATTCTACATAAAACGCTTTAAATTCTGATAAATTTGAGATAAACAGACTGAAAACAGGTTCAGGATGAGTTTAAATCACCTGATAATGAATTCAGAGATGATCAATTCTAGATATCAGTGCTTGAAATCAGTCTTTTACATTCTTTCGTTCTTTCTTTCTTTTACATTCTTAATTTCGTTCTTTCTTTCATTTTTTTGTTCTTCCTTTTTTCATTTGTTTGTTCTCTCTCTTTCATTCTTTCATTCTTTATTTCTTTTACAATCTTTCTTTCGTTCTTTCTTTCATTCGTTCTTTCTTTTTCAGTCTTTCTTTCTTTCTTTTGTTCTTTCTTTTTCATTTTTTCTTACATTTCTTTCATTCTTTCTTTTGTTCTTTCTTTTTCATTTTTTCTTACATTTCTTTCATTCTTTCTTTAGTTCTTTCTTTTTCAGTCTTTCTTTCTTTCTTTTTCATTCGTTCTTGTTTTAGTTTTTTCTTTCGTTCTTTCATTTATTTGTTGTTCTTTCTTTCGTTCTTTCTTTCTTTTTCATTCTTTCTTTCTTTCGTTCCTTCATGTTCCATCTCCATCTCACTGGACCAGATTTATTACAATATAAAACTGTGAATCTGCTCCTTTTTCCTCTAAAAATGCTTCACAGACTTAATCCACAGAATGAAGACGTAAAAGTGCTTAGAACAGTTATTTCTTCATGTTTCTGCACTGAAACGGAGCAAAGGATCATGGTCTATGTAGTTCCCTCTGTTTTTTATCTATTTCTGCATCAGAACTGTTCATTTAAGCAAAGAGACTTGAGATTCGATATATTGTGATGGTCCACGATGTTATTGTGAGACCTTTGACGATACGATATCACCAGATTTACATTATTCTCACATCCCTCGTCCTAAAAAGCTGAAGATATAAACACTAAAATCTCTCAGAAAATTACCTAAAAGTAGTGGGTATATTATCTTTTATCATTTTACTTGACAAATTATTTGAATATAAACGACCTCTAAACTGAAATGAAGCGTCTCACACGACAAACAAGGATTTTCTACCAGAGTTAAACTGACTTGAATTAAGCAGATTCATCTTAAAAGATCAATTTTAAGATTTTTTTACTTAATAAGATGAGATTTTTTTACTTGTTTCAAGATATTCATCCTGATTTATCTTATCTCGATATTACAACTTATTCTAAGCACTTTTTATATGAACTCAGTCCAGGTTAAGCCTCTTTAACTTCCTCCTCAAACCAATAAGGGGAAAAATCTTAACATAAACACTTGAAACTCGTGTTTTCTGCTTAGAACAAGATTCATATTTCGTCTTGTTTTAAGAAAATTTGGTAAGTGAAAATTTTTTACTGCACTGGCAGAAAATTTTACTTAAAATAGGGAATTTATACCTCAAAATTTGTATTTTTTTCTTATTTTTGAGGACCTTTTTTGCAGTGTATATTATTACATCCCTCGTCCTAAAAAACTTAAGCTAGAAACACTTAAATCAATCAGAAAACGACTTAAAAGTAGTGGGTATAGTATCTTTTATCATTTTACTTGACAAGTTCTCTTAAAATAAACGACCTCCAGACTGAAATGAGGCCGTCTCAGAGCTATTAAGGCGACAATAAATCTCAAAACAAGATGAATAACCTGATAGAAGTTGTAAAATCTTGGCCAGATGAGAGGAATGTGCCGTGCAGTGGTGCAGTGGTGCAGTGGTGCAGGGGGTGAGTGCTGGTGGTCGGGGGGGGGCAGGTCGGCGGCCTCGCTCCCCTCACTTTGCCCCGGGCTGTGGAGTGGGTGAACAATGCTCCGAAAAGCGTCTTTGTGACATGAGTTTGTGAAAAGTGCTGAATCCTCCTGGGACCCGAAGATAAACAAGTGTCTCGCAATGTACATTTTGATCTGTCCGGAGGTAAATGAACTCCTCAGCGTTTAGATTTCTGTTCATTTTATTTTTATTCATAATTTGTAGCGTTTTCCTCGGTAAAAGACGCGAACAAAAACAACTTTTCTGAGGACAAACGTTAGAAAGTTGTTCGCTTAGTTTCTTATTTTTGGACCTGGACATGATCCTCCTGTTCTGCTCTGATCGTCCAGGCCGGTTTAGGCGGAGGAACCTCGTCCTTCCTTTAAGAGTCTGTGTCAGAACACGGAAACGATCGACTGTAAAAGACACACGTGGATCAGCAGGTCTCAGGATATAAATAAAAACTTAAGGCCGTCACGCGCTGAATTTGACCGATTTTGGCCGCGATTTGTTCTCCCCGAGTCCGAGGAGGCGCAACCCGACTTTGTGCCGGCGCCTGATCGTAACCACCGAACATCAGCGACGAGACGATAACGGGCGATAAAAGAGACGGCAGAGGAGCGACGGACTCAGAGACGCAGACGGACTCGGGGTAGAGCAGAAATAATGTTCAGACTTTATTCCTCGCCTCTTGTAAAGCGGTGAATTGAACCTGCGGCGTCTCGTCCTCGTTTTCCAGAGAAACCGTCTCCGTCCGTAATGACCCCGGTGCACGGAAGCTGCGCCGTGGATCCGGTTTGCAGTTTTCAAAGTAAAAAGTGGAGACAGTTCCTCTCGTGCGTCTGTTCACGGATCGAGGTGAAGCTGCAGGTCGGCCACAGAGACTCTTCTTCCCGTGGACTTTATCTCCTCTTTTCTGCTTTGAAAATCCTCGATCTGAAGTCGCACCATTTCCTCCTCGTGTCTGTGGTGTTTCGCACGTTTAAAAATCGTTCAAGACCGAAAGATCCCGTCGTGTGCGGCGGCCTCCGCTTTCGTACTAAATCCACATCTACTTTAGTTCAGCACATTTTACAAAACAGAACGATTTCCAAAGTGCTGCACAGAGACCAGAAAATGAAGACAATTTAACGGTAAATTGCAAAAAAAAACAAATCTAGTCAAGTTAAGACGCCTTGAATTAAGAAAGTTTTACCACGTTTTGAGTAAATTTCACTTGAAAAGTAAAACGATCTGCGTCTGGAACGAGACTTTTCGTACTTAAAATATGGAAATGCATCTTAAGCTACACTTAAAATAAGAAAAACAACAACTTTTTGCACTTAAAATAAGAAATAAAATGCTTGAATTAGGAAAAAACACTTATTCCACTGGCAGAACTTTGGACTTTTCCAGTGGAATCGACTCAAATAAAGTCAAATGTTCTTAATTTAAGTCATTTTAATTTACTGAGATATTGGTTTTTCCAGTTCCTCTGTTTTCCTCTGACCTCACACATAAAGCGGAGATTTTATATTTTAATATTTTATGACTTATTTTTCTATTTTATTTGGACTCGTACACTTACATTTAATTATCTGACGCCCGCCTGAAATCTAACGTTGCCTGAATTAAGAAAAAAAAAAAACACTTATTACAAATCATTTGACTTGTCGAGTTCAATCCTCTCAAATAAAGTGTTTTAACTGTTTTAACCGAGATCTTCTTTTTTTCTAGTGTAAATTCCTCAGATTTGGTCAAACCCAAAACGATAAAACCAATAAAATCAAAGCAAAACAAAACAATAAAAATCATAAAATAGTAAAAATAATTCAAATAAAAACGGTTTATGTCCACAGCAGCTGAACAGAACGATCCAAACACTCAAAACACCGGATTAACTCAGAAATGACTCACAAACGTGTCATTTCTGGCTCGACGACCACACGGAGACGCAGAAAATAGCAGTAAATAAGTCAAATAAATCAAATAACCCACTCAGCCGAAGAGCAAAAGTGAGTTTTAAGACTATAAGAGGATAAAAAGTGACTAAAAACACGTGTGAATGGAGCAAAACTCAACTCCAGGAGTGTTTTTGAGCAGGAAACGAGATTCTGACACGACTTAAATCTCACCGGAGTCAGTTTGGTGTCAAATCCGACCTTTAAAGTCCAGACGCGGTTTTCAGAGTTCAGAGTTTAGAGTTTAGAGTTCAGAGTTCAGAGTTCAGAGTTCAGAGTTCAGAGTTCAGAGTTTAGAGTTTAGAGTTTAGAGTTTAGAGTTTAGAGTTTAGAGTTTAGAGTTCAGAGTTCAGAGTTCAGAGTTCAGAGTTTAGAGTTCAGAGTTCAGAGTTCAGAGTTCAGAGTTCAGAGTTTAGAGTTTAGAGTTTAGAGTTTAGAGTTTAGAGTTTAGAGTTTAGAGTTTTAGAGTTCAGAGTTTAGAGTTTTAGAGTTTAGAGTTTAGAGTTTTAGAGTTTAGAGTTTAGAGTTTAGAGTTCAGAGTTCAGAGTTCAGAGTTCAGAGTTCAGAGTTCAGAGTTTAGAGTTTAGAGTTTAGAGTTTAGAGTTTAGAGTTCAGAGTTCAGAGTTCAGAGTTCAGAGTTCAGAGTTCAGAGTTTAGAGTTTAGAGTTCAGAGTTCAGAGTTCAGAGTTCAGAGTTTAGAGTTTAGAGTTCAGAGTTCAGAGTTCAGAGTTCAGAGTTCAGAGTCTGCGTCGTGATCCGGCCGTTTTCAGGAGGAGCTCGGGGAGGAAAACGAAGCAAAACGAGGATTTGAAAACAGGTTTTGAGTCGTTTTCAGTTGTTCTTTTACACCGTGAGTGTTTCTCTTTATTCTTCTGTCCGGTTCAGTCCCAGATGCTGCCTTATGTCTGAGGAAGGGCATCTGACGTAAAAGCAATATTTACCAGAAGAAATCTGAGTTTGTTCGGTCTGTCCTCCGCCCCGTGTGGGTGCGTTTCTTTTCTCGTTTGTTTCGTCTCTTTTTAGGTGCGTTTGTTTCACTTTTTCCTCCTCCTGTTTTTTAGGTGCGTTTGTTTCGCTCCTCCTCCTGTTTTTTAGGTGCGTTTGTTTCGCTCCTCCTCCTGTTTTTTAGGTGCGTTTGTTTCGCTCCTCCTCCTGTTTTTTAGGTGCGTTTGTTTCGCTCCTCCTGTTTTTTAGGTGCGTTTGTTTCGCTCCTCCTCCTGTTTTTTAGGTGCGTTTGTTTCGCTCCTCCTCCTGTTTTTTAGGTGCGTTTGTTTCCTCCCTCGGCTCCTCGGCTCCCCGGGTTTCGGTCTCGTCTTCGTCACTCCGCAGTTTCTCTCAGACGTGCCTGGTCCGATCACAAACAAACACGAGACTCTCCCGCTCCCGTTGGCCAATCGAATCACTCGCTCTGTCTGTGCCGACCAATCAGCTGCCGTCTTCTGCTGTTTTGAATTTTGTTCATCTGAAACGCTGCAAAAACGTCACGTCTTCACGAGTTTCGCCGAGTTTAACCCGGAATCGTGACCCGGGCAGTTCGGACGCTTTGTTCTGTTCACTTTTGGGACTAAAAATGTTCATGTTTCAGAGTAAAATGACCTCTGAAAAAGATGTGGATCCACTGGAGGCAGAAACGAACCCACGGCTGTGTCTGAATGTCTCCCCCGCCCCTCACCCCGCTCTGGGTGAATCAAGGAGTCGCGTGACTGATATTTATGGACTAATAAGAACATTTTTGCCACACTGGATCTCATGTGAACACGCTGGATTATTTCCTTTTTGTCTTTTAACAGCTGGAGCTTATTTAACAGAGTTTTATTCAGAATCAGGATCTGCAGAGCGAAAAAACCAGAGAACGGGGACCAGATTGTCCCAATATAAACCCGGGACATCCCTGTTTTGGGTCGGTAATAATTAAATTGTGAAGCAAGTGCGTAATTATTTATTCTTATTTATTTATTCGGCACGTATATAACATGATAAATAACTAATAAATAGCAAAAGTAGGTGTAGGAAGAGGCCAAAAAGCCAAAAGGGAGTCATATTAAAGCCTTATGAAGATGTGCAAGTTGAACATTAAACATGCGCGTTAATACAAAATAAAAAACACACTTTAGATTAAATACATTTGATTCAAACTTGGATTAACAATTGAAAGATTATCAAACATTATCAGGAAATATCAAATATTTCCTCAAACTCTTTTCTGATTTGCCGTCACTGAACCAGATGCAGGAATGAAGGAAAACTGCTGCACTCAGCACTAACCCGAGTCAGTAAAGTCACATTTTCTTTGTGTTCTGGTCGTTTTTAAGCAGCTTTTCTGTGTTTTACCGAAACGAATGACAGTTTAAGCCTCTGTTCACTGTCGGCAGGGATCACACTGGTCCTAAACAGGGACATTTCTGGGACATTTCTTGTGTAAAACTGGGACAAATCAGTGGTTTTGGATAAATCTGCAGGGACGGGGGTCACGGGGCTCAGAACTGGAACTGTCCCGGGGAAACAGGACGTCTGGACGCCCTGTTCCAGCATCAATGTACTGTGGTCTATACTGATCAGCACGGGACACTACATTTCCCACAATGCACCTTGAAAAGTAGCGTGCAGTACTTTATTACTCACCGGCAAACCCCTGGGTCTAAACGTACCATATTTCCCGGACTATAAGTCGCTCCGGAGTAAAACTCACTGCCAACAAATCACACGAACCCTTCGACCTGTCAGAGTTTGACTGACCAGATTTTCAAAATAAAAAACAGGAAATCTCTGGTTTGGGCCGATTGGTAAGAATTAAGGAAAATGAAGGAAAACTGTGGCACTAACGTGAGTCAGGATAGTCACATTTTCTTTGTGTTCTGGTCGTTTTTAAGCAGCTTTTCTGCGTTTTACCGAAGCAAATGACAGTTTAATCCTGTGTTTCCTGCTGACGGGGATCAGATTGGCCCTGAACAGAAACACCTGCGACGTGTCTTGTATAAAACTGGGACAGTTTACGGGTTCTGGGTAAATCTGCCGTGACGGGGCTCAAAACTGAGACTGTCCCGGGTCAACAGGGACGTCTGGTCGCCCGAAGCTCGAGCGAATGAAAAGATCACAGAATCGGACCTTTCTGCTGTAGGTCCCGGACTGAACTCTGTGGCGTGTGGACGTTCAGACACAGCCTCTTCTCGGGTTAAACTCCAGCGTTTCCTCTCGCCGCTGTGACTCTTGGAGGTGTTTTGTTTTTGCAGCGTGAAGTCCGAGCTTTTCTCATCGAGCCAGTGTAAATGTACAGAAAACAACTCTTTAAACCTGTAATAACCATATGAGCTAAACAAACTGGGGAAAAGGGCTGCTGAGGCGCGGCTCCACAGCGACGGCAGAACGTGTGAGGAAGGAGGAGGATCTGGAAGGTTCCTCGAGGTTTCAGAAGGTTCCTAGAGGTTTCAGAAGGTTCCTCGAGGTTTTAGAAAGGTTCTTGAGGTTTAAGAAGGTTCCTTGTGGTTTCAGAAGGTTCCTTGAGGTTTTAGAAGGTTCCTCAAAGTTTTAAAAGATTCCTCGAGGTTTCAGAAGGTTTCTCAAGGTTTTAGAAGGTTCCTCAAAGTTTTAAAAGGTTCCTCGAGGTTTTAGAAAGATCCTTGAGGTTTCAGAAGGTTCCTCGAGGTTTTAGAAGGATCCTCAAGGTGTTAGAAGGTTCCTCGAGGTTTCAGAAGGTTCCTCGAGGTTTTAGAAGGTTCCTCAAGGTTTTAGAAGGTTCCTTGTGGTTTTAGAAGGTTCCTCGAGGTTCCAGAAGGTTCCTCATGGTTTCAGAAGGTTCCTCGTGGTTTTAGAAGGTTCCTCGATGTTTTAGAAGGTTCTGAAGGTTCTTGAACAGGGTTGGGTACCTTTGCATTTCCAGCTCGTGAATCGCTCTCTTTCAGTTCCTCTGTTAAATTCAACCTTCATCCAGAACGTTAAAGCTGCTCTGTGTAACTTTTTGGTTGTCTTGACTCCACGGCGACGCTCTTGCCTCGGCTGGAATGTTCCGCAGTAGAACGTTAAACTTATCCGTGTTTTCAGTCGGGTTTTGTCGCTGAGAAAAATGACTTTAAAAACCCGGAATCTTCCTGAGACGCGGCTCGCTCCCCCGCAGACCTGATCTGTCGCCGGTCCTGGTGGCGTCGCTTGCTCGTCTCCATGGCGATAGGTAATTTCAGTGCTGTAATTCGGGACGTTCCAGCCAAAGTGGAGACAAGAAAGGTTCCACCGTGCAGCTTTAAATCCAATCGGAAACGTTTTTTTAGATCCGTAAAAGCCAAAAGTGAAGGTCTGCGGTTCGATCCCTCCTCAGAACAGTAAACGCTGCTGCTGTTGTGTCCTTGGGCAAAACACTTCGCCGAATTCAATCAGCTTTATTTCTACAGCGCATTTTATAAACAGACAAATTAACGCAAGAAATACAGTAAAAACAAGAAATACAAAGTGTTAAAATGGCAAAAAAATAATACTAGAAGAAGAAAAAGAAGAAAAAACTAAATAAATTCATTAAATTACTGGTTAAAGTGTTGGGTTAGAGGAGCAAAATCAAGCGACGTGAAGAACTTTGAGGAGGTCTAAAGCACTTTGCAAAACCATCGTTCGTTAAGTTTTGATGATTTATTTGAAAAGAAAAAAACACCTTCTGGATTCAGCAGGAACCTCAGAACTTAAAGTGTCTTCGTCGATATTTTTGGTGCCAGCAGGAACTATGGACGCGCCGATACTTAAACCGGTATCGAATTATCGGGTCTCGAGTTCAGCCGATGTCCTGGTCGGGCCTTTAATCGGGTGTAAAAACGGCAAATTCACCAAAATGTTTCATCGCATAAAACGTTATTAACTGGAGAAAACGCAATGTTCTCTGTGCACAGCAGCACGTTAACACCGACTTTTATTTAAACTGTAAAAAACGAAATAAACAACGACAAAATAATAATAATAATACTACAGTGTGTTCCCATCATTTCACAGGTCAATAATTTTGTCAGTTCTTGTTGAAATGACCTCAAATTTTCACAGAATGTTTAGAAACAGATGAAGATTTTATATTTCCTGTTTTATTTGTGTTGTGTTTTCAGGTTGAGCCGTTCACTCCCAAACAGAAGTCGTTTTGTGTCTTGAATCTGCTCCACACACTCAGACTGTGCAGCGAGTGACGGCGAATCCTGAGGAAACGACTGGAAATGAAACCGTCTGCAGCTCCTTCAGGGTTTAAACGCCGACGACGACAGAAAACGACAAGAATTCTGTGTTGACGCTGCAGAAACTTGAAGAAACTCCAAACCGTCACTCGAGGAATCTGGGTTTCCAAACTCGTTCTCCTCTCGGACTCTTGGGGCGTCGCGAGAGTTTTTCCTGAACCTGCTCGAGCTTCTCTCCTGAGGCTGATGTTGGTCCAGATCCTCCTGCAGAAGCTCCTTCCTCTGCACAGTTTTGGTCCAAATTTGTTTCCAGTTGGTGAAGTTTCTCCACATTTTGCTCTGAAGCTGCACAGTCTGAGTGTGTGGAGCAGATTCAAGACACAAAAAAACGACTTCTGTTTGGGAGTGAACGGCTCAACCTGAAAACACAACACAAATAAAACATTAAATATAAAATCTTGATCTGTTTCTCTACATTCTGTGAAACAATTGAGGTGATTTCAAAGAGAATTGCCAAAATGATTGAGCTGTGAAATGATGTCAGGACTCCCTTTACGTCTCAGTTTCTAAACACACAGAACTTTCTCCGCTGACGTCTTCATTTTACGCGTAAACTTTTTTAACATTTCAGCAAAAAAAACCAAACCCCTGGACAGGAAGCAGTGACGCTGTCGTGCGCGGACAGGATCAGATCAGTTTTGTCGCGCGTTAACTGTGTCTTGACGCAAATAAAAGGCAAAGTATCGGGTAAAATCTCGATATCGGACCTGAAGAAGCTGCATCTTTAGCCGTGACTTTATCTGAAGCGTTTGGAGAGGCGGGTTTGTAGATGCAGATTCTGGGTGAACGTTCTGAGGCTCTGAAGAGAAATGCCAAAGAAATGTCAGTGGAAAAGCCGTCAAACCGAACGGACGGAGTTTGGGGAGGGATGAAACCGGGACTCTGATCTGAAGTGGAATCTCGTTTCACAATAAAAGCAGAGGAACGCGAGAGGCGATGTTTAACGCGGCTGGATTTTCAAAGTAAAAGCGTCGAGTCTGGTGAGATTCCGCTTGGGGAAAGAGGTTTATTTTGGGTTAAATTCTGAGAGAAAAAAATAAAAGATCTAGCGAATGGAGAGCAGGAGCCGCGTCTCACATTTGACCTCAAACGGTTTGCACTAGAGCCTCACTGAGACGGCGCCACCAACAGGACACGCGCTGAACTACAGGCGCCGATGCACATGACCTCATCTCAAGGGGCTTTTAGGCTAAATCTACCTGGAAATTTGAGGCATTTTATTGAGAAACACCAGGATACGTTTAGATTTTAGTCCCGGGTTGGTCAAAAGGATTAAAAAAATCAGATTCTAATCGACACTGAAACAGATATCGAAGGTAGATCCTCATGTTTGGCAGGTGTCGATACGAAAAAGTCACATTTATAGGACAGAAATGAACCTTTCCTGAACGATCTGCAGCTGCATCAGAACAACAGGAAAAAGTCAAATGGTTAAAATAACACTTTTTGAGGTAAAAACAACTGAAATATTTCACCCCGACATGTTAACGCTCCAGTTTTTGCTGTGTATAAAAGCACAAAGACTAGTACACACCCATGGACCTGGTTTAGACCTGGTTTAGACCTGGTTTAGACCTGGTTTAGCCCTGGTTTAGACCTGATTTAGTCCTTGCTTAGTCCTGTCCTAGACCTGGTTTAGTCCTTGTTTAGTCCTGGTTTAGATCTGGTTTAGTCCTGGCTTAGACCTGGTTTACCCCTGGTTTAGACCTGGCTTAGACTTGGTTTAGGCCTGGTTTAGTCCTTGTTTAGTCCTGGTTTAGTCCTGGCTTAAACCTGGTTTAGTCCTGGTTCAGTCCTGGTTTAGTCCTTGTTTAGTCCTGGTTTAGACCTGGTTTAGTCCTGGCTTAGACCTGGTTTACTCCTGGTTTAGACCTGGCTTAGACCTGGTTTAGGCCTGGTTTATTCCTTGTTTAGTCCTTGTTTAGTCCTGGTTTAGTCCTGGTTTAGTCCTGGCTTAAACCTGGTTTAGTCCTGGTTTAGTCCTTGTTTAGTCCTGGTTTAGACCTGGTTTAGTCCTGGTTTAGACCTGGTTTAGTCCTGGCTTAGACCTGGTTTACTCCTGGTTTAGTCCTGTTTTAGACCTGATTTACTCCTGGTTTAGTCCTGGTTTAGTCCTGGTTTACTCCTGGTTTAGTCCTGGTTTAGTCCTGGTTTAGTCCTGGTTTACTCCTGGTTTAGTCCTGGTTTAGTCCTGGTTTAGTCCTGGTCCAGTTCTTTATTATAACATTTTCAGTTTGTTCACACGATGTTTCTTTTTATGATTAAATCTCAGTTATTCCGTTATGAACATTCAAATAAGTCGAACATTTTATCTGAATAAATAATAATAAACGCCGTCCTGTAGGTGGCGCTGCAGAACTCTTCTTCTCTTCTTCCAGCGCTCAGAAAACGCTCGGTGCTGCCTCTAGTGTCAAACCTGCACATTACATCTGTCTTTTTTTACTTTATTTAAACCACAACGTGAAGAACTAATGTTTGGACAAAATATGAATGTCTTTGAAAAAAAAAACATCCAACCTGAAGATGAGTTACGATGTCATTTCCTGTCAAAGATGGCCGCCGCAGGAACGTAAACAAACCCGCGAATGTAACGACGTCGGTGTGGACATGAGGCTCAAGAGACGGGCGGATTTACACGTTTAAGTTTGTGCTTTTTAAATCGTTTGTCAGCGTTCAAACGTGTTGTTTTTGGTTTTGTCTTTGACCGTTTCAGTCCTGGTTTAGGTTCGGTTAGAACATAAAGTCTGTGACGTTTCTGCGGCGGCCATCTTTGTAGTTTTTCTGTGTCGGTGTAGTTCTGTGCTCCGTAAACGCTTCCTCTTCTGCTGTCCGATCAGAGCACACCACCTCAATGCTAACAATGCTAATAACGCTAATGCTGCTAATGTGTAAAACATGACAACATGACAATAAAAACAGAGAATTACAAACCGAAGTGTGTCTGTGTCTGAAACCCGGCGTTCTGTGGAAATTACACTCATTTATGGGTCAATGATGTGTAAGGATTTTCAACAGGAACATTTTCTGTTGAACTTTTTCAAATATTTACAGTGTCAGGTGCATAAATCTATGTTTAAAGTTGAACTCCGGCACATCTGAAGCTAAAGTCCGTTTCTAGAGGAGGTGGAATTCTGTCAGAAGCCAAAAAACGGCACAGATCAGTGTTTCCTCGGTGGAGATCTCACTGTGGCAGTGAGTCTGTCAAGGCAACAAACTAGTGCAGTGATGGGGGCAAGTTCTGAACTTCCACGTAAAACACCAGTTTGCTTCACACCATAGACCGTATATATATGAGTGGACTAAGCTAACCCGTTAGCCGCCGCGTGCCAAACAGGAAGTGCTCCAGGAGGCTCTTCCGGCTCCTTCACATTAGGTCTGAAGGAGCCTGCTTCAGGGCGTCTGCTTCAGGGCGTCTCTGTCCCCTTCACTTCTTCCACAGTTCTGAAGAAAAAATACAATAAAAATGAGATGAAGAGAAAAGCTCAGAGTTAATCTGCTCTGTGGAACTAATGAGCCCACGACATGTAAACGTGTGGAAAATCTGTTTGTGAAACTTTAATATAAAATAAACAGGGGCCAAAACGAGACGTCATTTCACAGGTCAAAAATTTCTGTTGAAATCACGTCAAATTTTCACAGAATGTTTAGAAACAGATGAAGATTTGATATTTAATGTTTTATAGAACACAGAGTACACAGAGTACAGAGTACACAGAGTACACAGAGTACAGAGTACACAGAGTACAGAGTACACAGAGTACACAGAGTACAGAGTACACAGAGTACAGAGTACACAGAGTACAGAGTACACAGAGTACACAGAGTACAGAGTACACAGAGTACACAGAGTACACAGAGTACACAGAGTACACAGAGTACACAGAGTACAGAGTACACAGAGTACAGAGTACACAGAGTACATAGAGTACACAGAGAACACAGAGTACACAGAGTACACAGAGAACACAGAGTACACAGAGTACACAGAGTACACAGGACACAGAAGAGAGTTCGACCTTGAGATTGACCTCCACATAAATTCAGTTCTGTTTCAGTCCTGGTTTAGTCCTGGTTTAGTCCTGGTTCAGTCCTGGTTCAGTCCTTGGTTAGTCCTGGTTTAGTCTTGGTTTAGTCCTGGTTTAGTCCCGGTTTAGACCTGGTTCAGTCCTGGTTCAGTCCTGGTTCAGGCCTGGTTTAGTCCTGGTTTAGATCTGGATTAGTCCTTGTTTGGTCCTGGCTTAGACCTGGTTTAGACCTGGTTTAATCCTGGTGTTAGTCCTGGTTTAGTCCTGGTTCAGTCCTGGTTCAGTCCTGGTTCAGTCCTGGTTCAGTCCTGGTTTAGTCCTGGTTTAGTCCTGGTTTAGTCCTGGTTCAGTCCCGGTTTAGTCCCGGTTTAGTCCTGGTTCAGTCCTGGTTTAGTCCTGGTTTAGTCTTGGTTTAGTCCTGGTTTAGTCCCGGTTTAGACCTGGTTTAGTCCTGGCTTAGACCTGGTTTAGACCTGGTTTAGTCCTGGTGTTAGTCCTGGTTCAGTCCTGGTTCAGTCCTGGTTCAGTCCTGGTTCAGTCCTGGTTTAGTCCTGGTTTAGTCCTGGTTTAGTCCTGGTTCAGTCCCGGTTTAGTCCTGGTTCAGTCCTGGTTTAGTCCTGGTTTAGTCCTGGTTCAGTCCCGGTTTAGTCCTGGTTTAGTCCTGGTTTAGTCCTGGTTCAGTCCGGGTCTGATCAGTATTCTCCTCGTGTCGTTGGGGACAGGTCTGTTCCTATGGAAACGTCTGGACTCGTCTCAGAATAAAAACAGCAACAAAAATACAAAAGACAAAACGAACATGACCTCCAGGACTGAACCAGGACTAAACCAGGACTAAACCAGGACTAAACCAGGACTGAACCAGGACTGAACCAGGACTGAACCAGGACTGAACCAGGACTAACCAAGGACTAACACCAGGACTAAACCAGGACTAACCAAGGACTAACACCAGGACTAAACCAGGACTAACCAAGGACTAACACCAGGACTAAACCAGGAATAAACCAGGACTAAACCAGGACTAAACCAGGACTGAACCAGGACTGAACCAGGACTGAACCAGGACTGAACCAAGACTAAACCAGGACTAAACCAGGACTAAACCAGGACTGAACCAGGACTAAACCAGGACTAAACCAGGACTAAACCAGGACTGAACCAGGACTAAACCAGGACTGAACCAGGACTGAATCAGGACTGAATCAGGACTGAACCAGGACTAACACCAGGACTAACCCAGGACTAAACCAGGACTAACACCAGGACTAAACCAGGACTAACACCAGGACTAACCAAGGACTAAACCAGAAATAAACCAGGACTAAACCAGGTCTAAACCAGGACTAAACCAGGACTAAATCAGGACTGAACCAGGACTGAATCAGGACTGAACCAGGACTGAATCAGGACTAACCCAGGACTAAACCAGGACTAACACCAGGACTAACACCAGGACTAAACCAGGACTAAACCAGGACTGAACCAGGACTAAACCAGGACTAAACAGGACTAACCGAGGACTAAACCGGGACTGAACCGGGACTAAACCAGGACTAAAACAGGACTAAACGGGACTAAACCGGGTCTAAACCGGGACTAAATCAGGACTAAACCAGGTCTAAACCGGGACTAAACCGGGACTAAACCGGGACTAAACCAGGTCTAAACCAGGTCTAAACCAGGTCTAAACCAGGTCTAAACCAGGTCTAAACCAGGTCTAAACCAGGTCTACCCCCACCTTCTCGGTCCACTGTTCTGACTCATTCCCTGTTGTTTTTTTATTCCAACCAAAAAGAATAAAAAACGTTGAGAGAAAAGTGAAAATCCTAAATCAGTGACTGAAGCGAGAGCTGAAGTGAATTCCTGATCCCGTTCGTCCTGCGGTGAAATCCCGGCTCCTCCACCCCGGCTCCTCCACCCCGGCTCCTCCACCCCGGCTCCTCCACCCCGGCTCCTCCGGCTCCTCCACCCCGGCTCCTCCGGCTCCTCCACCCCGGCTCCTCCGGCTCCTCCACCCCGGCTCCTCCGGCTCCTCCACCTCGGCCTCTGTTCAGGATTATTACATGATAAATATTTGAGCGGGGCCCAGCAGCTGTTAGTGAATCACACGGAAAACCGCAGAGTCGAGCTCCTCTCCACCTGTGAACCATGACTCAGCTCCGGCTCACCTGAAAACACCGGAAAAACACCGGGAAAACTTTGGAGAAAACACTGGAAAAATATTGGAAAAACACTGGGAAAACTCTGGAAAAACCCGGGAGCGCCAACGGAGGCATCTGCTTTATGTAGCTGCTCTGAGGCATGAAGACCAGGACTGAACCAGGACTGAACCAGGACTGAACCAGGTCTAAACCAGGACTAAACCAGAACTAAACCAGATCTGAACCAGGACTGAACCAGGAGTAAACCAGGACTAAACCAGGTCTAAACCAGGACTGAACCAGGACTGAACCAGGTCTAAACCAGGACTAAACCAGAACTAAACCAGATCTGAACCAGGACTGAACCAGGACCAATCCAGGACTAAACCAGGTCTAAACCAGGACTAAACCAGGACTGAACCAGGACTGAACCAGGACTGAACCAGGACTGAACCAGGACTGAACCAGGACTGAACCAGGACTGAACCGGGACTAAACCAGGACCAAAACAGGACTAAACCAAGTCTTAATGGGACTAAACTGGGACTAAACCAGGACTGAACCAGGTTTGAACCAGGAGTAAACTAGGACTTAACCAAGACTAAACCAGGTCTAAACCAGGACTAAACCAGGTCTAAACCAGGACTGAACCAGGTCTAAACCAGGACTGAACCAGAACCGAACTAAGTCTAAACCAGGACTGAACCAGGACTGAACCAGGACTAAACTGGGACTAAACCAGAACTGAATGAGGACTAAACCAGGTCTAAACCAGGACTAAACCAGGACTGAACCGTTTTATTTTCATTTAGATGCACATTGTTTAATTTATACACAAAACCAAACCAAAAGCAGCACAGCGTCACATCAGGGAACGAAAAACCCAATCATTTTATGCAGTAAATTATATAAATGCAGCAGCTACAAAAAAGTGAAATATTTTACGATTAAGAACATTTTAAATCACAGTATTCAACTAAAACTGTTAAATACAAAGGAAAAGGTGAATTAATGTCGTAATGAATGAATTATGTACAGTTGTAGGGAGTATTATCTGTTATAGAAGATTTTTTATCCTTTTCAGCTTGAACTTTTCCATAATATAACAAAACTCTACAAAAAAACAGCAACGTTTATAGCTTCAGCATTTCTCGCGTTATAAATAAATCAATTTCTTCCCCAACAGAATAATCAAGTTTACGATATCCCTAAAGTTCTTTTCCCCCACAAAGCCCAATAAAAGTGACAGGGGCACAGCTCAGGCCTGAGTCTGAGTCTGCAGAGTCTGGTGTCCTGGTGTTTGGGGGGAAAACGCCGCCTCTGATTCACCAACGGGACGTCAAGAAAGAGACGGAGGAGTCTGGGTCATGACTTCAGCTCCAATTTAAGCTTCGCCCTGTCAAACGCTCGGCAGGTGAATGGTAAAAGTGGGTCGTCATGGTTACAATCGAAAGTTGAAGACGCAATGTCGAGTTTTTGGTCCCGGGACACGTCGCCCACGTTAAGCCGCGTGTGCACTGTGCCGAATTTACTGGGATCAAGTTTTGGCTTAATCGTGTGTCGTGCTTCGTGTAGTGAACATGGGATAAGGAGAACCGATTAAAGCTGAACTCCGGCACATCTGAAGCTAAAGTCCGTTTCTAGAGGAGGTGGAATTCTGTCAGAAGCCAAAAAACAGCACAGATCAGTGTTTCCTCGGTGGAGATCTCACTGTGGCAGTGAGTCTGTCAAGGCAACAAACTAGTGCAGTGATGGGGGCAAGTTCTGAACTTCCACGTAAAACACCAATTTGCTTCAGACTGAAGAAGCTTAACACCACTTTAACCCATCTGACAACAGCCACGAGTCTAACAAACCAAACGCTCTGCCTGGTTCACTCATTAGTGTCTGGAAACATTAGAAAACAACTTTATAAGCACCTCACACTTCCCTCTGCTGATCTCCTGAAGTGAAGATCGACGACTGACGGTGAAGAAGAGAAACTGAAAGTTGTTGAAAGAAAATGGTTTGGAAATGCATTTTTTTTTAGCGTTTTTCTAAAAATATAATTCACTCGTCAATCAGTGTCACGATCGGTGACAAAGGAACCAGGACTAAACCAGGACTAAACCAGGACTGAACCAGGACTGAACCAGGACTGAACCAGGACTAAACCAGGACTAAACCAGGACTAAACCAGGACTAAACCAGGACTGAACCAGGACTGAACCAGGACTAAACCAGGACTGAACCAGGACTAAACCAGGACTAAACCAGGACTAAACCAGGACTAAACCAGGACTAAACCAGGACTAAACCAGGACTAAACCAGGACTAAACCAGGACTAAACCAGGACTAAACCAGGACTGAACCAGGACTAAACCAGGACTAAACCAGGACTAAACCAGGACTAAACGAAATGACATCGGCTTCCGTAAGTTCGTACAGTGTGAGAACATGAACTGTGAGCTGTGAACTTTTAAACCCTGAGATTTGGTCGCACAGTTTAATATCGGAGATAAAGTTCGCCCGGCTTTAGATTTGTCCATCACTGTGTTTCACACGGCATCACAACAGTCCATCGGCCAATATTATTTACTGCACATGGGGAACAGCTGAGATAAATACAGATGAAATGCTGGTTTTGGTCGTAAAATCGCACGTTAATGGGTCTAAGTCACGGATAAAAAACATTAAATTCAATAAACTTTTTGCGTCTTTTATGACCAATGCACCGTTATCCAGGAGAGGTCTAAAAAAAGGACAATGAGGATTTAAACGGCGCCGATGGAGCGTGAGCTTTGAACTGTTCTCCATCCAGATTGGACCAGATCTGAGCCGGGATCAGGAGAACCTTGCTGGAGTTTCAGACGTACGTTTTGAGCTTGGTCACGTGACGTTCTGAATAATCCGTCGGGGTTCAGTTGGGGCCTTGTGTCGTCGCTCTCTGCCGCTGTAAACACGGGGATTTAAATATTGTTTAAATGCGGGTCTCAGGTGTGAACCAGAGACCTGCACTGGGTCTGGTCTGGGTCTAAATGGATTTAAATGAGTTTAATGTGGTTTTCCTCAGACGCTCATTAGTTTCTCTGACAGCAGGCGGGCTAATGCTAACGCTAAAGCTGAGTCATAATCCGATATTAAAATGTCCTCTCACGCTCGGACAGATGTGTTTCGATTCGGAGCAGGAGGACGGAGCTGTTTAAAGGTGCGTTTAAACTCACTGTGTTCCTTCGGCCGCTGACGTCACAGGAGCAGGTGTCAGGGTTTTACGTTTGGTTCTCCATGAACTACAGTCCAGAGCTAAAAGCAACGAATGATAAAAACAGGTCAGGCCCACGTGTCGACTAAACCAGGACTAAACCAGGACTAAACCAGGACTAAACCAGGACTAAACCAGGACTAAACCAGGTCTGAACCAGGACTAAACTGGGAGTAAACCAGGACTAAACCAGGACTAAACCAGGACTAAACCAGGACTAAACCAGGACTAAACTGGGACTAAACCAGGAGTAAACCAGGACTAAACCAGGACTAAACCAGGACTAAACCAGGACTAAACCAGGTCTGAACCAGGACTAAACTAGGTCTGAACCAGGACTAAACTGGGTCCGAATTAGCACTAAACCAGGACTAAACTAGGTCTGAACTAGGACTAAACCAGGACTAAACTGGGTCCGAATTAGCACTAAACCAGGACTAAACCAGGTCTGAACTAGGACTAAACCAGGACTAAACTGGGTCCGAATTAGCACTAAACCAGGACTAAACCAGGTCTGAACTAGGACTAAACCAGGACTAAACCAGGATTAAACCAGGTCTGAATTAGAACTAAACCAGGACTAAAGTAAGTCTGAACTAGCACTAAACCAGGACTAAACCAGGACTAAACCAGGACTAAACCAGGTCTGAACCAGGACTAAACCAGGACTAAACCAGGACTAAACCAGGTGTGATTTACTGCAGAGAACACAGCTCCCGTCCCTCTGCTCCTCCTGAATCTGTGGTTCGATTGTCGGTCAGATTCTCCTCCCCAGACCCTGGGATAGATTTCCTGTCGAGGTCGCAGCTTTTTCTTTCTCTCACTGTTTAAAGGTGTTGGTGAGGCACTGCTTCCCCGTCCTGAGGAGACGAATGGTTTAGTTCATCATTTAGTTAATAACCCTAAGAATCCACTTAGTAAAAAAGTAGTTTGGATTCCAGAAATGGGCTCTGGGAGGTGGAGGTTGTCCCCAGCTCTAAAAACCAGAGACCACTCCCCAAATTTAAAAGCCAAGGCCCCGACTCAGCTGATGTGGAAACCCTCATGTCCCACCAGCAGAGATGAGTCCATTTGTCTAACCAGGTTTAGTCCTGGTTCGGTCCTGGTTTAGTCCAGAAGTTTGATGACAGATTTCAAGGTCAAAATGGTCATAAACACACAGCAAAGACGGCTTATCAAATTAAGCCGAACAATTTTGGGGTAAAAATGCTCTATTTTAAGTGAAATTTTCTGCCAGTGCAGTAAGAAATTTTCACTTACCAAGTTTTCTTAAAACAAGACAAAATACGAATCTTGTTCTAAGCAGAAAACACGAGTTTCAAGTGTTTATGGCAAGACTTTCTTATTGTTTTGAGAAGGAAGTTAAAGAGGCTTAACCTGGACTGAGCTAATATAAAAAGTGCTTAGAATAAGTTGTAATATATAGATTAAAAAAAATCTCATTTTATTAAGTTAAAAAATCTTAAAATTGGAATTTTAAGATGAATCTGCTTAATTTAATGCCAGAAAATCCTTTTTTGTAGTGCAGAAATCTTTAAAGATCTGAGAGACCCATGTCAGTGTCCAGGTCTGTCCTGCAGGGGTCGCTGTTGATTCAGAGTCACTTTGGACCTCAACCCCAGTCCAAACCCTGGAAACAGAGGCTGACTGAAGGAGGAGGAGAAGGTGTGGAGGTGGACCAGGCCTCCGTCAGCGAGGACCTTATAGAAGGTGAGAGCTCCAGCCTCAGAGTCCAGGAACACGCCCACTCTGCTGGAGATGAGGAGGTCCGGGATGTGTGTTTCTCTCCTGCTGTGGCAGACGGTGTAGCCTCCATCACAGATCTTCAGACTCCAGGACAGGTCATTGTCTCCAAACGCACTCTCCTCTCCATCTCCACTTCGTCTGATCCCTCTGAAACTCACGGCTACAGAAACCCCCCACTCCCCGCTCCACTCCACCTCCCAGTAACAGCGCCCCCTCAGGCCGGAGGAGCTCAGGACCTGAGGCCAGTGTGTGAACCGGTCCTCATGATCCGGATAGTCCTGCTTTTGCGCCACACAGGTCACAGTCCGATTGTCCTCAGACAGACACAGTCGTCTGTACGCAGTGTTTGGGTCCAGAGAGAACGCACAGGAGTCTGAAGCACAAAAACATCTGAGTGTCATGAAACTAATATCATTATAACTATAAATGTGTAAATCAAACAGAAACAGACTCACACTTCCTCAGACCTCGGACCATCCAGCGCTCTCCAGCAGGATCCAGCCTGAAACACACAAGTCCAGTTCAGACCAGACCAGGACCAACCAGAGGCCAGGACCAACAATGGCCTAGGAAATTCACCTGACAGACAGCAGGGGGCGCTGCTCCCGTAGAGCTGTCAGGAGCTCGGCGGAGGCTCCTGGATGGTTGTAGCTCAGGTCGAACTCTCTGAGGTGGGAGGAGGAGCTCAGAGCTGAGGCCAGAGCAGCTCCGCCCTTTTCTGAGACCAGACATCCAGACAGCCTAAAGACACAGATTACACTCATGTGGACACAAGGGGGCAGCATTACACTCATGTGGACACAAGGGGGCAGCATTACACTCATGTGGACACAAGGGGGCAGCATTACACTCATGTGGACACAAGGGGGCAGCATTACACTCATGTGGACACAAGGGGGCAGCATTACACTCATGTGGACACAAGGGGCAGAGTGCATCATGGGAGCATCTCACCTCAGCGTCTCCAGTTTGCAGTTGGGGTTCTTCAGTCCAGAACACAGCAGCTCCACTCCTGAGTCCTGGAGGTCGTTGTTGGTGAGATCCAGATGTGTGAGACTGGAGGAGCTGAGGACTGAGGCCAGAGGAGCACAGCTGTGAGGAGACAGGCCACAGCCACAAAGACTGAGGACAGAGAGGAACATTAGAGACAAGAACCTCCAAACCAGAGTTTAAATACAGTCTGAGGAACATTAGAGAGGAGAACCTCCACACAAGGGTTTAAATACAGTCTGAGGAACATTAGAGACGAGAACCTCCAAACCAGAGTTTAAATACAGTCTGAGGAACATTAGAGACGAGAACCTCCACACAAGAGTTTAAATACAGTCTGAGGAACATTAGAGACGAGAACCTCCACACCAGAGTTTAAATACAGTCTGAGCAGCAGAGTGACCCCTCTGCTCCTCAGCTTCATTTTTTATTTTTATTTAACCTTTATTTAACCAGGAAAGTCCCGTTGAGACTCAAAGATCTCTTTTTCAATGGAGTCCTGGCCAAGAGGCCCAAACAACACAGCCCACAAGACGACAATTAAATATGAAATCAACACCGATAAAATGTAACGACACAGTTAGAAACATTGGCATATCATCGATTGCATTTCCAGGTCCTTCAAAAGAGCATTAAAAAAGCCATAGGCACAAGTGTTTGAAGTTTTAAAACTCTCTGCAAAGAATTCCAGTCTGGAGCACGATACTGAAAAGTTTTCCTTTCTCTGTTCTCACAGTAGGAACCAACAACGTGTAAACATCCTGAGAACCTAAATTCTGGGTCCATCAGGCTGAAGATCCACACTAAGGTCTGGAGGAAGCAGCCCAACAAGTCCCTTATGAATAAGTTTGTACCAGTGTGTGTGAGCCGCCGGGTCTCTAAAGCCGCCGGGTCTCTAAAGCCGCCGGGTCGCTAAAGCCGCCGGGTCTCTAAAGGCGCCGGGTCTCTAAAGCCGCCGGGTCTCTAAAGCCGCCGGGTCTCTAAAGCCGCCGGGTCGCTAAAGCCGCCGGGTCTGTAAAGCCGCCGGGTCTGTAAAGCCGCCGGGTCTCTAAAGCCGCCGGGTCTCTAAAGCCGCCGGGTCTGTAAAGCCGCCGGGTCGCTAAAGCCGCCGGGTCGCTAAAGCCGCCGGGTCGCTAAAGCCGCCGGGTCGCTAAAGCCGCCGCCGGGTCGCTAAAGCCGCCCGGGTCGCTAAAGGCGCCGGGTCGCTAAAGCCGGCCGTGTCGCTAAAGGCGCCGGGTCGCTAAAGGCGCCGGGTCGCTAAAGCCGCCGGGTCGCTAAAGGCGCCGGGTCGCTAAAGCCGCCCGCTCCCGAAAGCCGCCCGCTCGCTAAAGCCGCCGGGTCGCTAAAGGCGCCGGGTCGCTAAAGCCGCCGGGTCGCTAAAGCCGCCGGGTCGCTAAAGCCGCCGCCGGGTCGCTAAAGCCGCCGGGTCGCTAAAGCCGGCGGGTCGCTAAAGCCGGCGGGTCGCTAAAGCCGCCGCCGGGTCGCTAAAGCCGCTGCCGGGTCGCTAAAGCCGCCGGGTCGCTAAAGCCGCCGCCGGGTCTCTAAAGCCGCTGCCGGGTCGCTAAAGCCGCCGGGTCGCTAAAGCCGCCGGGTCGCTAAAGCCGCCGGGTCTCTAAAGCCGCCGGGTCTCTAAAGCCGCCGGGTCGCTAAAGCCGCCGGGTCGCTAAAGCCGCCGGGTCGCTAAAGCAGGACATCCAACTCCAGAGTAGAGTTCTCGATGATGGTCCGAGCACTACAGTTTGTAATAAAGCACAAAGAGGCAGAAATCCTGAATCCAGAGAGCGCAGAGTTGGGCAGATACAAAAGATCCCCGTAGTCCAGCACAGGGAGGAATGTTGCGGCAACAAGCCTCTTCCTGACGTTGAATGAAAAAGGCAACTTATTTCTGAAGTAAAAACTCAATTTAAGACGCAACTTTTTGGCAAGAGAGTCGATATGAAGCTTAAAAGACAGTCCATTATCAATCAGTTAATAAAGAGTCTGAAAGTCTGTACTTTTGCCAAGAACTTTGTAGGCATTAGTCCATTGATTAGGGGCCTTGAACAGAAGTGTAGTGGATTTAATGTCTTCCGTATGTTTATAAAATGTAGAAAGTAGTAAGAGAAAACACCAAACCCTGACAGCGTGTCCATACTTTTGACTGGTAGTGCACGAGTATGTTTAAACAGCCAGTCAAAAGTTTGGGCACACTGCCTTATTTAATGTGTTTTTTTCTGTGTGGTGTCCTAAAACTTTTAACTTCTCCTAAACTCTTAAAACATCTGACACAGACAGAGCAGCTCCTCACACTCTGGGCCTGGTCAAAACGCCTGTTGCGTCGAGTATGGCTCAGAACAAAGTACAAAACACATCAGACTCTGCATGATTCTCCCACACTCCACCACGGCCAGACCAGTGCCTCTGACTCACCTCAGCGTCTCCAGTTTGCAGTTGGGGTTCTTCAGTCCAGAACACAGCAGCTCCACTCCTGAGTCCTGGAGGTCGTTGTTGGTGAGATCCAGATGTGTGAGACTGGAGGAGCTGAGGACTGAGGCCAGAGGAGCACAGCTGTGAGGAGACAGGCCACAGCCACAAAGACTGAGGACAGAGAGGATCATTAGAGACGAGAACCTCCACACAAGTGTTTAAATACAGTCTGAGGAACATTAGAGACGAGAACCTCCACACCAGAGTTTAAATACAGTCTGAGGAACATTAGAGACGAGAACCTCCACACAAGAGTTTAAATACAGTCTGAGGAACATTAGAGAGGAGAACCTCCACACCAGAGTTTAAATACAGTCTGAGGAACATTAGAGAGGAGAACCTCCACACCAGAGTTTAAATACAGTCTGAGGAACATTAGAGACGAGAACCTCCACACCAGAGTTTAAATACAGTCTGAGGAACATTAGAGACGAGAACCTCCACACCAGAGTTTAAATACAGTCTGAGGAACATTAGAGAGGAGAACCTCCACACCAGAGTTTAAATACAGTCTGAGGAACATTAGAGACGAGAACCTCCACACCAGAGTTTAAATACAGTCTGAGGAACATTAGAGACGAGAACCTCCACACAAGAGTTTAAATACAGTCTGAGGAACATTAGAGACGAGAACCTCCACACAAGAGTTTAAATACAGTCTGAGGAACATTAGAGACGAGAACCTCCACACCAGAGTTTAAATACAGTCTGGACTCACAGGGCTTTGGTGGCGGCTTTGATCACCGGCAGAAGACCCAGGAGAGCACTTTCTGAGCCCTGGTATTTCCTCAGGTCAAACTCCTCCAGGTCTGAGTTTGAGGACAGTAGGAGGAAGGACAGAGCCGACCACTGAGCAGGAGACATGTCTCTATCAGAGAGCGCTCCTTCCCTCATCTTCTTCTGTATCTCCTCCAGCAAACTGTGGTCGTTCAGCTCGTTCAGACAGTGGAGCAGGTTCAGGCTTCTCTCTGCAGATAGAGCTTCATTCAGCTTCTGTTTGATGTACTTTACTGTCTTTTGATTGGTCTGTGACCCTCTTCCTGTCTGAGTCAGCAGACCCTGCAGCAGCTTCTGATTGGTCGGCAGAGCCAGTCCCAGGAGGAAGCGCAGGAACAGGTCCAGGTGTCCGTTTGGACTCTGTAAGGCCTCATCCACAGCAGAACGGTGGAGAACTAAGAGTTTAGGTTTAGTTTTGAATACTTCTGAGAAGACTGAGGGTTTTTTGATCTTCAGCAGATTGACCCCAGACTCGGTGAAGGTCTGATGGACGTGAAGAGCAGCCAGAAACTCCTGCACACTCAGATGGATGAAGCAGTAGACCTTGTCCTGGTACAGGCCTGGCTCCTCTCTAAAGACCTGTGTGAACACTCCGGAGTAAAGTGAGGCCGCTGCAGCGTCCAGCCCACACTCGCTCAGGTCACTCTCGTAGAAGATCAGGTTTCCTTTCTGCAGCTGCTCAAAGGCCACTTTTCCCAGAGACTTCACCATCTCCCTGGTCTCTGGAGTCCAGTGAAGGTCCACCCCTGATCCTTGCTGATACTTGATGTTCTTGACTTTGGCCTGCACCACCAGGAAGTGGACGTACATCTGTGTGAGAGTCCGGGGCAGCTCTGGTTCCTCTGTTTGTTCCAGAAGCTTCTGTAGAACTGTGGAGAGGATCCAGCAGAAGATCGGCAGGTGGCACATGATGTGGAGGCTGCGGATGCTCCTGATGTGGGAGATGACGGCTGTGGCCTGGTCTGTGAACCTCTTCCTGAAGTACTGCTCCTTCTGCGGGTCGGCAAACCCTCTGACCTCTGTTACCATGGAGACGCACTCAGCAGGGATCTGATTGGCCGCGGCGGGTCGTGTGGTTATCCAGAGGCGAGCGGAGGGAAGGAGCCTTCCCCTGATGAGGTTCACCAGCAGCACGTGCACTGAGGCCGACTCTGTGGGGTCGCTCAGGACCCGGGTCTGGCTGAAGTCCAGAGGAGGTCTGCACTCGTCCAGACCGTCAAAGATGAAGAGCACCTGGAGCTGCTGGAAGCTCCAGAGATCTTTGGATGGACTGAAGAAGTGGTGCAGCAGCTCCACCAGGCTGAACTGTGAGTCTCTGAGCACATTGAGCTCTCTGAAAGTGAACGGGAACAGCAGCTGGAGGTCCTGGTGGGCCCGGCCTTCAGCCCAGTCCAGACTGAACTTCTGAGTCAGCACCGTTTTCCCCACGCCGGCCACGCCCTTCGTCAGCACCGCTCTGATTGGCTCTGGTGAGTGTGGGCGGGGCTTAAAGAGGTCTTCACACCTGATGGTCTCTGGAGCGGCCGGTCTCCTGGACACGGCCTCCATGAGTCTGACCTCATGTTCCTGGTTGACCTCTGAGGCTCCGCCCTCTGTGATGTAGAGCTCTGTGTAGATCTTGGCCAGGGGGGCGGAGTCTCCTGCTTTAGCCACGCCCTCTAACACACGGCTGAACCTCTGCTGCAGATCACACTTCAGTTTCCAACTGCAAACCGTCCCACAGCCTGAAACACAAACACAACACTGACACCTTCAGGCAGTGTGAGGGAAGTGACCTGCCCAAGGACACGAGGGCAGAATGACCTCGATCCTCAGGGAGAGGAGGAAAGAGAGGAGCCAGATTAAGAGAGATAAGAGATGTCATTTACAGGTATAAATCTAAAGCAGCTGTGCACTAAGTCGGGCCTGGGGGCCAAACGTGGCCCTCCAGAGGGTTTAATTTGGCCTCAAGGTCGTGTGAGATATGTTCAGAAGGATCTATTCTGATTCTATTTTGCAGTTGCATCGTTAAACAGTGATCAGACCAGATCAGTCTGTCCCCCTGAGGAGTAAAAGCTAAAGACCATCCATCCATCTTCTCCCGCTTAATCCAGCTGGGTCAAGGGGGCAGTTTGCTGCTCAATCCTCACAGCACCTGACCCCCTATGAACCCCTCTGCACGTGGAGCCCACAGGAGGGTGGACGTCATGGTCCTTGATGTTAGTTCATATGGGTAAAAAAGCTAAAGACATGGAATCAAAAATCCCTTGAGAAACTTTTCACATGCAGAATTATAGACAGTAAATATATCTGAACAGAGCCGTCACCACGTTCCAAACAGGAAGTCTAATCCACTTTATTTAGCTTTTTTGTCCATAAACAAATTTCTATTCTTATTGTGGAGATTGGCTCCAAATTCGCACCCTATAACCTCTAACACTGTGAGCTTCATTTGACTAAAAACCAACACTATGGATGACGTCACACTCCTTTAGGCCACTTCTATGTACAAAATGCCGAATTTGGCTCCTCTAAAGCATTTGTCACATTAAGCTGGAACAGGCTTCACTGAGTCTTCTCTTTGTCAGAGGTAAAACCCTCCAACTCAGAGTGTGAAGGTGAGTCTGGGCTCTTACAGAAACGCTCCGATGGGGTTTGGACCTGAACACACTCCAACACCTGGAACCTTTAATGACCAGAGATGAGCTCAAAGGAGCTGGTGGAGCAGGAGCTCCACAGGTTGAACTTACTGTTCCTCAGACGCTGGGCCAGATGCTCTTTGTCCATCTTCTTCAGGAAGTCCAGTGTGATGTTCAGAACCTCTATGCTCTGCTCCTCCTCACTCTCAGAGCATTCTGGGTAATCTGAGGCCAGGCGCCTGTGGAGCCTCTGCAGCTGCTGTCGGACAAACCTCAGGACCTGCTCCTCCAGAATCTGGGACACAAGCAGGGGTCAGAGGTCACAGGGCTCCAGCTCTGACACTGCAGGAGAACATCTGAACTCACCTGAAACACCATGTCCACTTCAGTCTGAGGACTCTGAGACCCTGGACCCTCCGGATCCTCCCTGTGGACCACAGAGATCCAGACTGAGACTTAACCTCTGGGGTTCTTTTTAAAGACAATACAGTAGGAGGTGTAGTTATCTTGTTGACATGTTTTGGCTGCTGCATCTTCAGAACTGTCCCCGGTGTTGGTGGTGACGTGTTGTATATCAGATGTTGTCACTTCCTGTAGGCGTGGTCAGGCCTGATGGACCTGCAGGTCGCTCAGACTGACCACACTCTCTCTGGAGGAGGGTGACCAGGTGTGTGAAAGGAGGAACGCTCCATCATCGCCGTCCATGTCCAGTTTCCTGATTTTATGGCCTCCCTGATTAAGTGTTTGAACTTCTAGTCCAGGCTGACCACACCCACAGGAAGCAACAACAGCTGAAGATCACAGCAGCAGCCGGAACGACAAGGAAACTACACCTCCTACTCCTAACTCCTCAGAAGTTCACGTAAATAAGTGTTTATCACGGTGCAATGAGGTTCATTACAAACTGTAAAGCAGTGACACGTCACTGTGACCTGTATTCTGGAGTCGGACGACCTGCTCCTGCCGTGCGAAGGACTCACTGGTCACTTTCATCTATGAGGCTCTACTTGGACTATTGCCCACCTGTATTTGCTCATTAGTGTCACAGAGAACAACCGGTTCATCTTCTCTTCGCTCTGCTCCATTCGCTCGGACTGAACTTCACCTTCACGGCACCTTCATCTTGGAACATGTCGCAGAAGGACTGGAGCTTGGTTAATTTCGTTTCTCTGATGCCTTCAAGTCTAATCGAAGAGTCCGAGAGACCGACTCCACGACCTGCGCTTGTTTTACATGATTGTTTTTATCTTTATTGTAACTGTATGAATTCGCTGCTGCCTCTTGGCCAGGACTCCCTTGAAAAAGACGTTTTTAATCTCAGTGGGATTTTCCTGGTCTTTTCCTGGACTCACCTGGGGTCTGGACTCAGGTCTGGACTCACCTGGGGTCTGGACTCAGGTCTGGACTCACCTGGGGTCTGGACTCACCTGGGGTCTGGACTCAGGTCTGGTCTGCTGTAGGTCTGTGGAGGCTCCCGTCTGAACTGGGCTTTCTGGTCCATGGACTCTCCACTCTTCAGAGACCAACACTGCGTCTCTCTGTAGAAGAAATGAGGCTCGTGTTGGGTTAAACCCGGGTCACAGGACATTTACATTTGACCAGTGAGTCCTCACCTGGTTCTGGTCGGGTCTTCGTGTCTGAAGACTAAAGGAGGAGCCATGGAGCGGTTGGACTTTAAGGACTGGGAGCTGGGCCCGGGTCTCGACGGGTCCGTGTTGAAACTATTGTGAAAATGACAGAAAACATTTGTGGTGTTTGAAGGAAACGTCATGAAGCGACTGCCTCAGATGCCCTCCCCGCGTGTCAGGTTCTGGTTCGAGCACATTCCTCGCCGTCACAGATACCACGTTAGATTTTTCCGCGTAAATAATCTCGTCCTCAAAAGTAAATGAACCTGATGTTCATAACGTAATAAATGTTTTCTTAACGTTCACCTTGTCCAACCTGTTCACCTGAGACCTGTACGGCGAAACCACGCCCCCTGACGACAGGCCACGCCCCCTGACGACAGGCCACGCCCCCTGGCTACAATGCAACACAATAGGATGTGATTAAAACCTTTGGATCTGGTTTTGTTTGTTCCACTGTGCACAGGAACAATGATTTTACTGCACAATAAAACCCAGGACTGAACCAGGACTGAACCAGGACTGAACCAGGACTGAACCAGGACTGAACCAGGACTAAACCAGGACTGAACCAGGACTGAACCAGGACTGAACCAGGACTGAACCAGGACTAAATCAGGACTGCACCAGGACTGCACCTGGACTGCACCTGGACTGCACCTGGACTGCACCAGGACTGAACCAGGACTAAACCAGGACTGAACCAGGACTAAACCAGGACTAAACCAGGACTTAACCAGGACTAAACCAGGACTAAACCAGGACTGAACCAGGACTAAACCAGGACTGAACCAGGACTGAACCAGGACTAAACCAGGACTGAACCAGGACTGAACCAGGACTTAACCAGGACTGAACCAGGACTGAACCAGGACTGAACCAGGACTAAACCAGGACTAAACCAGGACTAAACCAGGACTGAACCAGGACTAAACCAGGACTAAACCAGGACTAAACCAGGACTAAACCAGGACTGAACCAGGACTAAACCAGGACTAAACCAGGACTAAACCAGGACTAAACCAGGACTGAACCAGGACTAAACCAGGACTAAACCAGGACTAAACCAGGACTAAACCAGGACTGAACCAGGACTAAACCAGGTCTAAACCAGGACTAAGCCAGGACTTCTAAATAGAAGCTTGTCCAGTGTCTTTGGGTTTCCATGTTTTTTCCCACAGTTTTCACATATTGTCATAAGCTCTGGAAAAAAAATAAAAGATCACAGTGTTTGAATTTTCCTGAACTCAGCGTCTCTACTTGTGTTTGGGCCGTTTTTATTCCAGCGTCTGTTGAATTCAGCACAAACACGCCTCATTCTGCTTCACGATGAGGAGATCCCCTGAACCAAACCTGATTTAAGGAGGAAAAGTATTTTTTAAATCTTCGTTATTCCACCAAATCTTGATTTCTGAACTCTTCCTAAGCCAAAACATTAGTATTGTGTTTGAAAATGAAGATGATTTTGTTTTCTTCACATCATTCGAGGTCTGAAACAGTCTTTAGTCTTTTGTTATTTGTCATTTTCTGCAAATAAAAGCTCTAAATGACATTTTTTAATTTGTAATTTGGGAGAAATGTTGTCAGTAGTTTATAGACTGCAACAAAAATATGAATTTTCCTCAAACACACTATGTAGTCGCAAAATCAGAGACACGGATCATTTTGCAGTTGTTTATTTTTTTCCAGAGCTGTAAATACCTGGACATATTTACGTGTGTGAATATTGTGGGATTATCGTTTAAAAAATCTAATTACTGCACTATTAACTTGATAGATAACAAGTATAAGCCTGATTTACCTTTGAGTATTAGATTTTTAGGTTACTCAAAACCTGTTTCCTTAAATCAAACCAAATCTTTGACTATTTTCGGGTTGGTCCAGGTCTTAATTATGACCCCAGCTCCTTTAACCCTCAAAGACCCACGACGTCGTACACAGAGGAACGTGTTCGATATGTTTTATAAAACCGCCCAGAACTTTCTAACCGTAAGAGATAGAAACTGATGACGTGAGCAAAACGAGTGTCCAACAGGAACTTTGTTTTCCCCAAACTCATGCGCTCCGTCCATTTTGATCGACCCAAACTTTGCCAAAGAGTGAAGTGAGTCAAGATGGTCGACTCCTCTGACTGTGTGTGTTTATAACGAGGGAAAAAGTCGCTCTAAGTGGAGTTAATTCTCACACACATGGAAAATTACACATCTTGGTGTGTGTAATTGTGCATCTCTTTCTATTTTTATTTAAAGGTTTATTTCAGTCCAAATGAACAAATCCAAATGTAATTTCCACCCTGGAAATGCAGAAGTGCTGTGGCTCTGGCCGTGGTCCTGACAGGAGCTGTTTCCAGGACTGGACCAGGAAA
The DNA here is from genome assembly GCA_034769755.1 of Odontamblyopus lacepedii. Lineage (NCBI taxonomy): Eukaryota > Metazoa > Chordata > Actinopteri > Gobiiformes > Gobiidae > Odontamblyopus > Odontamblyopus lacepedii. The sequence goes on along the minus strand of CM068365.1, from coordinate 3,737,755 downwards.
GTCATGGAGCCACTGCACTTTTTTTGTTTTTAGGGCAATAAGGAGATTTTTAATTTACTTACAGACTTGAGATTTTGCATTTTTGTAGCTAAGGCCCTAAATTAAGCATTTTTATGTCCAAAAGTTGTTTCTACATGTTTGCTGTGTGTTTTGTATAAAAGAGTGTGAATTTTATTTTCTGATTTTTTTTTTTCCATCTCTATTTCTAGTCCTATAGCTTTTATCACAGCCTCATGACACAACTACAGCAGCAGATTGTGAAATAACAGGTTGGACTGAACAAAAGGAGGTAGAACACTTCATTAGGGGTAAAACGGGCAGTTTTAAAAGCAAAATAAAGAAAAAAAAATCCAGGCGAGGAAGAAATGTACTGAAACTGCCCTCAGGTCTTCAGGGGTTAATCTGAGGAAAACCAAATGCACCAGGACAGAGCGCTGCCCCGGACTGTTCGGTGTCTGGTTTCCCGGTCCGGTCCGGGTCCTCACCTGGTTCCGCTCTGGTCCTCGTGTTTGAAGACTAAAGGAGGAGCCATGGAGCGGTCGGACTTTAAGGACTGGGCGCTGGGCCCGGGTCTGGACGGGGCCGTGTCCAGAGGAACGTCCTCCATCCTCCTGGGAAACACAAGACAAACACATCGGCGCGTCAGGCTCCGGTTTGGCCACATTCCTCTCTGTGGCGTGCTAGAAATTCCACTTTGCATTTTAATTGACAGGTTTACGCTCGTTTTAAACCCGACTGAAGTTTTGCGTTTGTTAAATTGACGCTTGTCAGAGAAGTCATAATTCAACCTGCGGAAGACTGAGCTCCGAGTCAGATTCATTCACTCCTCAAGCTCCTTTTCTTTGACTTGTTTCAGTGTTTGTTTAATGCACTGATCATCACCTGCACCGTTATATTCTTGTAAATTTGTGCATTTTTGTGTTTCATGATAGAGTTTAACAGGAAACATCAGAATGTCTCTGAACAATCCTCGAATGAGCTCAGGCTGTTACACCTCTGCTTTCAGGCACTGGCCACAGAAACTCCACCATTTTTAAATTTACTTTGTCGACTAATTTGGTGCTTTTCACTGTTTTTTTTGTTTGTTTCCAGTGTTTCTTTTAAACTATGGACCACACTGCAAAAAAGGCCGATCAAAAATAAGAAAAAAATACAAATTTTGAGGTAAAATTTCCTATTTTAAGTGAAATTTTCTGGCAGTGCAGTAAGAAATTTTCACTTACCAAGTTTTCTTAAAACAAGACGAAATGTGAATCTTGTTCTAAGCAGAAAACACGAGTTTCAAGTATTTATGGACAGATTTTTCCCCTTATTGGTTTGAGGAGGAAGTTAAAGAGGCTTAACCTGGACTGAGTTAATATAAAAAGTGCTTAGAATAAGTTGTAATATCGAGATAAGATAAATCAGGAGGAATATCCTGAAACAAGTAAAAAAATCTCATTTCATTAAGTAAAAAAATCTTAAAGTTGATGTTTTAAGATGAATCTGCTTAATTCAGGTCAGTTTAACTCTGCTAGAAAACCCTTTTTTGTAGTGTATGGACCGAATAATATTTGTGTAATAAAGAAGTCGATTATTTTCTACTTTATTTTCTTCTATAATGTTGTGACCTTACTGATTCTGATGCTGCTGTGGGTTTATAAAAGTGAGAAAAATAAAAACTGAAGAGTTGTTCAGTCAGAGTCTGGATTTACTGAAGCAATCGTGAGGTAAGGTGAGGAAACTTTCTTTATACAGACACATGTCCCCAAAGAGTGAAAGTGAATGTATTATACCACAGAGTTCAGACCTGACACTCACTCATTTATCTGATTTATCTTATCTCCATATTACAACTTATTCTAAGCACTTTTTATATTAACTCAGTCCAGGTTAAGCCTCTTTAACTTCCTCCTCAAACCAATAAGGTGAAAATCTGTCCATAAATACTTGAAACTCGTGTTTTCTGCTTAGAACAAGATTCAGATTTCATTCAAATTTCTTACTGCACTGACAGAAAATTTCACTTAAAATCGGGCATTTTTACCTGAAAATGTGTGTTTTTTTCTTATTTTTGATGGGCCTTTTTGCAGTGTGCAGTTTGTATTTTCAGCGTCTGCAGATAAAACCATTTCCAGTCCTTCAGTACATTAACATTACATCAGTGCGTCACTATAACCACTCACAGTATTGGATTTGTATCATTTTGTTAAACTGCTTCATGTCTGAACAGTGTTTAAGTTCGTCACCCGTCGGCTCCATTTCCCCCCACAGGCCGATGGTTTTATTCATTTATTCATTTCTTTAAAGGACGGTGCAGTTAAACATAAAGTCTGCAGCAGATCAGAGCCACATCTGTCCTCCTTTAACATGTCATCCTGCACAGAAATAACGGTCAAATTTACACAGCGATAAACTCATCTGTATTGACTCTTATTAAAACTACAGAAATATTCATTCATTATCTTTATTTCCCGTAAAAAAGAACCCGTTGTCCCGTTGTGGTGAGTTTAAGGGCGATGGTCAGATCGGAATTTACAGATGAACGAGATGTTCTCCACATTTGATCCGAGCGCGACTGAAAAAAAAACTCTCTTAATGGACGAGCAGCGGAAAAGTTCAGACAGCAGAAGCTTTTCAGAAGAACAGAGCTGAATTTAGCAGCTCGTATCTGTTTATTACATCACAGTGATGTAACTCAGTGATGTTTGGTCCAAGACTTTTAAAGAAGATAAAGAAGACGCTTCTCAGAGCTTTGTTATTTTTACCAGAACATTCTTCCTTCACTCAGGACCTGCTGGTGTAAACAGAGGAAAGTGAAAACTAAAACCCTGTGTCTGTCACGCAAAGCTCCGTCTCACCCTAAACTGACTGATGAACTAAACCACAGGCTCTTCTGCAGGGGCCGGAGCAGGGGCCAGGGCAGGGGCCGGAGCAGGGGCCGGATCAGGGGCCAGAGCAGGGGCCGGATCAGGGGCCGGAGCAGGGGCCGGGGCAGGGGCCGGAGCAGCGGCCGGGGCCGGAGCAGGGGCCGCACCAGGGGCCGGACCAGGGGCCGGGGCAGGGGCAGGGGCCGGAGCAGGGGCCGGAGCAGGGGCCGGGACAGGGGCCGGAGCAGGGGCCGGAGCCGGGGCCGGAGCAGCGGCCGCACCAGGGGACGGACCAGGGGCCGGGGCAGGGGCCGGGGCAGGGGCCGGACCGGGGGCCGGAGCAGGGGCCGGAGCAGGGGCCGGAGCAGGGGCCGGAGCAGGGGCCGGGGCAGGGGCCGGGGCAGGGGCCGGAGCAGGGGCCGGGGCAGGGGCCGGAGCAGGGGCCGGACCAGGGGCCGGGGCCGGAGCAGGGGCCGGGGCAGGGGCCGGGGCAGGGGCCGGACCAGGGGCCGGGGCCGGAGCAGGGGCCGGAGCCGGGGCCGGAGCAGCGGCCGCACCAGGGGCCGGACCAGGGGCCGGGGCAGGGGCCGGGGCAGGGGCCGGGGCCGGGGCAGGGGCCGGGGCAGGGGCCAGGGGAGGGGCCCGTCCGGAGCCCTTTCCGGAGCCATAAAACACATTCTTCAGCTCAAACAGACAAACACGTGAGAAAAGGAAGAGATTCTTCGCACTTTTCTCGTCACAAACTCGGAAAAACCTCAAATTAAAACTAGAGTCGGTGCAGAAAACGAAGCCGCGCGTCGCTCTGAAATGTGTGTAAAGAACAAGAAGTGTTTCCGAAATGCAGGAGCAGCTCTGGGGGGAAAGATCGATGTTTGTCTGCGAAAACGAGTTTTTTAACAAATATGATTACAGCTCAGACGCCAGAAACCTTCAGTAAACTCACTCACGGCTCCTCTGCGTCCAGAAGGACCACGATCCACCGCCAAACGTGAAACTAGAGCCAGAGAACAGAACATCAGAACAGACCACTTTTAGCTTCAAACGCATTAAACAAATGAAGTGATGTGAAATGGTCTGTAGGAATTCAGATGTGTGGTTAATACGTCAGAGTAACACTGGACGTGTTTTTGAGACTGGATTTAATCTGTGGCTAATGACATGTTGTAAATGACGGTTTTATGTGTATAAGTTTTGCTTTTGAATTGTAATTCTGTTCATTCAAATGGACCCAGGAAGATAAGATAAGATAAAAGATCCTTTATTTGTCCCACAATGGGGAAATTTCAGTGTTGCAACGCACAGTTAAGAGAACAGCAAGAAAAACAGCAGCAGCAACAGAAGCGCAGAGAAAAAGACAAACTCTCTAAAGATAAAGATTATAAAATCAAATCAAATTCTACATACAATAAACTGCCGTCTGAATACTCTTTTTTTATGAGCTAATGTGGATCTAATAAACAATAAAACAACAAAACAAACGCCCGGAGCTGTGTTTAACTCACAAACCTGAACATTTAGGCAATTTCATTAGAATTATGGGCATCATTTCAACCCTGGAAGTGTCTCGACTACTGAGCAACAGGTAAAGGTAATAAAAGATATTAAATACTAATAAAATACAAGACTAAACACAGTCTATTAATTAAACACTGTCCCACTTTAACTGTGTGTTTTAAACTTGTTTCTGTTGTGTAAGTTGACCTTGGGTGTGCAGAACGGCGCCTCATAAATAAAATGTGTTACTATTATTATTATTACTGCTTCATGTTCAAACAAAACACAGCTTCAGGTCAGAAACGACAGCCTGACGCGGCTTAACGCTCACACGAATGCATTTGGAAGAATCTAGAACCTTTAAAGTCAAACATGAGATTTGAAAAACGACTTAAACTGAGAAAAACTTTGTTATTTTGGCTGAAACAGGAAACACAAAATATTCAAATCATCTCGTCTTAAAAAGTGAATGAATCTAATGTTTCAAATCCAGGTGGAGTTTAAGAATATTTCGAGTTTATTTTTCAGTTTGATAAAAGTTGAGATAAAACCCGATCTCACCTGCGCAGCCGGAGCCTCACCTGTCGGACCTGTTCACCTGAGATCTGACACCTGACAGTGAAAGTACGAGTGCTCCTGCCAAACCACACCCCCAACAGAGCCTCCTACGGAAACACGTTTAGACCTGGTTTAGACCTGGTTTAGACCTGGTTTAGTCCTGGTTTAGTCCTGGTTTAGTCCTGGTTTAGACCTGGTTTAGACCTGGTTTAGACCTGGTTTAGTCCTGGTTTAGTCCTGGTTTAGTCCTGGTTTAGTCCTGGTGTAGACCTGGTTTAGTCCTGGTTTAGACCTGGTTTAGTCCTGGTTTAGTCCTGGTTTAGACCTGGTTTAGACCTGGTTTAGTCCTGGTTTAGTCCTGGTTTAGTCCTGGTTTAGACCTGGTTTAGTCCTGGTTTAGTCCTGGTTTAGTCCTGGTTTAGACCTGGTTTAGACCTGGTTTAGTCCTGGTTTAGTCCTGGTTTAGACCTAGTTTAGACCTGGTTTAGACCTGGTTTAGACCTGGTTTAGACCTGGTTTAGTCCTGGTTTAGTCCTGGTTTAGTCCTGGTTTAGACCTGGTTTAGACCTGGTTTAGACCTGGTTTAGACCTGGTTTAGACCTGGTTTAGACCTAGTTTAGTCCTGGTTTAGTCCTGGTTTAGACCTAGTTTAGACCTGGTTTAGACCTGGTTTAGTCCTGGTTTAGTCCTAGTTTAGACCTAGTTTAGACCTGGTTTAGACCTGGTTTAGACCTGGTTTAGACCTGGTTTAGACCTAGTTTAGTCCTGGTTTAGTCCTGGTTTAGACCTGGTTTAGACCTGGTTTAGACCTGGTTTAGACCTGGTTTAGTCCTGGTTTAGTCCTGGTTTAGACCTGGTTTAGACCTGGTTTAGACCTGGTTTAGTCCTGGTTTAGTCCTAGTTTAGACCTGGTTTAGTCCTGGTTTAGTCCTGGTTTAGTCCTGGTTTAGACCTGGTTTAGTCCTGGTTTAGTCCTGGTTTAGACCTGGTTTAGACCTGGTTTAGACCTGGTTTAGTCCTGGTTTAGTCCTGGTTTAGTCCTGGTTTAGACCTGGTTTAGACCTGGTTTAGACCTGGTTTAGTCCTGGTTTAGTCCTGGTTTAGACCTGGTTTAGACCTGGTTTAGACCTGGTTTAGTCCTGGTTTAGTCCTGGTTTAGACCTGGTTTAGACCTGGTTTAGACCTGGTTTAGTCCTGGTTTAGTCCTGGTTTAGTCCTGGTTTAGACCTGGTTTAGACCTGGTTTAGACCTGGTTTAGACCTGGTTTAGTCCTGGTTTAGTCCTGGTTTAGACCTGGTTTAGTCCTGGTTTAGACCTGGTTTAGACCTGGTTTAGTCCTGGTTTAGACCTGGTTTAGTCCTGGTTTAGACCTGGTTTAGTCCTGGTTTAGACCTGGTTTAGACCTGGTTTAGTCCTGGTTTAGACCTGGTTTAGACCTGGTTTAGTCCTAGTTTAGACCTGGTTTAGTCCTGGTTTAGACCTGGTTTAGTCCTGGTTTAGTCCTAGTTTAGACCTGGTTTAGTCCTAGTTTTAGTACTAGTTTTAGTACTAGTTTAGACCTGGTTTAGACCTAGTTTTAGTCCTAGTTTTAGTCCTGGTTTTAGTCCTGGTTTAGCCCTGGTTTAGTCCTGGTTTAGTCCTGGTGTAGTCCTGGTGTAGTCCTGGTGTAGTCCTGGTTTAGTCCTGGTTTAGTCCTGGTTTAGTCCTGGTTTTAGACCTGGTTTAGTCCTGGTTTAGCCCTGGTTTAGCCCTGATTTAGCCCTGATTTAGCCCTGATTTAGTCCTGGTTTAGATCTGGTTTAGTCCTGGTTTAGACCTGGTTTAGACCTGGTTTAGACCTGGTTTGGTCCTACTTTAGTCCTCGTTTACACCTAGTTTAGACCTGGTTTAGTCCTGGTTTAGACCTGGTTTAGTCCTGGTTTAGTCCTAGGTTTAGTCCTGGTTTAGTCCTGGTTTAGACCTGGTTTAGTCCTGGTTTAGTCCTGGTTTAGTCCTGGTTTAGACCTGGTTTAGACCTGGTTTAGTCCTGGTTTAGACCTGGTTTAGACCTGGTTTAGACCTGGTTTAGTCCTGGTTTAGACCTGGTTTAGACCTGGTTTAGACCTGGTTTAGTCCTGGTTTAGTCCTGGTTTAGTCCTGGTTTAGACCTGGTTTAGACCTGGTTTAGACCTGGTTTAGTCCTGGTTTAGTCCTGGTTTAGACCTGGTTTAGACCTGGTTTAGACCTGGTTTAGTCCTGGTTTAGTCCTGGTTTAGACCTGGTTTAGACCTGGTTTAGACCTGGTTTAGTCCTGGTTTAGTCCTGGTTTAGACCTGGTTTAGACCTGGTTTAGTCCTGGTTTAGTCCTAGGTTTAGTCCTGGTTTAGTCCTGGTGTAGTCCTGGTTTAGTCCTGGTTTAGTCCTGGTTTAGTCCTGGTTTTAGACCTGGTTTAGTCCTGGTTTAGCCCTGGTTTAGCCCTGATTTAGCCCTGATTTAGTCCTGGTTTAGATCTGGTTTAGTCCTGGTTTAGACCTGGTTTAGACCTGGTTTAGACCTGGTTTAGACCTGGTTTAGACCTGGTTTGGTCCTACTTTAGTCCTCGTTTACACCTGGTTTAGACCTGGTTTAGACCTGGTTTAGACCTGGTTTAGACCTGGTTTAGACCTGGTTTAGTCCTGGTTTAGTCCTGGTTTAGTCCTGGTTTAGTCCTGGTTTAGACCTGGTTTAGTCCTGGTTTAGTCCTGGTTTAGACCTGGTTTAGACCTGGTTTAGACCTGGTTTAGACCTGGTTTAGTCCTGGTTTAGTCCTGGTTTAGTCCTGGTTTAGTCCTGGTTTAGACCTGGTTTAGACCTGGTTTAGACCTGGTTTAGTCCTGGTTTAGTCCTGGTTTAGACCTGGTTTAGTCCTGGTTTAGACCTGGTTTAGACCTGGTTTAGTCCTGGTTTAGACCTGGTTTAGTCCTGGTTTAGACCTGGTTTAGACCTGGTTTAGTCCTGGTTTAGACCTGGTTTAGACCTGGTTTAGTCCTAGTTTAGACCTGGTTTAGTCCTGGTTTAGACCTGGTTTAGTCCTGGTTTAGTCCTAGTTTAGACCTGGTTTAGTCCTAGTTTTAGTACTAGTTTTAGTACTAGTTTAGACCTGGTTTAGACCTAGTTTTAGTCCTAGTTTTAGTCCTGGTTTTAGTCCTGGTTTAGTCCTGGTTTAGTCCTGGTGTAGTCCTGGTGTAGTCCTGGTTTAGTCCTGGTTTAGTCCTGGTTTAGTCCTGGTTTAGTCCTGGTTTTAGTCCTGGTTTAGCCCTGGTTTAGCCCTGGTTTAGCCCTGATTTAGCCCTGATTTAGTCCTGGTTTAGACCTGGTTTAGACCTGGTTTAGACCTGGTTTAGTCCTGGTTTAGACCTGGTTTAGACCTGGTTTAGACCTGGTTTAGACCTGGTTTGGTCCTACTTTAGTCCTCGTTTACACCTAGTTTAGACCTGGTTTAGTCCTGGTTTAGACCTGGTTTAGTCCTGGTTTAGTCCTAGGTTTAGTCCTGGTTTAGTCCTGGTTTAGACCTGGTTTAGTCCTGGTTTAGTCCTGGTTTAGTCCTGGTTTAGTCCTGGTTTAGACCTGGTTTAGTCCTGGTTTAGACCTGGTTTAGACCTGGTTTAGACCTGGTTTAGACCTGGTTTAGACCTGGTTTAGTCCTGGTTTAGTCCTGGTTTAGACCTGGTTTAGTCCTGGTTTTAGTCCTGGTTTTAGTCCTAGTTTAGTCCTGGTTTAGTCTTGGTTTAGAACTGGTTTAGTCCTGGTTTAGTCTTGGTTTAGCCTTAGTTTAGACCTGGTTTAGACCTGGATTTTAGACCTGGTTTATTCATGGTTTTGACCTTGTTTAATCCTGGTTTAGACCTGGTTTAGTCCTGGTATAGTCCTGATTTAGTCCTGGTTTAGTTTTAGACCTGGTTTAGACCTGGTTTTAGTCCTGGTTTTAGTCCTGGTTTTAGTCCTGGTTTAGACCTGGTTTAGACCTGGTTTAGACCTGGTTTAGACCTGGTTTGAGTCCTGGTTTAGTTTTAGACCTGGTTTAGTCCTGGTTTTAGTCCTGGTTTAGACCTGGTTTTAGTCCTGGTTTAGACCTGGGTTTAGTCCTGGTTTAGTCTGGTTTAGTCCTGGTTTTTAGTCTGGTTTAGTCCTGGTTTTAGTCCTGGTTTAGACCTGGTTTAGACCTGCTTTAGTCCTGGTTTTAGTCCTGGTTTAGACCTGGTTTAGACCTGGTTTAGACCTGGTTTAGACCTGCTTTAGTTCTGCTTTAGTTCTGGTTTAGTCCTGGTTTAGACCTGGTTTTAGTTCTCGTGTTAGTTCTGTTTTAGACCTGGTTTAGTCCTGGTTTAGACCTGGTTTTAGACCTGGTTTTAGACCTGGTTTAGACCTGGTTTAGTCCTGGTTTAGTTCTGGTTTAGACCTGCGTTTAGTCCTGGTTTAGTTCTGCTTTAGTCCTGCTTTTAGTCCTGCTTTTAGTCCTGGTTTTAGACCTGGTTTTTAGTCCTGGTTTAGTCCTGGTTTAGTCCTGGTTTAGTCTAGGTTTAGTCCTGGTTTTAGTCCTGGTTTGAACCTGGTTTAGTCCTGGTCTGGTCCTGGTTTAGTCCTGGTTTAGTCCTGGTTTAGTCCTGGTTTAGTCCCGGTTTTGTCCTGATTTTGTCCTGATTTTGTCCTGGTTTAGTCCTGGTTTAGACCTGGTTTTAGGTCTGGTTTGGCCCTGGCTAAGACCTGGTTTAGTCCTGGTTTAGTTCTGGTTTGAACCTGGTTTAGACCTGGTTTAGACCTGGTTTAGTCCTGGTTTTAGACCTGGTTTAGACCTGGTTTAGACCTGGTTTAGACCTGGTTTAGTCCTGGTTTAGTCCTGGTTTAGTCCTGGTTTAGACCTGGTTTAGACCTGGTTTAGACCTGGTTTAGTCCTGGTTTAGTCCTGGTTTAGACCTGGTTTAGACCTGGTTTAGACCTGGTTTAGTCCTGGTTTAGTCCTGGTTTAGACCTGGTTTAGACCTGGTTTAGTCCTGGTTTAGTCCTGGTTTAGTCCTGGTTTAGTCCTGGTTTAGTCCTGGTTTAGTCCTGGTTTAGACCTGGTTTAGACCTGGTTTAGACCTGGTTTAGTCCTGGTTTAGTCCTGGTTTAGTCCTGGTTTAGTCCTGGTTTAGTCCTGGTTTAGTCCTCCATCAGCTCTTTACAGTATGTATAAACTGTATTTTCAGTGGACGAAGGGGAAATGCTCAAAGAGCCGGAAACTTCCTGAGTTTTTCCTCATCGTTTCCTGTCAGTATCGACTCCACACTCGGAAAATCCATTTCCCTGGAGCCGACTCTCGGACTTGGCTCAGGTGACGCAAGTTACGACAAGTCATTTTATTTGTTTCCAAGTAGGAATAAAGTCAAATGGAGCAAATAACAGTGAGATTTGTGGCACTGCTGAGTCAGAGCTGTTCCAGACGCAGAAATAAATCTGGTATTTTACTGTTTTGCTTCTAATTACATTTTATTTATTTTCGCTCACGATCAAAAACAAGACGTTTAATCATTGCAGTTTAGCAGAACAAAAATAGCCAAGTCTGCTCCAAACCACAGGATTTTACTGCCTAAAAACACTGTCCCTGGTCCCTCTGGTGCAGCCGACCCGTTTTCAGCACCACAAACGTTATCAGACACAGTTCAGATGTTTAACGTGTCACTCATGTGGTGACAGTAAGTCTCCACCTTTGTTACTCTTATGTTCTCAGGTGGTTTCAGGTGCAGTTTGAGCCATGAGCGAAATGAGCGGCTGTGCATTTCCTTCAGCGACAGGTCGAGGGGCTTGGTCAGTCAACAGGAGCTCGGAGTAGAGCCGCTGATGAGGAGGAGCCAGTGGGAGGAGGCCCCGGGGAAGAGCCGGAGGAACCGCGGGTGTCGGGTCGCCTCAGGATCCTTTGGAAGAGCCGGAGTGTGAACGGAGCGGGAGGTCTGGTCTCTCTGCACTGAGCGAAAAGCCCCTTCAAAAAATAAGAGAAAAAGACTAAACTCGAGGTAAAAATGTCCTGTTTTAAGGGAAATGTCAGTGCAGTAAGAAATTTTCACTCACCAAGTTTTCTTAAAACAAGACCAAATATGAATCTTGTTCTAAGCAGAAAACACGAGTTTCAAGTGTTTATGTTAAGATTTTTCCCCTTATTGGTTTGAGGAGGAAGTTAAAGAGGCTTAACCTGGACTGAGTTCATATAAAAAGTGCTGAGAATAAGTTGTAATATCGAGATAAGATAAATCAGGAGGAAAATCTTGAAACAAGTAAAAAAAAACTCATCTTAAGTAAAAAAAATCTTAAAATTGATGAAAAGATGAATCTGCTTAATTCAAGTCAGTTTAACTATGCTAGAAAATCCTTTTTTGCAGTGTGAGCAGAAAACACTAGTGTCAAGTATTTATGGCAAGATTTTTCACCTTATTTTGAGCATATTTAGGTAATTACTGCTTATTACTGCTTATTTCTAGTATATAACATGTCTTGTGGTCACACCGGCTCGTCAAAGCCTGATCCCGTCAGATCTCAGAAGCTCAGCAGGGCCTGGTTAGTACTTGGATGGGAGACCACTGGGAATTCCAGGTGCCACAGGGGGGCGCCAGTGGCAAAAACTGTCGTTGTGTCCTTAGGCAAGACACATCACCCACATTGCCTAGTGTGAAAGTGGTGTGGGCAGCTGTGGCTACAATAGCAGCACCACCACCACCGGGTCTGGAGTGAATGAATAATGCTCTGTAAAGCGTCTTTGAGTGTCCAGAAAAGCGCTGTATAAAACTGATGCATCATTATTATTATTATTATTATTATTATTATTATTATTATTATTATTATTATTATTATTATTATTATTATTATTATTATTATTATTATTATTATATTAGGCTGTTATTTCTTAAATAGATTTTTAAGAACATCTAGTTTTAAGAAAACTTTTGCATATTCACAATATCTGTACATTTGATCAAATACAACATGAAATCAAATACATTTAAAACTGCATTTACTGAAATGTCACATTTTCCACTTTTCCAACATGTTAGAAATGCCGAACATCTGCACCTAAAAGCCCCGGGACACGACTCTGAGGACAGAGGAACAGATCCAGAGAAAAGAACTGGTCTGAAGTTAAAGAGGCTGAAGCCATCGCGCTCACAACTTTACAGCCTGTGGTCTGCAGACAGATCCTGCTGCTCTATACCAGCCACCTACTGATCAATCTGCTGCATTCAGCACCACAGACAGCGAGAGGCGTAAAATATGACATGTCGGAATAGCATTAGTTGGTATAAGTTAGTGTAACAGGTACGCAGGCTAATTAGATAATTAATAGGCTGTTAGCGTAACTTTTGTAATTCAGGCTATTCAGAAGACGGGTCCGACTCTGGGAGGAAATGTACAGTAAATAATCACAGACACAGGGGAATTAAGGTGCGGTTGGTACCATGTATTGATAGTGAGAAAAGGAAATGATTACCAAACACCCATGAGAACCCTTGATATTTACAATCTGCAGAATGAAAACAAAAAGTTTTGACGTCTTTACAATGGTACAATGGTTTTGATCAATCATTGACAGGATTCATCCCAAAACATTACAAAATCCAATGTTCATCCAAGGGGGGCAACCGTTCACATACTTCACACTTCACTGTGTAGTGAGATGACTGGACAAAATGAAAACATGTCCCAATGTCCATAAGGTTTTAAATGTCCTTTTGTCAGTAATGTCCTTAGACTTAAAGCCTTCGTGAATCTGTTTATGTGGATGAAGGAGAAAGTGAGGGGGAACAAGGCTGCCAAAGCCTCCTACCAGACCAGCAGGGGGCGCTCTGGAGATGTCCGGCTCCCAGCCAAAACTCTGAGCCATCAGATCAAATCTCCACAAACGGAGAACCTGTACAGTATAAACAGGACCATGTTTTAGTAAACATCCAGTGTACACATACATATTATTCTATTTGCAATGACAGAATACATTTTCATTTCAACATTCATTAATAAAGTGCATTGGTCTAAACACATTAAATAGAATAAATGGCATCATAATTTCATTACATAATAATTTCATGGTGCATAAAAATAAAGTGCAAACTGCAGATATTGCACCTTTAAAGCACATTAAGATTTAAATCCAAAACAATAGCATAGGGAAGCTAGTTGTGACATAGCCAGTCCATAATAAAAGCATTGACAGTGGCTAATGTGGCTAATGCTAACAACACAGACAACCAGACTCACCACTTCCCGTTAGTTTCTGACACACCGCGCGATCAAACGCGTTCAGCCCCTGCGCTGGTTGGTCTCTATAGGCAGATAATGTAGCGACGGCTTTAGACTGCGATAAAACATTATAATACAAATGAACTGACATTTATTTGCGAGGACCGACCTGTAGCAGCCGTGCTCCTTCCCCACGCTTCTGATTAGGAGCCGCACAAACAGCTTGTAAGACGCGCTACGACCGTTACGATTGGGTCAACGCGGTCACGCGTGTACGTGCGTGAGGGCGCAGCATTACGTAACCCAGGTGACGCTCACGTAAAGAGAAATGCCGAAATGCATATTTTAATATGTTTAGTAGCAGATTTCCACCCTGGTTACATTAGCTATAAGTTATCAAAACCTTCTCTATAAGTTACTAATACGTTGTGTATACGTCTAACTCCTTATGAATACGTTATGTATGAGCCCAAATTGGAAAAAAAACATCCATAGTTCAGCGTAAGCTGCATTTTAGGGAAATTCTGGTACGTTGGCTAAATCGTCAAGGTGTGACAGGGCCTCAAGATCTTGATTCCTAAACAGAAATCTGAAGGGATCTAAATGATAATTTTCCCTGTGGATGTCTGTCCTGCACTTAGACCAGAGTCACTTTAGAACCAGGCCTCAGCCCAAACCCTGGAAACAGAGGCTCAGAGAAGGAGGAGGAGAAGGTGTGGATGTGGCTCAGTTTTCCTTTAGGCTGGACCTGATAGAATGACAGAGTTCCAGCCTCAGAGTCGAGGAACACGCCGACTCTGCCCGAGGTCACCAGGACTCTGTCTGAGAAGGTTCGGGGGTGTGTTTTTCCCCCACTGTTACAGACAGAGTCCACTGCATAACGGACCTCCAGACTCCAGGACTGATCATTGTCTCCAAAGCCACAGTCCTCTCCGCTCCGGCTGATCCCTCTGTAACTCAGTGCTATGTCCGTGGCCCACTCCCCGCTCCAGTCCACCTCCCAGTAACAGCGCCCCCTCAGGCCGGAGGAGCTCAGGACCTGAGGCCGGTCTGTGAACCGGTCCTCATGATCCGGATAGTCCTGCTCCTCCGTCACACAGGTCACAGTCCGATTGTCCTCAGACAGAAGGAGACGCCTGTGAGCTGTGTGTGGGTCCAGAGAGAACGCACAGGAGTCTGAAACACAAAAACATCTGAGTGTGAGGAAACTAATATTAGAATTTAATGCTGTCAGTCGATTCAAATATTTAATCGTGATTAAGCTCATGAATGTCATAGTTAACTCACGATTAATCACACATTAATGGCATATTTTTGTCCCTTGAATCATCATTTTAGTCTTTTTTTTTTTTTTATTGCAAACCAGAACAGTGGTCAGTGAGACTTTGTGCTCTGTTACAGTGTGAGTGTCTCTTCTGTCTTCATCAAATAACAGGTGAAATAATGTGCTGTGACCTGAGGTAGTTCTCATGCCTGAGGGACGTCCAGTGATCTGCAGTTCATGCGACTGTGTTTGTCGCCCCAGCAGCGCTCCTCCGAGGAAAGAGGCTGTGGGGCTTCTGTCGCTGTCCGTGGTCCTTGTCACAGATTCTCCGTATGTTTTGAAGTGGACTTTGTTTCGTGTTTTCCTCGTGCGGGGGCATCAGTGAGCACAGATGTGCTGCACTTTGGTCCACCTCCTCCAACCGCAACTTTTCTGTTTCGTGCAAATTCTTTTCTTTCCTGTTTACAGCCAAATCCTGTAGTTTTTCTAACGTTACAGCAGAGGCCACAGCAAAACTAGTCCTTTGAGTTAACACATTAATTGCACAATATTTTCGACAGCACTAATGTAACTATAAATGTGTAAATCAAATAGAAACAGACTCACACTTCCTCAGACCTGGGACCATCCAGCGCTCTCCAGCAGGATCCAGCCTGAAACACACAAGTCCAGTTCAGACCAGAGACCAGGACCTGTACCTGACAGACAGCAGGGGGTGCTCTCACCTGACAGACAGCAGGGGGCGCTGCTCCCGTAGAGCCATCAGGAGCTCGGCGGAGGCTCCTGGATGGTTGTAGCTCAGATCGAACTCTCTGAGGTGGGAGGAGGAGCTCAGAGCTGAGGCCAGAGCAGCTCCGCCCTTTTCTGAGACCAGACATCCAGACAGCCTAAAGACACAGATTACACTCATGTGGACACAAGGGGGCAGCATTACACTCATGTGGACACAAGGGGGCAGCATTACACTCATGTGGACACAAGGGGGCAGCATTACACTCATGTGGACACAAGGGGGCAGCATTACACTCATGTGGACACAAGGGGGCAGCATTACACTCATGTGGACACAAGGGGGCAGCATTACACTCATGTGGACACAAGGGGGCAGCATTACACTCATGTGGACACAAGGGGGCAGCATTACACTCATGTGGACACAAGGGGGCAGCATTACACTCATGTGGACACAAGGGGCAGAGTGCATCATGGGAGCATCTCACCTCAGCGTCTCCAGTTTGCAGTTGGGGTTCTTCAGTCCAGAACACAGCAGCTCCACTCCTGAGTCCTGGAGGTCGTTGTTGGTGAGATCCAGATGTGTGAGACTGGAGGAGCTGAGGACTGAGGCCAGAGGAGCACAGCTGTGAGGAGACAGGCCACAGCCACAAAGACTGAGGACAGAGAGGAACATTAGAGACAAGAACCTCCACACAAGAGTTTAAATACAGTCTGAGGAACATTAGAGAGGAGAACCTCCACACCAGAGTTTAAATACAGTCTGAGGAACATTAGAGACAAGAACCTCCACACCAGAGTTTAAATACAGTCTGAGGAACATTAGAGACGAGAACCTCCACACAAGAGTTTAAATACAGTCTGAGGAACATTAGAGATGAGAACCTCCACACAAGAGTTTAAATACAGTCTGAGGAACATTAGAGACGAGAACCTCCACACAAGAGTTTAAATACAGTCTGAGGAACATTAGAGACGAGAACCTCCACACAAGAGTTTAAATACAGTCTGAGGAACATTAGAGAGGAGAACCTCCACACCAGAGTTTAAATACAGTCTGAGGAACATTAGAGACAAGAACCTCCACACAAGAGTTTAAATACAGTCTGAGGAACATTAGAGATGAGAACCTCCACACAAGAGTTTAAATATAGTCTGAGGAACATTAGAGACGAGAACCTCCACACAAGAGTTTAAATACAGTCTGAGGAACATTAGAGACGAGAACCTCGACACCAGAGTTTAAATACAGTCTGAGGAACATTAGAGACGAGAACCTCCACACAAGAGTTTAAATACAGTCTGAGGGACATTAGAGACGAGAACCTCCACACCAGAGTTTAAATACAGTCTGAGGGACATTAGAGACGAGAACCTCCACACAAGAGTTTAAATACAGTCTGAGGAACATTAGAGACGAGAACCTCCACACAAGAGTTTAAATACAGTCTGAGGAACATTAGAGACGAGAACCTCCACACCAGAGTTTAAATACAGTCTGAGGGACATTAGAGACGAGAACCTCCACACCAGAGTTTAAATACAGTCTGAGGAACATTAGAGATGAGAACCTCCACACAAGAGTTTAAATACAGTCTGAGGGACATTAGAGACGAGAACCTCCACACAAGAGTTTAAATACAGTCTGAGGAACATTAGAGATGAGAACCTCCACACCAGAGTTTAAATACAGTCTGGACTCACAGGGCTTTGGTGGAGGCTCTGATCACCGGCAGCAGAGCCAGGAGAGCTGTCTCTGAGCGCTGGTATTTCCTCAGGTCAAACTCCTCCAGGTTTGAGTCTGAGGACAGTAAAACGAAGGACAGGGCCGACCAATCTGCAGGAGACATGTATATTATAGAGAGCGCTCCTCCTCTCATGTTCTTCTGTATCTCCTCCAGCAAACTGTAGTTGTTCAGTTCATTCAGACAGTGGAGCAGGTTCAGGCTTCTGTCTGCAGACAGACCCTTTTCATTCAGCTTCTGTTTGATGTACTTTACGGTCTCTTGATTGTTTGGGTCACTTCCTGTCTGAGTCAGCAGACCCTGCAGCAGCTTCTGATTGGTCGGCAGAGCCAGTCCCAGGAGGAAGCGCAGGAACAGGTCCAGGTGTCCGTTTGGACTCTGTAAGGCCTGGTCCACAGCAGAGCGGTGGAGAACTAAGAGTTTAGGTTTAGTTTTGAATACTTCTGAGAAGACTGAGGGTTTTTTGATCTTCAGCAGATTGACCCCAGACTCGGTGAAGGTCTGATGGACGTGAAGAGCAGCCAGAAACTCCTGCACACTCAGATGGATGAAGCAGTAGACCTTGTCCTGGTACAGGCCTGGCTCCTCTCTAAAGACCTGTGTGAACACTCCGGAGTAAAGTGAGGCCGCTGCAGCGTCCAGCCCACACTCACTCAAGTCACTCTCGTAGAAGATCAGGTTTCCTTTCTGCAGCTGCTCAAAGGCCACTTTTCCCAGAGACTTCACCATCTCCCTGGTCTCTGGAGTCCAGTGAAGGTCCTCCCCTGATCCCTGCTGATACTTGATGTTCTGGACTTTGGCCTGCACCACCAGGAAGTGGACGTACATCTGTGTGAGAGTCCGGGGCAGCTCTGGTTCCTCTGTTTGTTCCAGAAGCTTCTGTAGAACTGTGGAGAGGATCCAGCAGAAGATCGGGATGTGGCTCATGATGTGGAGGCTGCGGATGCTTCTGATGTGGGAGATGACGGCTGTGGCCTGGTCTGTGAACCTCTTCCTGAAGTACTGCTCCTTCTGCGGGTCGGCGAACCCTCTGACCTCTGTTACCATGGAGACGCACTCAGCAGGGATCTGATTGGCCGCGGCGGGTCGTGTGGTTATCCAGAGGCGAGCGGAGGGAAGCAGCCTCCCCCTGATGAGGTTCACCAGCAGCACGTGTACTGAGGCCGACTCTGTGGGGTCGCTCAGGACCCGGGTCTGGCTGAAGTCCAGAGGAGGTCTGCACTCGTCCAGACCGTCAAAGATGAAGAGCACCTGGAGCTGCTGGAGGCTGCACAGATCTTTGGATGGACTGAAGAAGTGGTGCAGCAGCTCCACCAGGCTGAACTGTGAGTCTCTGAGCACATTGAGCTCTCTGAAAGTGAACGGGAACAGCAGCTGGAGGTCCTGGTGGGCCCGGCCTTCAGCCCAGTCCAGACTGAACTTCTGAGTCAGCACCGTTTTCCCCACGCCGGCCACGCCCTTCGTCAGCACCGCTCTGATTGGCTCTGGTGAGTGTGGGCGGGGCTTAAACAGGTCTTTACACCTGATGGTGATCTCTGGAGCGGCCGGTCTCCTGGACACGGCCTCCATGAGTCTGACCTCATGTTCCTGGTTGACCTCTGAGGCTCCGCCCTCTGTGATGTAGAGCTCTGTGTAGATCTGGGTCAGGGGGGCGGAGTCTCCTGCTTTAGCCACGCCCTCAAACACACGGCTGAACCTCTGCTGCAGATCACACTTCAGTTTCCCTCTGCAAACCACCACCTCACTGCCTGAAAAACACAAAACAACACTGACACCTTCAGACAGTTTGGAGTAAGTGAACTGCCCAAGGACACGAGGGCAGAATGAACTCAAGAAGCTTGAACTTGTAATGCCCCCGTTGTTGGGTTGATTCTTAAGCCTCTGATTCTTTCCTGCCCCACACCAGCACATACAGGTCCTCTGAGCTGCGGCAGTGACCTTCAGACATGAGCTGATGTTAGAGCAGCAGAACATCGGGAAGACTTTGGAGGAGGAAAAAAAAGAGACAAACAAAACCACAGGTATAAATCTAAAGCAGACATGCTCCAGCTGGAACCTGCTGGAAAAACATGGCCCTCCAGAGGGTCTAATTTGGCCAACAAGTGTGTGCTGAGGTCAATTTAAAATGATATATTTTGATTTTGCACTGAAACGACATTGAGAACGAGACCAGACCAGTCTGTCCCTACATGGAGCACAAAAGCTAAAGACAATAGAAAGAAACATTTTCTTTTCACATACAAATTGCAGACTCTCAGAGTGTGAGGCTGAGTCTGGGTTCTTACTCACAGAAACGCCCTTTAATGACCAGAGATGAGCTCAGAGGAGCTGGTGGAGCAGGAGCTCAACAGGTTGAACTTACTGTTCCTCAGACGCTGGGCCAGATGCTCTTTGTCCATCTTCTTCAGGAAGTCCAGTGTGATGTTCAGAACCTCTATGCTCTGCTCCTCCTCACTCTCAGAGCATTCTGGGTAATCTGAGGCCAGGCGCCTGTGGAGCCTCTGCAGCTGCTGTCGGACAAACCTCAGGACCTGCTCCTCCAGAATCTGGGACACAAGCAGGGGTCAGAGGTCACAGGGCTCCAGCTCTGACACTGCAGGAGAACATCTGAACTCACCTGAAACACCACGTCCACTTCAGTCTGAGGACTCTGAGACCCTGGACCCTCCGGATCCTCCCTGTGGACCACAGACAAGCACTCAGTGACGGTCCAGACTGAAACCCTGTCAGGTCTGGCCAAGACTCACCTGGGGTCTGGACTGGCATCTGGACTTGGGTCTGGTCTGCTAATGGTCACCTGTTTAAAGACTATAGGAGGGGCCATGGACGAGTCGGACTTTAAGGACTGTGAGCTGGGCCCAGGTCTGGACTGGTCTTTGTCCCTGTGTAGAGAGAGTCAAACATGAAATTAGACCGTCCGTGGAGAAGGACTGGGACAACAGCCGTTCCCCAAAGGCGCTGTCCTGTGGTGGGGGTGCTGGGGGTTCTCCAGGATGGACAGGAGCTTCTTTTGGACGCTCTTCTCAGCCACAGATGTGAGTGAGTCAAGTTCTGCACTACAGATCCTGCCCTCCTCACCAGCTTATCCAACAACATGGCGTCCTTCTTGAGGCTTCCTCCCCAGCAGACCACAGGGCTGAAGAGCGCACTGGAGGTGGCTGTCTGACAGAACATCAGCAGGAGCTTCTGGCAGATGTTAAAGACTTCAGCCTTCTAAGAAAGTACAGTCTGCTCTGGCCCTTTCTGTAGAGCAGGTCTGTATACTTGGACCAGTCCAGGCTGTGGTCAAGCTGCGGATCCAAATACTTATAACTCTGTACAACCTCCACCGGCTGTAACCTCCCCTGAGCTCAGAGTTTCATCTGCTTCCCTCTGACCAGAAGCTTTTAGTTCCAAGATCTGAAACGAATTGTTTTAAAAGGAGCTTTGTTCCAGCTGCCATTGTACTTATTTATAAATTGTAATATATTTATCTATAGATTTTAGTGCCCTGCCTTAGAAAATTGATTGTGATGTTAGGCAGACGTGATGGCTGAATTCTTTCACCCAGTTCCTTCTGCACTCGAGCTCTGTAACACTTCATTTTCTAACAGTGTTTTTACACGTGTTTATTGAACATAATGTGGATGAATGAAATGTAAATGTGGGACCAGCCTCTCCGATCTGCACAGCAAATTTACCTACGGGAACGAATAAAGTAAAGTAACCTGGATTAACCTAAATTAACCTAAACTAACCTAAACTAATCTAACCTAAACTAATCTAATCTAAACCAAACTAACCTAAACCAATCTAACCTACACTAACCTAAACCAACCTAATCTAAACCAACCTAATCTAAGATAAACTAGACTAACCTAAACCAACCTAACCTAAACTAAACCAAACTAACCTAAACCAATCTAACCTAAACCAGCCTAACCTAAACCAACCTAACCTACACTAACCTAAACCAACCTAACCTAAACCAATCTAACCTAGACTAACCTAAACCAACCTAACCTACACTAACCTAAACCAACCTAACCTAAACCAGCCTAACCTAGACTAACCTAGACTAACCTAACCTAGACTAACCTAAACTAGACTAACCTAAACCAACCTAACCTAAACTAAACCAAACTAACCTAAACCAATCTAACCTAAACTAATCTAACCTAAACCAACTTAACCTAGACTAACCTAAACCAACCTAATCTAAACCAAACTAACCTAAACCAATCTAACCTAGACTAACCTAAACCAATCTAACCTACACTAACCTAAACCAACCTAATCTAAACCAACCTAATCTAAGATAAACTAGACTAACCTAAACCAACCTAACCTAAACTAAACCAAACTAACCTAAACCAATCTAACCTAAACCAGCCTAACCTAAACCAACCTAACCTACACTAACCTAAACTAGACTAACCTAAACCAAACTAACCTAAACCAATCTAACCTAGACTAACCTAAACCAATCTAACCTACACTAACCTAAACCAACCTAACCTAAACCAGCCTAACCTAGACTAACCTAGACTAACCTAACCTAGACTAACCTAAACCAGCCTAATCTAAACCAACCTAACCTAGACTAACCTAACCTAGACTAATCTAAACCAACCTAACCTAGACTAACCTAACCTAGACTAATCTAAACCAACCTAACCTAGACTAACCTAACCTAGACTAATCTAAACCAACCTAACCTACACTAACCTAAACTAAACCAACCTAACCTAGATTAACCTAACCTAGACTAACCTAAACCAACCTAATCTAAACCAACCTAACCTTAAGTAAACCAACCTAACCTAAACCAATCTAACTTAAACTAACCTAAACCAACCTAACCTAAACTAACCTAACCTAAACTATCCTCACCTAGTGTCTGTAGTCACAGGTTGCACCTTATTGCAGTTCCATTCATCTCTATTAAAATAAAATAAATGTGGTGAAACATGATAAAGACACTGACCTGAGACACACAGAAGCTCCATCTGTGCTCCAGGGAGAAGCCTCCATCCTCTAAAAACAGACCAGTCAAACGTGTCAGATGCCCTCCCATGCTTGAGTCATGTTCACTGAACTTGTGTGGAATATGAATCTAAACCAAACTCCCTTCTGGAAGAATAAATACTGATGTGACAAACAAACAGCCCTGTGGGTCAGATACAGGTCGTAGGTCAAAGGTCATGTTCACAGCCACAGGTTTCACTGAGTTTTAGCTCAACTTTGGATTTACATATTAAATATTAACTTAGACTGTGCCCAAGATCTCATAAACCTGCGCTGTAAAGGCTTGAAGGAGTAAACTTACTCATCTGACTGTGTGTCTGCAGCTTTCAGTGGTTTTTATTTTACAAAATGAGATAATTTAATTAGTTTGTGTGATTGGTTTAATTGTATTTAAGCCAAAGAATCTGGCAGTGGAGTAAAAATATAACACCACGCACAAGTTTGCTTAAAATATAAAATAAACACTTAACACTGACATGAAAAAGCATCTAATCAAAACCAACATAATCTTAAAGATTAAATTATAATTAAATGTAGTTGAACAGCTCAGTTTGGTAAAAGTTGAGATAAAAACTAACCGTGTCACCGGAGTTTCACCTGTGTGATCTGTTCAGCTGAGAAATGACACCGAGAGGAAGAACACGCCCCCTAAAGGAAGAACACGCCCCCGAGAGGAAGAACACGCCCCCTAAAGGAAGAACACGCCCCCGAGAGGAAGAAGAACACGCCCCCTAAAGGAAGAAGAACACGCCCCCTAAAGGAAGAACACGCCCCCTAAAGGAAGAACACGCCCCCTATAGGAAGAACACGTCCCCTATAGGAAGAATATGCACCCTAAAGGAAGAACACGCCCCCTAGAGGAAGAACACGCCCCCGAGAGGAAGAACACGCCCCCTAAAGGAAGAAGAACACGCCCCCTAAAGGAAGAACACGCCCCCTAAAGGAAGAATATGCACCCTAAAGGAAGAACATGCCCCCTAAAGGAAGAACAGGCCCCCGAGAGGAAGAAGACGCCCCCTAAAGGAAGAACACGCCCCCTAAAGGAAGAACACGCCCTCTAGAGGAAGAAGAACACGCCCCCGAAAGGAAGAACACGCCCCCTAGAGGAAGAACACGCCCCCCACAGGAGGAATATGCACCGTATAGGAAGAAGAATACGTCCACTAGAGGAAGAAGAATACGCCCCCTATAGGAAGAACACGCCCCCTACACTCAGCCCTCCACTGGTGCACCACTGTCCTGTTTAAAGGCACCGCCACACACTACAGGATTTTTCTGTCTTTTTTTTTTAAACGCACGACACAACAAACAGACTTTAAATCTCTGATCTCAAAATCTGCAGCGGGATCTGTGTGTGGACCACCGGATATAAATCTGTGAGGCTGTGATGGCCTCAGCTGTTTCCTGTCTGCAGTAAAACCACTCGCTCTGAGACTCTGAAGTGTTCAGAGATCAGAGCTCAAGTCCAAACTGTGTGATTATTATTTGTGAAATGTGGAGCGATACTTCAGATACAGGATTTTTAATGCAGAAAATATTGGAGTAGAATGGGCGGTTTCAATTGACCTACGGGCGGGAATGGGCGTTTAAAAGAAACACTGCGGGAAAGTGCGGAAGAGGAGAGCCGAGCGACAGGACGACTTAACCAACCAAGTCGAGAAGCGCATCAAACAAGGGATATACAGCACAGAAAACAAACAAGGCAAGTCTGACATCTGGAGACAATAGACGATTCTCACAACGGCAGGAAGTTCTGCGATGTTGAGTCGCGCAACTTCCGGTCAGTGCTTTTCTACGGCAAAATCCCTGTGGAAAAGTGTCACATATTTTTGAGCCGCTTCATAAATCTGCCCCAACACCAAATCTTCACCCAACAAGGTCGACGAAGAACAGATTCTGTCCACGAAGAATTTATCCACAACGATCGAGGGAAGAAAGACGAAAACTTAAAGGAAACGACGACGAGCATCAGTGAAACGACTGAGCAACAGTTATGGTCAGTTATGGTCATGAAGAAAACAGAAGGAACTTGTTCACTCAGACTGATTCTAGATCGATTTTGTGATGTCGATGTTAGCACAGACAGGGTGGGCGTACACGTCGTGGGTGTGGGCGGTAATGGTCGGAAACTTAGCGGGAGTGGGATGAAAAAACAGTCCCGCGCAGATCTCTAGATTGGAGATAAAGTCCACAGGAAGTAGAGTCACTGTGGCTGATCCGTGGCTGTGTGGATGGAAACAGACACACGGGAGGAACTGTCCAGACTTTTTACTTCTAAAGAACGAAGAAAACTGGATTCACAGAGCGGGTTTGTGGACTGGGCTCATTATTTACCGAGGACAAATTCTGTGGATAATGTGGATGAGACGCTGCACTTTAAATGTACAACTTTATGTGAGGTGAAGAATAAAGTCTGTATTTGTGTCTTGCGTCTCTGTGTCCGTCGCTCCTCTGCCCCTGATGCTCTGTTTAATCGTCTGTTTTATGGTCTGTTTTATCGTCTGTTTTATCGTCTGTTTAATCGTCTGTTTAATCGTCTGTTTTATCGTCTGTTTTATCGTCTGTTTAATCGTCTGTTTTATCGTCTGTGTTATCGTCTGTTTAATCGTCTGTTTAATCGTCTGTTTAATCGTCTGTTTTATCGTCTGTTTAATCGTCTGTTTTATCGTCTGTTTTATCGTCTGTTTTATCGTCTGTTTAATCGTCTGTTTAATCGTCTGTTTTATCGTCTGTTTAATCGTCTGTTTTATCGTCTGTTTAATCGTCTGTTTTATCGTCTGTTTAATCGTCTGTTTAATCGTCTGTTTTATCGTCTGTTTTATCGTCTGTTTTATCGTCTGTTTAATCGTCTGTTTTATCGTCTGTTTAATCGTCTGTTTAATCGTCTGTTTAATCGTCTGTTTTATCGTCTGTTTAATCGTCTGTTTAATCGTCTGTTTTATCGTCTGTTTAATCGTCTGTTTAATCGTCTGTTTAATCGTCTGTTTAATCGTCTGTTTAATCGTCTGTTTTATCGTCTGTTTAATCGTCTGTTTAATCGTCTGTTTAATCGTCTGTTTAATCGTCTGTTTAATCGTCTGTTTTATCGTCTGTTTAATCGTCTGTTTAATCGTCTGTTTTATCGTCTGTTTAATCGTCTGTTTTATCGTCTGTTTAATCGTCTGTTTAATCGTCTGTTTAATCGTCTGTTTAATCGTCTGTTTTATCGTCTGTTTAATCGTCTGTTTAATCGTCTGTTTTATCGTCTGTTTTATCGTCTGTTTTATCGTCTGTTTAATCGTCTGTTTAATCGTCTGTTTTATCGTCTGTTTAATCGTCTGTTTTATCGTCTGTTTAATCGTCTGTTTTATCGTCTGTTTTATCGTCTGTTTAATCGTCTGTTTTATCGTCTGTTTAATCGTCTGTGTTATCGTCTGTGTTATCGTCTGTTTTATCGTCTGTTTAATCGTCTGTTTTATCGTCTGTTTAATCGTCTGTTTAATCGTCTGTTTTATCGTCTGTTTAATCGTCTGTTTAATCGTCTGTTTAATCGTCTGTTTTATCGTCTGTTTAATCGTCTGTTTTATCGTCTGTTTTATCGTCTGTTTTATCGTCTGTTTAATCGTCTGTTTTATCGTCTGTTTTATCGTCTGTTTTATCGTCTGTTTAATCGTCTGTTTAATCGTCTGTTTAATCGTCTGTTTTATCGTCTGTTTTATCGTCTGTTTTATCGTCTGTTTAATCGTCTGTTTTATCGTCTGTTTTATCGTCTGTTTTATCGTCTGTTTTATCGTCTGTTTTATCGTCTGTTTTATCGTCTGTTTTATCGTCTGTTTTATCGTCTGTTTTATCGTCTGTTTTATCGTCTGTTTTATCGTCTGTTTTATCGTCTGTTTAATCGTCTGTTTAATCGTCTGTTTAATCGTCTGTTTTATCGTCTGTTTTATCGTCTGTTTAATCGTCTGTTTTATCGTCTGTTTTATCGTCTGTTTAATCGTCTGTTTTATCGTCTGTTTTATCGTCTGTTTAATCGTCTGTTTAATCGTCTGTTTTATCGTCTGTTTAATCGTCTGTTTTATCGTCTGTTTTATCGTCTGTGTTATCGTCTGTTTTATCGTCTGTTTAATCGTCTGTTTAATCGTCTGTTTTATCGTCTGTTTAATCGTCTGTTTAATCGTCTGTTTAATCGTCTGTTTAATCGTCTGTTTTATCGTCTGTTTTATCGTCTGTTTTATCGTCTGTTTAATCGTCTGTTTAATCGTCTGTTTTATCGTCTGTTTTATCGTCTGTTTTATCGTCTGTTTAATCGTCTGTTTTATCGTCTGTTTTATCGTCTGTTTTATCGTCTGTTTTATCGTCTGTTTTATCGTCTGTTTAATCGTCTGTTTAATCGTCTGTTTAATCGTCTGTTTTATCGTCTGTTTTATCGTCTGTTTAATCGTCTGTTTTATCGTCTGTTTTATCGTCTGTTTAATCGTCTGTTTTATCGTCTGTTTTATCGTCTGTTTAATCGTCTGTTTAATCGTCTGTTTTATCGTCTGTTTAATCGTCTGTTTTATCGTCTGTTTTATCGTCTGTTTTATCGTCTGTTTTATCGTCTGTTTAATCGTCTGTTTAATCGTCTGTTTAATCGTCTGTTTAATCGTCTGTTTAATCGTCTGTTTAATCGTCTGTTTAATCGTCTGTTTAATCGTCTGTTTTATCGTCTGTTTTATCGTCTGTTTTATCGTCTGTTTAATCGTCTGTTTAATCGTCTGTTTAATCGTCTGTTTTATCGTCTGTTTTATCGTCTGTTTTATCGTCTGTTTTATCGTCTGTTTTATCGTCTGTTTTATCGTCTGTTTAATCGTCTGTTTTATCGTCTGTTTTATCGTCTGTTTAATCGTCTGTTTAATCGTCTGTTTTATCGTCTGTTTAATCGTCTGTTTTATCGTCTGTTTTATCGTCTGTTTTATCGTCTGTTTTATCGTCTGTTTAATCGTCTGTTTAATCGTCTGTTTTATCGTCTGTTTAATCGTCTGTTTAATCGTCTGTTTAATCGTCTGTTTAATCGTCTGTTTAATCGTCTGTTTTATCGTCTGTTTTATCGTCTGTTTTATCGTCTGTTTTATCGTCTGTTTTATCGTCTGTTTTATCGTCTGTTTTATCGTCTGTTTAATCGTCTGTTTTATCGTCTGTTTAATCGTCTGTTTTATCGTCTGTTTTATCGTCTGTTTTATCGTCTGTTTTATCGTCTGTTTAATCGTCTGTTTAATCGTCTGTTTTATCGTCTGTTTAATCGTCTGTTTAATCGTCTGTTTAATCGTCTGTTTTATCGTCTGTTTAATCGTCTGTTTTATCGTCTGTTTAATCGTCTGTTTAATCGTCTGTTTAATCGTCTGTTTTATCGTCTGTTTTATCGTCTGTTTAATCGTCTGTTTTATCGTCTGTTTTATCGTCTGTTTAATCGTCTGTTTTATCGTCTGTTTTATCGTCTGTTTTATCGTCTGTTTAATCGTCTGTTTTATCGTCTGTTTTATCGTCTGTTTTATCGTCTGTTTAATCGTCTGTTTTATCGTCTGTTTTATCGTCTGTTTAATCGTCTGTTTTATCGTCTGTTTTATCGTCTGTTTTATCGTCTGTTTTATCGTCTGTTTAATCGTCTGTTTAATCGTCTGTTTAATCGTCTGTTTTATCGTCTGTTTAATCGTCTGTTTAATCGTCTGTTTAATCGTCTGTTTTATCGTCTGTTTAATCGTCTGTTTTATCGTCTGTTTAATCGTCTGTTTAATCGTCTGTTTTATCGTCTGTTTTATCGTCTGTTTAATCGTCTGTTTTATCGTCTGTTTTATCGTCTGTTTAATCGTCTGTTTAATCGTCTGTTTTATCGTCTGTTTAATCGTCTGTTTTATCGTCTGTTTTATCGTCTGTTTAATCGTCTGTTTTATCGTCTGTTTTATCGTCTGTTTTATCGTCTGTTTAATCGTCTGTTTAATCGTCTGTTTAATCGTCTGTTTTATCGTCTGCTCGTTTTATCGCTCGTTTTATCGCCTGTTTAATCGCTCGGTTTAATCGCTTCGTTTTATCGCTCGTTTAATCGCCTGTTTAATCGCCTGTTTTATCGCTCTGTTTAATCGCCTGTTTAATCGCTCGTTTAATCGCCTGTTTAATCGCCGGGTTTTATCGCCTGCTTAATCGCCTGTTTTATCGCTCGTTTAATCGCCTCGTTTTATCGCGGTTTAATCGCCTGTTTTTATCGCTCGTTTTAATCGCTCGTTTAATCGTGCTTAATCGCTCGTTTTATCGCCTGTTTTATCGCTCAGTTTAATCGCGGTTTTAATCGCTCGTTTTATCGCCTGTTTTATCGCCTGCGTTCTTCGTTTTATCCTCTGGCTTAATCAGTTCGTTTTAATCGCTCTGTTTTTATCGCTGCTCGTTTTAATCGCCTCGTTTTAATCGCCTGTTTTATCGCTCGTTTTATCGCCTGCTTAATCGCCTGCTTTAATCGCCTGTTTTATCGCTCGTTTTATCGCCTGTTTTATCGCCTGTTTAATCGCTCGTTTTATCGCCTGTTTTATCGCTCGTGTTATCGCTTCGTTTTATCGCTCGCTTAATCGCCTCGTTTAATCGCTGTGTTATCGCTATCGTTTTATCGCCTGTTTAATCGTTCGTTTTATCGTTCGTTTTATCGCCTGCTTTAATCGCTTCCGTTTTACCGCTCGTTTAATCGCTCGTTTAATCGCCTGTTTTACCGCCTGCTTAATCGCCTGTTTTCAATCGCCTGGTGTTAATCGCCCGTTTTATCGCCTGGTTTAATCGCCTGTCGCTTAATCGCTCGTTTTATCGCTCAGTTTAATCGCCTGTTTTACCGCCTGTTTTATCGCTCGTTTAATCGCCTGTTTTACCGCCTGTTTTATCGCTCGTTTAATCGCCTGTTTAATCGCCTGTGTTATCGCCTGTTTAATCGCTCGTGTTATCGCCTGTTTAATCGCTCTGTTTAATCGCCTGCTTAATCGCCTGTTTTATCGCCTGTCGTTTATCGCCTGTTTAATCGCCTGTTTTATCGCCTGCTTAATCGCTGCTCGTTTAATCGCCTGTTTTATCGCCTGTTTAATCGCTCGTTTAATCGCTCGTCGTTTTATCGCTCGTTTAATCGTCGTTCGTTTTATCGCTCTGTTTTATCGCCTGTTTAATCGCTCGTGTCGCCTGTTTTATCGCCTGTTTAATCGCCTGTTTAATCGCCTGTTTTCTCGCTCGTTTTCTCGCTCTGTTTTATCGCCTGTGTTATCGCTCGTTTAATCGCCTGTTTAATCGCCTGTTGTATCGCCTGTTTAATCGCCTGTTTTATCGCTCGTTTAATCGCCTCGTTTAATCGCCTCGCGCAGCAAGCGTTTAATCGCCTGTTTAATCGCTCGTTTTATCGCCTCGTTTTATTGTCTGGTTTAATCGCCTGTGTTATCGCTCGTTTTATCGCCTGTTTAATCGCCTGTTTTATCGCTCGTTTAATCGCCTGTTTTATCGCCTCGTTTAATCGCCTGTTTTATCGCTCGTTTTATCGCCTGTTTAATCGCTCGTTTTATCGTTTCGTTTAATCGCTCGTTTAATCGCCTGTTTAATCGCCTGTTTAATCGCCTGTTTTATCGCTCGTTTAATCGCCTGTTTAATCGCGCTCGTTTTATCGCTCGTTTAATCGCCTGTTTAATCGCCTGTTTTATCGCGCTCGTTTTATCGGTCGCTCGTTTTATCGCTCGGTTTTATCGCCTGTTTTATCGCTCGTTTAATCGCCTGTTTAATCGCTCTGTTTAATCGCTCGGTTTTATCGCTCCGTTTAATCGCCTGTTTAATCGCCTGTTTTATCGCTCGTTTAATCGCTTTCGTTTTATCGCTTCCGTTTTGTATCGCTTCGTTTTATCGCTCGTTTAATCGCCTGTTTTAATCGCCGGGTTTAATCGCCTGTTTAATCGCCTGTCTTAATCGCTCGTTTTAATCGCCTGTGCTATCGCTCGTTTAATCGCTCGTTTAATCGCTCGTTTTATCGCTCGTTTTAATCGCCTGCTTAATCGCCTGTTTAATCGCTTGCCTGTTTTATCGCTCGTTTTATCGCCTGTTTAATCGCTCGTTTTATCGCCTGTGTTATCGCCTGCTTAATCGCCTGTTTAATCGCCTGTTTTATCGCTGTCGTTTAATCGCCTGGTTTAATCGCCTGTTTAATCGCTCAGTTCTTTATCGCTCGTTTTATCGCTCGTTTTATCGCTCTGTTTTATCGCTCGTTTAATCGCTCGTTTTATCGCCTGTTTAATCGCCTGCCTACTTAATCGCCTGTTTTATCGCCTGTTTAATCGCCTGTTTAATCGCCTGTGCGTTATCGCCTGCTTAATCGCGCTCGTTTAATCGCCTGTTTAATCGCCTGTTTTAATCGCTGTTTTATCGCTCGTTTAATCGCCCGTTTAATCGCCTGCTTAATCGCCTCAGCTTATCGCTTCTGCTTAATCGCCTGTTTCATCGCTCGTTTTATCGCTCGTTTAATCGCCTGTTTAATCGCTCGTTTAATCGCCTGTTTTATCGCTCGTTTTATCAGCTCGTTTAATCGCTCATTTTATCGCTCGTTTTATCGCCTGTTTTTAATCGCCTGTTTAATCGCCTGTTTTATCGCCTCGTTTTATCGCCTGCTTAATCGCTCGTTTAATCGCCTGTTTAATCGCGCTCGTTTTATCGCTCGTTTTATCGCCTGTTTAATCGCCTGTTTAATCGCCGCTCGTTTTATCGCCTGTTTTATCGCTCGTTTAATCGCCTCGTTTAATCGCCTGTTTTATCGCTTTTTAATCGCCTGTTTAATCGCTCGTTTTATCGCTCGTTTTATCGCTCGTTTTAATCGCCTGTTTAATCGCCTGTTTTATCGCCTGCTTAATCGCCTTCGGTTTTATTTCCGCTCGTTTAATCGCCTGCTTAATCGCTCTGTTTAATCGCCTGTTTTATCGCTCGTTTTAATCGTCTGTTTAATCGCTCGTTTTATCGCTCGGTTTAATCGCCCCGTTTTATCGCTCTGTTTTATCGCTCTGTTTTATCGCCTGTGTTAATCGCCTTCCGTTTAATCGCCTCGTTTAATCGCCGGTTTTATCGCTCACCGCTCTGTTTAATCGCCTGTTTTTATCGTCTGTTTTATCGCTCTGTTTTATCGCCTGTTTAATCGCCAGCGTTTAATCGCCGGTTTAATCGTTCGTTTAATCGCTCTGTTTCAATCGCCTGTTTAATCGCCTGTGTTATCGCCTCGTTTTATCGCCTGTTTAATCGCTCTGGTTTTATCGCTCGTTTAATCGCTCTGTTTTATCGTTCGTGTTATCGCCTGTTTAATCGCCTGTTTAATCGCCTGTTTAATCGCCTGTTTTATCGCCTGGTTTAATCGCCTGCTTAATCGCCTGTTTTATCGCCTGTTTAATCGCCTCGTTTTATCGCTCCGGTTTTATCGCCTGCTTAATCGCTCGTTTAATCGCCTGTTTAATCGCCTGTTTTATCGCCTCCGTTTAATCGCCTGTTTAATCGCCTGCGTTTTTATCGCCTGTTTAATCGCCTGTTTTATCGCCTGTTTTATCGTTTAATCGCCTGTTTTATCGCCTGTTTAATCTTAATCGCTCGTTTAATCGCTCTTGTTTAATCGCTGTTTTATCGCCTGTTTAATCGCCGCTCGTTTTATCGCTCGTTTAATCGCCTCGTTTTAATCGCCTGTTTGTAGCTTCGTTTAATCGCCTGTTTAATCGCCGGCTTAATCGCCGGTTTTATCGCCTGTTTAATCGCCTGTTTAATCGGCCTGTTTTTATCGCCTTCGCCGTTTTATCGCTTCGTTTTATCGCCTGTTTTATCGCTCGTTTAATCGCTCGGTTTAAATTCTGCTCGTTTAATCGCCTGCGCCTGTTTTATCGTCTGTTTAATCGTCTGTTTAATCGTCTGTTTTATCGTCTGTTTAATCGTCTGTTTAATCGTCTGTTTTATCGTCTGTTTAATCGTCTGTTTTATCGTCTGTTTTATCGTCTGTTTTATCGTCTGTTTAATCGTCTGTTTTATCGTCTGTTTTATCGTCTGTTTTATCGTCTGTTTAATCGTCTGTTTAATCGTCTGTTTAATCGTCTGTTTTATCGTCTGTTTTATCGTCTGTTTAATCGTCTGTTTTATCGTCTGTTTAATCGTCTGTTTAATCGTCTGTTTAATCGTCTGTTATCGTGGCGTTGCTCACGTTTGGTGGTTGCGATCGGACAGTGACACCGCACACAAAGACATAAAATCGAGTCACGCCTCCTCGAACTCGGGGAGAAGAAATCGCAGCCAAAATCTGGAACATTCTCCTGTAGAGTGTAGCGTCCTTTAGACCCGGGTCACAGATTTGCTTTGTGTGTCTTGTACATGTGAAGGAATTGACAAATAAAGGCTACTACTGCTACTGCTACTAAGTACTAAGAGTTCTCCTCACGAGCTCTTCACGTTATCGATGTTTCTCAAAGGCCCCTGAGCTCCATGACCTTTCACCTCCTGTTCAGTCTGTTTCTGTCCCCCCAGGAGCAGGTTCAAGCTCTTCTCTTTCCTCTTTTCTACTTCTTTTGCTTGATTCCAAAATGACTCCTCTTACATAACAAATGCAGCCTCTGAACTGTGTGTTGTTGTCAGAGGTACGTCCGCTGTTCACTTACGTATAGTCAAATCTCAGTCTTGTTTTTCCTGCTCTTTCTTGATGTGCACTGAGGGTTTACAGTTGTATATGTGGCTTGGAGCAGAGTTGAGGCTATTGAGACGATTAAATGTGATAAACCTTATTTGTGTTCTTTAATTTAATACATTCAACATAATTTACTGACTTGAGTTCAGACGCCCCCGACTTGAGTCTTTAACATCGTGGACCAGGATGCTGCTGTGGTCTGTGAGTGCTTTGTTTTCCCGTTCGAGAGAGTGGCTTTGTGTATTTATTACATAAACACATCAGCGGAGGTGATCAGAGGTGCAAATATAATTATACTCCAAGAGCTGCGGGCTGTGGGCTTAAATATATTTATACTCCGCAAATGACACAGGTTTAGGCCACAGTCCCTATATATGAGTGGACTAAGCTAACCCGTTAGCCGCCGTGTGCCAAACAGGAAGTGCTCCGGGAGTCTCTTCCAGCTCCTTCACATTAGGATCTTCTCGTCCCTCTGTCTGTACCTGCTGCTCTGAGCCTCGTCATTCTGGACTTAAACTGTTCGTCTGAAGCCGCCACACAGGATCCTGAACTTTTCATTTCTCTGTTTTGTAAATAACGATATGAGCATAAATAACGGACCAATCAGATGCCTTCATTCCCCGAGGTCCCTCCCCCTAGCAACAGGTTTGATTGACAGCTAGTTTCGTTGCTAAGTAAGTTCCCTTCCCGCTTTCCTGCCCAAAAATAAAATGACAAAATATCTCAAACAGTCACAATATCTAATGTTACTAGAATCTGAACGAGCAGAATTTAACGAGCAGAAAGTAAAGTGAATTTCATTAAATTGTGACTCTGTTGTTGTTCGTACGGAACAGAACAAACAACATAAATCAGTGACTTAAACTTATGTAAAGTTTGATGCTAAAAGCTCAAAGTTTCTTCTTCTTGTGCAGAATCAGGTAAATCCAGTGTCCTGCAGGTGCAGAGTATCACATCCACAGTCCGTATATATGATGCATCAGCTCTGCCAGGAGGAGGCGCCACATTTAACCTCCTCACTCCTGATTGGCTCTTGTGTTGCTATGATACTCGCGGGAGGATTTCCAAATATGGACCTGGCTCCAGATTTGCTCCTGTAACCGTGACATCAGGAGCCTCATTTGAGCGACGCTGTGGAGACGTCACACTCATATATACACTCTGTGGTTTAGACCTGGTTTAGACCTGGTTTAGTCCTGGTTTAGTCCTGGTTTAATCCTGGTTTAGTCCTGGTTTAGTCCTGGCGATTGGCTCAGCGGTTGCGATATCCTCCGTTAGATTTCTTGTTCTGGTGTTCGTGGTTCTCGGGTCTTTCTCTTTCTTCTCCTTTTCCTTCTTCTGGGTCATAACGTCGATATTTCACTGGATACTCGTCTCTGATTGGTTGACGTGGCGCATCCGACGCCAAAAGTTCAGCTTTTTCAACTTCTGACGCCGACGCTTTGGACACGCATCCAGAGCGTCAAGATCTGAACGCTCAACTAGGACTTACCAGGAACTGAACCAGGACTGAACTAGGATTAAACCCAGAGCTAAACCTCTAAACCAGGTGTAAAAAATAGGACTAAACCAGGACTGAACCAGGACAAAACCTAAACCAGGACTGAAGTGAACCTGGACTAAACCAGGACTAAACCTAATCCAGGACTGAAACAATTTAACAGGAGCTAAAACAGGACAGTCTCGGGAGGGCATCTGTTTGAAAAGTGTGTAAATATTTGCTGAGAGGCAGAGGACCTCTGCCGACCTCAGCTCTGTCCTCGGAGCCGTGTCCGATTCAGTTTAACGCCTGTCAGACAAACCTCAGGACAAATCACCCGCTCCTTCACAACGATTACACAGGCCGGCGGCAGAGTGGTTAGCGCGTCCTCGGCCCAGTGAAGAGGCTGTGGGTTTAGACTCCAGGAGACGGAGCAGCAAGACTCGCCTCAGCTCCACGTCTGACTCAAATCTGAGAGTTACGACCTGACGATATTTACGACTGATGCACCAGCAAAGGCCTCAGTGAGATGAGGCCTTCAACTTAACAACTTAACAACTTAACAACTTTACAGGAGTTCCAGGCCACTATTCCGACGCGGCGCTATTTAGACATTGACGTCCAATTGACAGAGTAGTGGCATAAATATTATTTTTCAAGTTTCTCACTACTTAGACGTTTTTTCCCATTGTCGGAGTAGCAGCACTTTACTATTTCTCAAAGATTCTGCTTTTGTGGCCACACCTCCTTGTCAAAGCCTGATCCCTGCAGTCTGGGCCGGGCTGTGGGACCCTGGATCCAGATCCATGAGTCTGAAGGAGATGAGCGCTACAGCCAGTAGTCTAAATACTGTCTAAATCTGGAGATTTCCCTTCAAACTGTCTTGTTTGTGTAGATACAGTGTGCAGTTATATAAATATCTACTTTTCTTTCATAAAGAAGGATTTTATGGAGTTCTATTATTCCCTGATTGTGGGAAGATGGACGGACGTGGGCAGTGTTGTGTTTTAGTTTTTCCTCGAGTGATGCAGAAAAGAGGGAGGTTTCCTCAAGCCTAAATCTAAACAAACTAAGAAAATAACGTGTTACAGTAACGTAACTACGTTGGGTAAAAATCGTTACTACTGAAAATTTGGTAAAGAAGCGTAGTTACTTTTTCAATTTGGCGCAACGTTACTTTTCTGTTTTCTGGTCCCCGCCCTGGCAGCACTGAGGACCGTCCCCCCGGATCGACAGTCGCACCAGGAGCAGGGGCCTCGTCCCGCCCGGGAGAGGGAGCAGTGGGCCCCCACGGCCCCAGGAAAGCGGCGAGGTCCAGGTGGGAGGAGCTGTAAAGCAGCCGGGGCGTCACCACCTTCACCTCGAGCCTTTCCTGGACCCAGAGCCGGTCGCAGTGCCTCAGAGGAAGTTCGCTCGACGACGGTCAGTGACATCCGGGTCCCTTGAGGGGGTCCTCCACACTGAGCAGCTCTTCCTCTCTGCGGAGCTGAATCCCCTGGACAGACGGCACAGACCCGTTTACCTCTGAGCGGTTTCACGTCCTCTTGAACTTTCTCTTCAAAGTTCAATCAATCAAACTTTATTTAGGGAGCACTTTTCATACAAAAATGCAACACAAAGTTCTTTACAGTGATTAAAAAGAACAGTTCCCCCACAAAGCGAAACTAAGTCCTGAACTATCTGTGACATGACTTTCTTTTTTACTACTAAGTGAATCTGGAAACTGTCTTGAGATTATCCCTGTCGTACTGTAACTAACTCTGATCTGGGACGCCAACGATCTAGAGCCATTACACAGAGAAAAGAAAACAGAGGAAGCACAGGACACATAAGTTCTTTTCCACTTTCCCTCACGGTTCTTGTCGACTCTCGGCCTCGTGTCGTATTCAGTGAAATGAGGAAAGTAAAAAGTGACGTCCACAGAGGGAACTGAGCAAAGTGAAGGTCACTGTGTAAAGAAGTCCCTCCCACCGTCCTCAGACTCTCTGATCTCACCTCGAGTCTCTTTCATTTGACTTTGACTCTCGGCTCCTCGGGCCCCTCCTCCGCTCAGGGATGGAGCGATGGAGGGATGGAGCGATGGAGCGATGGAGGGATGGAGCGATGGAGGGATGGAGCGATGGGGCGATGGAGCGATGGAGCGATGGAGGGATGGAGCGATGGAGGGATGGAGGGATGGAGCGATGGAGGGATGGAGCGATGGGGCGATGGAGGAATGGAGCGATGGGGCGATGGAGCGATGGGGCGATGGAGTGACGGAGGGATGGAGCGATGGGGCGATGGAGCGATGGAGGGATGGAGGGATGGAGCGATGGGGCGATGGAGCGATGGGGAGATGGGGCGATGGAGAGATGGAGCGATGGGGCGATGGAGCGATGGAGTGATGGGGCGATGGAGGGATGGAGCGATGGAGGGATGGAGCGATGGGGCGATGGGGCGAAGGAGGGATGGAGCGATGGGGAGATGGAGGGATGGAGCGATGGAGGGATGGAGCGATGGGGCGATGGAGCGATGGAGCGATGGGGCGATGGAGGGATGGAGCGATGGGGAGATGGAGGGATGGAGCGATGGGGCGATGGAGCGATGGGGCGATGGAGGGATGGAGCGATGGGGAGATGGAGCGATGGGGAGATGGAGCGATGGGGCGATGGAGCGATGGGGCGATGGAGGGATGGAGCGATGGGGAGATGGAGCGATGGGGCGATGGAGCGATGGGGAGATGGGGCGATGGAGAGATGGAGCGATGGGTGATGGAGCGATGGGGCGACGGAGGGATGGAGCGATGGGGAGATGGAGGGATGGAGCGATGGGGAGATGGAGGGATGGAGCGATGGGGCGATGGAGGGATGGAGCGATGGGGAGATGGAGCGATGGAGAGATGGAGCGATGGGGCGATGGGTGATGGAGCGATGGGGCGACAGAGGGATGGGGCGATGGGGCGATGGAGCGATGGGGAGATGGAGCGATGGGGCGATGGAGGGATGGGGCGATGGAGCGATGGGGAGATGGAGCGATGGGGCGATGGAGCGATGGGTGATGGAGCGATGGAGCGACGGAGGGATGGAGCGATGGGGCAATGGAGCGGAGGATAGTAAATATTTTCTCGAGGGACCCACTTCTGAGAACAGCAGAAAAACAGAGACGAGTAAAATGTGTTTGAATGTGGAGCTCACAGGGCGGCACGGGGTCCCTGAGGGGGTCGTTACAGGGACGAGAGGGAGGAGGGAGGGAGGGGGTAAAAGAGAGAGGGGGAGGGATGAAAGAGAGAGAAGAGAGAAAGAGGGAGAGGAGGGAAAGAGAGAGAGATACAAAGAGGGAGAGAGACAGAAAGGGAGAGAACGAGAGAGAGGAGAGGAAAGAGAGGGTGAAATAGAGAGATACAGAGGGGGAAGAAAGATGAAAGAGAGAGAGAAGGGAAGGAGAAAGGAGGGAGAGCGTTAAAGAAATATAGAGGGGAGAGAGATGAAAGAGAGAGCTGGAGAAAGAAAGAGGAAAGAGGGTAAAAGAAAGAGATACAGAGGGGTGACAGATGAAGAGAGTGAGAGAGAAGGGAGAGAGAAGGACTGAGATACAGAGGAGGGAGAGAGAGAAGAAAGAGAGGAAGCAGAGAGGGTAAAAGAAATACAAGGGGAGAGAGATGAAAGAGAGAGGTAGAGAGAAAGAGAGAGGGGGAATGAAAGAGAGGAGAGAGGGAGGAGGGGATAAAAGAGAAACAGGGAAGAGAAAGGTGAAAGAGAGAGAAGACAGAAAGAGGGAGAGGAGGGAAAGAGAGATACAGAGGGGCGAGAGAACAAGAGAGAGAGAGATGGTAAAAACAGAGGGGGGAGAGACGAAAGAGAGAGAGAAGGGAGAGAGGGAGATAGAAAGGGGGAGAGAGACAAAAAGGGAGGGAGATGGAGAGAGAGGGTAAAAGAAATACAGAAGGGGAGATGAAAGAGAGAGGAGGGAGAGATAGAAAGGGAGAGAGGGGGTAAAAGAAAAACAGAGGAGGAAGAGAGAGGGAGGAGGAAGAGAGGGAGAGAGACAGGAGGGGGAGAGAGAGGGTAAAAGAAATACAGAGGGGGAGAGATAAAAGGGGAAGAGAGATGAAAGAGAGAGGAGTGAACGAGAAAAGAGGGTAAAAGAGAGAGATAGAGAGGGAGAGAGATACAGAGGAGAGAGAGGAAGGAGAGAGAGAGGAGAGAGATGAAAAAGAGAGAGGGAGAGAGACAGGAGGGAGAGAGAAGGGAGAGGAGGGCAAGAGAGAAGGGAGAGAGGTACAGGGGGTGAGAGTTGAAAGAGTAAAAAGGAGAGAGACAGAAAAAGAAAGAGGCTTAGAGAGAAGGGAGAGAGCTGAAAGGAGGAGAGAGAAAGAAGAGGGGGAGATAAGAGGAGGAAGAGAGAGGTGTGGGTAGCGAGGTTAGAGCGAGAGAGAAGAGGGTGAGTGGAAAGGAGAGAGATAAAGAGGCGGGAGAGAAATGAAAGACGAAGAGAAAAAGAAGGCAGAAAGAGAGAGCGAGAGATAAAAGGGAGAGGGAGAACGAAAGAGACAGGAGCGATAAAGAAGTGGGGTAAAGAGGATGGAGAGAAAGAGCGGAGGGAGAGAGCGTGAGGGAGCGACAGAGCGGAGATAAAGAGGGAGGAGGGAGATAAAGTGCATATATAAATATATCGTTCCAGTGACCTTCACACCGGAGCGTCTCTGCGAAACGATTCGAAAGAAAACAAAAGATCTTTGGGCCTCGTCCTCCTCAAACCTCCGTCCTCGTGTCCTCGGGCAAGACACTTTTTTTAGCTGCACGACTTTTTTTAAACTTACAGTAAAATCCAGAACTTGAGCTGTGAGTTCGGAGGGGCGTGACTGACAGGAGCAGCAGCCAATCAGGGACGAGCAGCGCTGTTCAAAACAAACCTGGAAAAGCAGTGAGGAAAAAGAAACAAAGTCGCCAGAGGAGAGGAGAGATGAGAGAGGAGAGGAGAGATGAGAGAGGAGAGATGAGAGAGGAGAGAAGAGGAGAGATGAGAGAGGAGAGGAGAGATGAGAGAGGAGAGATGAGAGAGGAGAGATGAGAGAGGAGATGAGAGGAGAGATGAGAGAGGAGAGGAGAGATGAGAGAGGAGAGATGAGAGAGGAGAGGAGAGGAGAGAGGAGAGAAGAGGAGAGATGAGAGAGGAAAGGAGAGGAGAGATGAGAGAGGTGAGGAGAGATGAGAGAGGAGAGGAGGGGAGAGAGAGGAGAGGAGAGAGGAAAGAGGAGAGGAGAGAGGAGAGAGGAGAGAGGAGAGAGGAAAGAGGAGAGAGGAGAGAGGAGAGAGGAGACAGGAGAGGAGACAGGAGAGGAGGAGAGGAGAGGAGAGAGGAGAGGAGAGAGGAGGAGAGGAGAGGAGAGAGGAGAGGAGAGGAGAGGAGAAGAGAAGAGAGGAGAGGAGAGGAGAGGAGAGGAGAGAGGAGAGAGGAGAGGAGAGAGGAGGAGAGGAGACAGGAGAGGAGAGGAGAGAGAAGAGGAGAGAGGAGGAGAGGAGAGAAGAGAGGAGAGGAGAGAGAGGAGGAGAGGAGAGAGAGGAAAGAGGAGAGAGGAGAGGAGAGATGAGAGAGGAGATGAGAGAGGAGAGGAAAGAGGAGGAGGAGGGGAGAGGAGAGAGGAAAGAGGAGAGGAGAGAGGAGAGGGGAGAGGAGGAGGGGAGAGGAAAGAGGAGAGAGGAGAGAAGAGGAGAGGAGAGAGGGGAGAGGAGGAGAGAGGAGGAGAGAGGAGAGAAGAGGGGAGGAGAGAGGGGAGAGGAGGAGAGAGGAAAGAGGAGAGGAGAGAAGAGGAGAGGAGAGAGGACAGAAGAGGAGGAGAGAAGAGGAGGAGGGGAGAGAGGAGAGGAGAAGGAGGGAGGAGGAAAGGAGGGAGGAGGAGAGGAGAGGAGAGAGAAGGTGGTCTAAATCAAGTTTAAACCAGGTCTGAACCAGGTTTGAAGCGGGCTTAAACCAGCCTCAGATCGTTTCTCTAGTGAAGCTGTGTGGAGTTTAAAAACATAGAGGAGCACTTCCTGTATCACCACATGATGACATCACAAGGTGGAATGGAGTGTTTTCTGTTCAGGGTTTGTGCCTTAAACGTGTGTGAAGGAAACAAAACTCGGCTCCAGGTCTGTGTGTGACGAGGAAACGCGACACGAGCCTTTAATCCGTCGCCGTCCCTTTAAGGCTCCTCCGTCGCCATAGAAACGCAAATGTGTTTATGAGACGCAGAAATGAAAAGATTCAAATAAACGAGAGTCTGACATTCAGCCGCCCTTGAGCAAGACGCCTTTCAATCAGGAGAGGAGAGGAGAGAGGGAGGAGAGGAGAGAGGAGACAGGGAGGAGAGGAGAGAGGGAGGAGAGGAGGAGAGGAGAGAGGAGAGGAGAGAGGGAGGAGAGGAGAGAGGAGAGGAGAGAGGAGAGGAGAGAGGAGACAGGGAGAAGAGGAGAGAGGAGAGGAGAGAGGAGAGGAGAGAGGAGAGAAGAGAGAGGAGAGGAGACAGGGAGGAGAGGAGAGAAGAGAGGATAGAGGAGAGGAGACAGGGAGGAGAGGAGAGAGGAGAGGAGAGAGGAGACAGGGAGAAGAGGAGAGAGGAGAGGAGAGAGGAGAGGAGAGGAGAGAGGAGAGGTTAGAGGAGAGAGGAGACAGGGAGGAGAGGAGAGGAAGAGAGGAGACAGGAGAGGAGAGGAGAGAGGAGAGAGGAGAGGAGAGAAGAGAGAGGAGAGGAGAGGAGAGAGGAGAGGAGGAGAGAGCAGAGGAGAGAGGAGAGGAGATGAGAGAGGAGACAGGAGAGGAGAGAGGAGAGGAGAGAGGAGAGAGGAGAGGAGAGAGGAGAGGAGAGAGCAGAGGAGACAGGAGAGGAGAGGAGAGAGGAGAGGAGGAGAGAGGAGAGGAGAGAGGAGGAGATTTGGTCATGTATTTCAAATTTTAGGCTGAATCTTAATCTCTACAAGAAAATTCAACAAAACTAAACCAGGTCTAAACCAGGTCTAAACCAGGACTGAACCAGGACTAAACCAGGTCTAAACCAGGACTAAACCAGGTCTAAACCAGGACTGAACCAGGACTAAACCAGGTCTAAACTAGGTCTAAACCAGGACTAAACCAGGACTAAACCAGGTCTAAACCAGGACTAAACCAGGTCTAAACCAGGACTGAACCAGGACTAAACCAGGTCTAAACCAGGTCTAAACCAGGTCTAAACCAGGTTTAAACCAGGTCTAAACCAGGACTAAACCAGGTCTAAACCAGGACTGAACCAGGACTAAACCAGGTCTAAACCAGGTCTAAACCAGGCCTAAACCAGGACTAAACCAGGTCTAAACCAGGTCTAAACCAGGACTGAACCAGGACTAAACCAGGTCTAAACCAGGTCTAAACCAGGACTAAACCAGGTCTAAACTAGGACTAAACCAGGTCTAAACTCAGGTCTAAACCAGGTCTAAGCCGGTTCAGATCTGGGGGAAAGTGCCTCTTGTATCTTTGGAGATTATCAGATTTGAATAATTGTGCATAATCCCACAGTCGGTCTGTAGTCCAACAGCACGGAGTGTTGGAAGTATTCCGGGCAGTACTCGGGTCAGTATTCCGGGCAGTATTCGGGGCAGTATTCTGGGCAGTATTCCGGGCAGTATTCGGGGCAGTATTCGGGGCAGTATTCCGGGCAGTACTCGGGGCAGTATTCTGGGCAGTATTCCGGGCAGTATTCGGGGCAGTATTCCGGGCAGTATTCGGGGCAGTATTCCGGGCAGTATTCTGGGCAGTATTCCTGGCAGTATTCAGGGCAGTATTCGGGGCAGTATTCCTGGCAGTATTCCTGGCAGTATTCGGGGCAGTATTCGGGGCAGTATTCCGGGCAGTACTCGGGGCAGTATTCGGGGCAGTATTCGGGGCAGTATTCGGGTCAGTATTCTGGGCAGTATTCCGGGCAGTATTCGGGGCAGTATTCGGGGCAGTATTCGGGGCAGTATTCGTGGCAGTATTCGGGGCAGTATTCGGGGCAGTATTCGGGGCAGTATTCGGGGCAGTATTCCGGGCAGTATTCGGGGCAGTATTCCGGGCAGTATTCAGGGCAGTATTCCGGGCAGTATTCCTGGCAGTATTCGGGGCAGTATTCGGGGCAGTATTCCGGGCAGTACTCGGGGCAGTATTCGGGGCAGTATTCGGGTCAGTATTCGGGTCAGTATTCGGGTCAGTATTCTGGGCAGTATTCCGGGCAGTATTCGGGGCAGTATTCGTGGCAGTATTCGGGGCAGTATTCGGGGCAGTATTCCGGGCAGTATTCGGGGCAGTATTCCGGGCAGTATTCAGGGCAGTATTCCGGGCAGTATTCGGGTCAGTATTCCGGGCAGTATTCCGGGTAGTATTCGTTGCAGTATTCCGGGCAGTATTCCGGGCAGTATTCCGGGCAGTATTCCGGGCAGTATTTGGGGCAGTATTCCGGGCAGTATTCGGGGCAGTATTCCGGGCAGTATTCAGGGCAGTATTCCGGGCAGTATTCCGGGCAGTATTCTGAGCAGTATTCCGGGCAGTACTACAGGATTACTGCAGTAGTACCTGTACGGGAAAGAGTATTAGAGCATTTGTACTGCGATGATCTGATTAACTCACACACAGTGTCAGAACGACTCAGGAGGATTTAGAACTGAGGACTAAACCAGGACTAAACCAGGACTAAACCAGGACTAAACCAGGACTAAACCAGGACTAAACCAGGTCTAAACCAGGAGTAAACCAGGAGTAAACCAGGACTAAACCAGGTCTAAACCAGGTCTAAACCAGGTCTAAACCAGGACTAAACCAGGACTAAACCAGGTCTAAACCAGGACTGAATCAGGACTAAACCAGGACTAAACAGGGTCTAAACCAGGTCTAAACAAGGTCTAAACCAGGACCAAACCAGGACTAAACCAAGACTAAACCAGGACTAAACCAGGACTAAACCAGGTCTAAACCAGGACTAAACCAGGACTAAACCAGGTCTAAACCAGGACTGAATCAGGACTAAACCAGGACTAAACAGGGTCTAAACCAGGTCTAAACAAGGTCTAAACCAGGACTAAACCAGGACTAAACCAGGTCTAAACCAGGACTAAACCAGGACTAAACCAGGACCAAACCAGGACTAAACCAAGACTAAACCAGGTCTGAACCAGGACTAAACCAGGTCTAAACCAGGTCTAAACCAGGACTAAACCAGGACTAAACCAGGACTAAACCAGGTCTAAACCAGGACTAAACCAGGTCTAAACCAGGAGTAAACCAGGACTAAACCAGGACTAAACCAGGACTAAACCAGGTCTAAACCAGGTCTAAACCAGGACTAAACCAGGTCTAAACCAGGACTAAACCAGGACTAAACCAGGTCTAAACCAGGACTGAATCAGGACTAAACCAGGACTAAACAGGGTCTAAACCAGGTCTAAACAAGGTCTAAACCAGGACCAAACCAGGACTAAACCAAGACTAAACCAGGACTAAACCAGGACTAAACCAGGTCTAAACCAGGACTGAATCAGGACTAAACCAGGACTAAACAGGGTCTAAACCAGGTCTAAATAAGGTCTAAATCAGGACTAAACCAGGACTAAACCAGGTCTAAACCAGGACTAAACCAGGTCTAAACCAGGACCAAACCAGGACTAAACCAAGACTAAACCAGGTCTGAACCAGGACTAAACCAGGTCTAAACCAGGTCTAAACCAGGACTAAACTAGGACTAAACCAGGACTAAACCAGGTCTGAACCAGGACTAAACCAGGTCTAAACCAGGACTAAACCAGGACTAAACCAGGACTAAACCAGGACCAAACCAGGACTAAACCAGGACTAAACCAAGACTAAACCAGGACTAAACCAGGACTAAACCAAGACTAAACCAGGACTAAACCAGGACTAAACCAGGACTAAACCAGGACCAAACCAGGACTAAACCAGGACTAAACCAAGACTAAACCAGGACTAAACCAGGACTAAACCAGGACTAAACCAAGACTAAACCAGGACTAAACCAGGACTAAACCAGGTCTAAACCAGGACTAAACCAGGACTAAACAGGGTCTAAACCAGGTCTAAACAAGGTCTAAACCAGGACTAAACCAGGTCTAAACCAGGACTAAACCAGGTCTAAACCAGGACCAAACCAGGACTAAACCAAGACTAAACCAGGTCTGAACCAGGACTAAACCAGGTCTAAACCAGGACTAAACTAGGACTAAACCAGGACTAAACCAGGACTAAACCAGGTCTGAACCAGGACTAAACCAGGACTAAACCAGGTCTAAACCAGGACTAAACCAGGACTAAACCAGGACTAAACCAGGTCTAAACCAGGACTAAACCAGGACTAAACCAGGACTAACCCAGGACTAAACCAAGACTAAACCAGGTCTGAACCAGGACTAAACCAGGTCTAAACCAGGACTAAACTAGGACTAAACCAGGACTAAACCAGGACTAAACCAGGTCTGAACCAGGACTAAACCAGGTCTAAACCAGGACTAAACCAGGACTAAACCAGGACTAAACCAGGTCTAAACCAGGACTAAACCAGGACTAAACCAGGACTAAACCAGGACTAAACCAGGACTATTTGCAGTCGCAGTAATAATAATTTAGTTTATTGTATTTTTGTGATTTCTAAATTATTTGCAGAAACACAGTCGAGTTTCTGTCAGTTTCGTCACATCTGGAGGTTGTGGGTTCAAGTCCCCGGGGCCCCGAGTTTGGCCCGGGGGCAGAACCGGGGCCCCGAGTTTGTCCCAGGGGCAGAACCGGGGACAGAACCGGGGCACAGAGTTTGTCCCGGGGCAGAACCGGGGCCCCGAGTTTGTCCCGGGGGCAGAACCGAGGCCCAGAGTTTGTCCCAGGGGCAGAAACGGGGGCAGAACCGGGGACCCGAGTTTGTCCCAGGGCAGAACCGGGGCCCCGAGTTTGTCCCAGGGCAGAACCGGGGCCCTGAGTTTGTCCTCGTGGACT
Source organism: Odontamblyopus lacepedii (assembly GCA_034769755.1). Lineage (NCBI taxonomy): Eukaryota > Metazoa > Chordata > Actinopteri > Gobiiformes > Gobiidae > Odontamblyopus > Odontamblyopus lacepedii. The sequence continues at coordinate 3,692,780 of CM068365.1, read as the reverse complement.
GAAGCTGTTTGTGTTTCAGGCGACTTCGTCCTGAGGTTTTAAATGACGTTTTGTCTTCGGCAGCTTCACTTTTTCTCTGCTGAGTCACAAAATAAACTTTGCTTCAAAACTGTGAGATTTGCCTTTTTAAATAAATAAATACAGATCATATTTTCATATTTTCATATTTTCATATTTTCATATTTTGCAGAATTGAGTTCAGTGTTTTGGCTCCACGGTGTTTTCTGTTTCTGGAGGATTCAGGTTCAAAAGGAGCGACAGACTCTCTCTCTCCGTCTTTATCTGTCTCTCTGTTACTCTCTCCTCTCCTTTCTCTCCTCTGCCTCCCTCTCCTTCCCTTTCTCTCTCTTTCCATTCCTCCTTCCCCTCTTCTCCTCTCTCTTCACACAACTCTTTCTCCTCCCTCCCTCTTTCCCCCTCTCTACTTTCTCTTTAACTCTCTCCTCTCTCTCACCTCACTCTCGTCCCTTCTCATTCTCTCTCTCTCTTTTCTCTCTCTCTTCCCTTCTCTCCCTCCTCTCTCCCTCCTCTCTCTTTCCTCTCTCCCTCCCCTCTCTCTCTCTCTCCCTCTGCGTCGCTTCAGGCGATCAAGGCTTTTGGTCGGATTTACGGATTTACGCAAAAATAAATTCAACAACAAGATTCAGGATCTGATGTTTGTCTGAGAGAGAGAAAGAGAGAGGGAGAAAGAGAGAGGGAGGAAACACTGGGGAAGAGAGGAGAGAGGGAGGAGAGAGGAGAGAGGGAGGAGAGAGGGAGGAGAGAGGGAGGAGAGAGGAGAGAGGAGAGAGGGAGGAGAGAGGAGAGAGGGAGGAGAGAGGGAGAATAGAGGGATGAGAGAGGGTGAGAGAGAGGGAGGAGTGAGGGCGAAAGAGAGGGGGAGAGGGGAGAGAGGTGAGAGGGAGGAGAGAGGAGAGAGGTGAGGAGAGAGGGAGGAGAGGGAGAGAGGGAGGAGAGAGGGAGGAGAGAGGAGTAAGGGAGGAGAGAGGAGGAGAGAGGGAGGAGGAGGGAGGAGAGAGGAGGAGGGAGGGGAGGAGAGAGGGAGTAAGAGGAGGAGAGGGGGAGGAGAGAGGGAGAGGAGGAGAGAGGGAGGAGAGAGAGGAGGAGGGAGGAGAGAGAAAGAGGAGAGGGAGGAGAGAGGGAGGAGAGAGGAGAGAGGGAGGAGGGAGGGAGGAGAGAGGGAGGAGGGAGGGAGGAGAGAGTTTGTTGAGGCCTTGTCCTGGTTTTAGTTTCAGTTTCAGCTTCAGAAAAACAAACAAAGTGAAACTTCAGTGATTCTTCAGGAAATAAAGATCGAAACTGGGTCTGGTTTAGTTCTGGTTTAGTTCTGGTTTAGTCCTGGTTTAGATCCGGTTTAGACATGGTTTAGTCCTGGTTCAGTCCTGGTCCGGTCCTGGGTCTAAATCCGGTAACAGGCTGGTTGTGGGGCTGGATTAGCGGCTGCAGCAGATAAACAGATTATCAGATCAGTCGTTGGAGTCCCGTCCTACGTCTCCCATGATCCTCTGCTCTGCCCCTCCTCCACCTCCCAGCATGCACCAGGACCGGACTCGGTCTGATCCCCACCAAAACCGCTCCAGATCCACACCTCCAGGCCCCAGAACCGGACCGAACCTGGACCAAACCTGGATTAAACCTGGATTGAATGTGGACTGAACCTGGACTGAACCAGCGCTAAACCAGGACTAAACCAGTACTCAACCAAGACTTCTTCTGGACCAGAACAGATCCAAGGACTGAACCAGGACTAAACTTGGACCATACCTGGATTGCACCTGGATCACACCTGGACTGAATTTGGACCGAACCCGGACTAAACCAGAACAGAACAAAACCAAGACTTAATCAACACTAAACAAGGTCTGGACTAGAACTGAACCAGAACTAAACCTGGACAAAACCAGAACTAAACCAGGACCAAACCTGGATTAAACCTGGACTAAACCTGGATTAAACCTGGACTAAACCTGGATTAAACCTGGACTAAACCTGGATTAAACCTGGACTAAACCTGGATTAAACCTGGACTAAACCTGGATTAAACCTGGACCGAACTCAGACTAAACCAGGATTTAATCACCACTAAAATAGGTCTGAACCAGAACTGAACCTGGACCGAACCTACGGGAAAAATCTCAGGAGAAATTTATTTTATTTTTGGTGATTTTAAATTTTTTTTTTTTTTTTACATTTTCTGAATTTTTCAAAGATTTCAAATCCAAATCAAACCTGGACTTTTGTGACATGCGGCGAAATGTCTCCAACCTGCAGCTCTCCTGGAAAACTCCCCTGAACTTTGGGTAACTGCTTTGTTTGTGATTTTTGGGAATTTTTCTGGATTTTCGTTGAAATTTGTGGAATTTTGCGTTTGGGGAAAAATGCGTTTGTGGAAGATTTGGATGTTGTTTTCCTGGAGTCTTTTCACTGTCGGAGAAACGCATACGAAGTCCTGAGGTAAATCCTCCTGAGCTCTGAGAGAGAGAAAGAATAGAGGGAGAGAGAGGAGGAGAGAGGAGAGGAGGAGAGAGGGAGAGAGGAAGGAGAGAGGGAGGAGAGGAGAGAGAGGAGGGAGAGAGGGAGGGAGAGAGGGGAGGAGAGGAAGGAGAGAGGGAGGAGGAGAGAGGAGGAGAGAGGAGAGAGGAGGAGAGTGAGAGAGGAGAGGAGGCAGAGAGGAGAGGAAAGGAGAGATAAAGAGAAAGTAGAGAGGGGAAGAAGAGGGAGAGAGAGAGAGGAGGGTGGGAGGAAGAGAGGAAGGAGAGAGAGGTGGGAATGAAAGGGAGAGAGGGAGAGAGGAGAGAAGGAAGAGAGAGGAGGAAGGGATGGAGGGAGGGGAGAGAGAAAGGGAAAAAGAGAAAGAGGAGAGAGGGAGAGATGAAGGAGAAGACAGGGAAAGAGAGAGGAGAGGGAGGCAGAAAGATGGAAGGAGGGAGGAAAAGGAGGAAGGAGTAGCTGTAGAAGGGAGAGATAAAGAGAAAGGAGAGAGGGGAGAAAGAGAGGGGAAAAGAGGGAGGAGGTGAGGAGGGAGAAAGAGGAAGGACAAAGGAAAGGGGGAGAGAGGGAGGGAGAGAGAGAGAGAAGATAGAACTAAGGGGAGGAGAGGAGAACGAGAACAGAGGAGAGAGAGAAGGAGGGGTAGAAAAGAGAGAGAGGAAGGAAAGGAGGTGAGGAGAGGAAGAAGGAAGAAGAGATGGAGGATGAGGAAGGAGAGAGGAGAAAAGGGAGTAGAAGAAGGATAGAGGAAGGAGGAAAAGAGAGAAAACAAGAAATCAAAACTCATGATTAGAATC
>CM068365.1:3544978-3689393 GCA_034769755.1 Odontamblyopus lacepedii | reverse complement strand
ACAGAGGAGGAAGAGAGAGGGAGGAGGGGAAGAGAGGGAGAGAGAGCAGGAGGGGTAGAGAGAGGGTAAAAGAAATACAGAGGGGGAGAGATAGTAAAGGGGAAGAGAGATGAAAGAGAGAGGAGTGAACGAGAAAAGAGGGTAAAAGAGAGGGAGATAGAGAGAGGAGAGAGATACAGAGTGAGAGAGAGGAAGGAGAGAGAGAGGAGAGAGATGAAAAAGAGAGAGGGAGAGAGACAGGAGGGAGAGAGAAGGCGAGAGGAGAGGGCAAGAGAGAAGGGGAGAGAGGTACAGGGGTGAGAGAGTTGAAAGAGAAAAGGAGAGAGATAGAAAAAGAAAGAGGCTTAGAGAGAAGGGAGAGAGCTTGAAAGGAGAGAGAGAGAAAGAAGAGGGGGAGAGATAAGAGGAGGAAGAGAGAGGTGGGTAGCGAGGTTAGGGGAGCGCAGAGAGAAGAGGGTGAGTGGAAAGTGAGAGAGATAAAGAGGCGTGGAGAGAAATGAAAGACGAAGAGAAAAAGAAGGCAGAAAGAGAGAGCGAGAGATAAAGGGAGAGGGAGAAACTAAAGAGACAGGAGCGATAAAGAAGTGGGGTAAAGAGGATGGAGAGAAAGAGCGGAGGGAGAGAGCGTGAGGGAGCCGGTACAGAGCGGAGATAAAGAGGGAGGAGGGAGATAAAGTGCATATATAAATATATCGCTCCAGTGACCTTCACACCGGAGCATCTCTAAACGCATTCAAAAGAAAACAAAAGATCTTTGGGCTCTGGCTCCCTCCTCAAACCTCCGTCCTCGTGTCCTCGGGCAAGACACTTTTTTTAGCTGCACGACTTTTTTTAAACTTACAGTAAATCCAGAACTTGAGCTGTGAGTTCGGAGGGGCGTGACTGACAGGAGCAGCAGCCAATCAGGGACGAGCAGCGCTGTTCAAAACAAACCTGGAAAAGCAGCGAGGAAAAAGGAGGAGAGAGGAGAGGAGAGAGGAGAGAGGAGAGGAGAGAGGAGAGATGAGAGAGGAGAGAAGAGGAGAGGAGAGATGAGAGAGGAGAGATGAGAGAGGAGAGGAGAGGAGAGGAGAAAGGAGAGAAGAGGAGAGATGAGAGAGGAGAGGAAAGGAGAGGAGAGATGAGAGAGGAGAGATGAGAGAGGAGAGGAGAGGAGAGAGGAGAGAGGAGAGAAGAGGAGAGATGAGAGAGGAAAGGAGAGGAGAGATGAGAGAGGAGAGGAGAGATGAGAGAGGAGAGGAGGGGAGAGAGAGGAGAGAGAAAAGAGGAGAGGAGAGAGGAGAGAGGAAAGAGGAGAGGAGAGAGGAGACAGGAGAGGAGACAGGAGAGGAGAGGAGAGGAGGAGAGGAGAGGAGAGAGGAGAGGAGAGAGGAGGAGAGGAGGAGAGGAGAGGAGAGAGGAGAGGAGAGAGGAGAGGAGAGGAGAGGAGAGGAGAGGAGAGGAGAGGAGAGAGGAGAGGAGAGAGGAGATAGGAGAGGAAAGGAGAGGAGAGAGGGGAGAGGAGAGATGAGAGGAGGGAGAGGAGAGGAGAGAGAGAGAGGAGAGAATAGGTGAGATGAGAGAGGAAAGGAGAGGAGAGATGAGAGAGGAGAGGAGAGATGAGAGAGGAGAGGAGGGGAGAGATAGGAGAGAGAGCAAAAGAGGAGAGGAGAGAGGAGAGAGGGAAAGAGGAGAGGAGAGAGGAGAGAGGAGAGGAAAGGAGAGGAGAGGAGAGGAGAGAGGAGAGGAGAGAGGAGAGGAGAGAGGAGGAGAGGAGGAGAGGAGAGGAGAGAGGAGAGGAGAGAGGAGAGGAGAGGAGAGGAGAGGAGAAGAGAGGAGAGGAGAGAGGAGAGGAGAGAGGAGAGAGGAGAGGAAAGGAGAGGAGAGATGAGAGAGGAGAGATGAGAGAGGAGAGGAGAGGAGAGAGGAGAGAGGAGAGAAGAGGAGAGATGAGAGAGGAAAGGAGAGGAGAGATGAGAGAGGAGAGGAGAGATGAGAGAGGAGAGGAGGGGAGAGAGAGGAGAGAGAAAAGAGGAGAGGAGAGAGGAGAGAGGTAAGAGGAGAGGAGAGAGGAGACAGGAGAGGAGACAGGAGAGGAGAGGAGAGGAGGAGAGGAGAGGAGAGAGGAGAGGAGAGAGGAGGAGAGGATAGAGAGAGGGAGAGGAGGAGAGGAGAGAGGAGAGGAGAGGAGAGAGAGGAGGAGAGTGAGAAGAGAGGAGAGGAGAGAGGAGAGGAGAGAGGAGAGGAGAGAGGAGAGAGGAGGAGAGGAGACAGGAGAGGAGAGGAGAGAGAAGAGGAGAGAGGCGGAGAGGGGAGAAGATAGCAGAGGAGATAGAGGAGGAGAGGAGGAGAGAGGAGAGAGGAGAGGAGAGATGAGAGAGAGATGGGAGAGGAGAGGAAAGAGGTGAGGTGGAGGGGAGAGGAGAGAGCAAGAGAGAGGAGAGAGGAGAGGGAGAGGAGGAGGGAGAGGAAAGAGAGAGAGGAGAGAGGAGAGGGAGAGGAGGAGAGGAGAGAGAGGGAAAGAGGAGAGAGGAGAGGAGAGAGATGAGAGGAGAGGGGAGGAGAGAGGAGAGGGAAAGAGGAGGAGGAGGGGAGAGGAGAGAGGAAAGAGGAGAGGAGAGAGGAGAGGGGAGAGGAGGAGGGGAGAGGAAAGAGGAAAGAGGAGAGAGGAGAGAAGAGGAGAGGAGAGAGGGGAGAGGAGGAGAGAGGAAAGAGGAGAGGAGAGAAGAGGAGAGGAGAGAGGACAGAAGAGGAGGAGAGGAGGAGAGAAGAGGGGAGGAGAGAGGGGAGAGTAGGAGAGAGGAAAGAGGAGAGGAGAGAGAAGGAGAGGAGACAGGACAGAACACGAGGCGAGAGGAGAGAAGAGGAGGAGGAGAGAGGAAGAGGAGAAGGAGGGAGGAGGAGAGGAGAGGAGAGAGGAGACAGGAGAAGGAGAGGAGAGGAGGAGAGGAGAGGAGAGAGGAGAGGAGAGAGGAGGAGAGGAGAGGAGAGAGGAGAGGAGAGGAGAGGAGAGGAGAGAGGAGAGGAGAGGAGAGGAGAGGAGAAGAGAGGAGAGGAGAGAGGAGAGGAGAGAGGAGAGGAGAGAGGAGAGAGGAGAGGAGAGGAGAGAGAAGAGGAGAGAGGAGGAGAGGAGAGAAGAGAGGAGAGGAGAGAGAGGAGGAGAGGAGGAGAGGAGAGAGGAGAGGAGAGATGAGAGAAGAGGTGAGGGAGGAGAAGAAAGCGGAGGAGGAGAGGAGAGGAGAGAGGAAAGAGGAGAGGAGAGAGGAGAGGGGAGAGGAGGAGGAGGGGAGAGGAAAGAGGAAAGAGGAGAGAGGAGAGAAGAGGAGAGGAGAGAGGGGAGAGGAGGAGAGAGGAGAGGAGAGAAGAGGAGAGGAGAGAGGACAGAAGAGGAGGAGAGGAGGAGAGAAGAGGGGAGGAGAGAGGGGAGAGGAGGAGAGAGGAAAGAGGAGAGGAGAGAAGAGGAGAGGAGAGAGGACAGAAGAGGAGGAGAGAGGAGAGAAGAGGAGGAGGGGAGAGAGGAGAGGAGAAGGAGGGAGGAGGAGAGGAGAGGAGAGAGAAGGTGGTCTAAATCAAGTTTAAACCAGGTCTGAACCAGGTTTGAAGCGGGCTTAAACCAGCCTCAGATCGTTTCTCTAGTGAAGCTGTGTGGAGTTTAAAAACATAGAGGAGCACTTCCTGTATCACCACATGATGACATCACAAGGTGGAACGGAGTGTTTTCTGTTCAGGGTTTGTGCCTTAAACGTGTGTGAAGGAAACAAAACTCAGCTCCAGGTCTGTGTGTGACGAGGAAACGCGACACGAGCCTTTAATCCGTCGCCGTCCCTTTAAGGCTCCTCCGTCGCCATAGAAACGCAAATGTGTTTATGAGACGCAGAAATGAAAAGATTCAAATAAACGAGAGTCTGACCTTCAGCCGCCCTTGAGCAAGACGCCTTTCAATCAGGAGAGGAGAGGAGGAGAGGAGAGAGGGAGGAGAGGAGAGAGGGAGGAGACAGGGAGGAGAGGAGAGAGAGAGAGGAGAGAGGGAGGAGAGGAGAGAGAGGAGAGGAGAGAGGAGAGAGAGAGGAGGAGACAGGGAGAGGAGGAGAGAGGAGGAGGAGGAGAGGAGAGGAGAGAGGAGAGAAGAGAGAGGAGAGGAGACAGGGAGGAGAGGAAGAGAAGAGAGGATAGAGGAGAGGAGACAGGAGGAAGAGGAGAGAGAGGAGAGGAGAGAGGAGACAAGGGAGAAGAGGAGAGAGGAGAGGAGAGAGGAGAGGAGAGGAGAGAGGAGAGGATAGAGAGAGAGGAGACAGGGAGGAGAGGAGAGGAAGAGAGGAGACAGGAGAGGAGAGAGAGAGAGGAGAGAGGAGAGGAGAGAAAGAGAGGAGAGGAGTGGAGAGAGGAGAGGAGGAGGAGAGGAGAGGAGAGAGGAGAGGAGATGAGAGAGGAGACAGGAGAGGAGAGAGGAGAGGAGAGAGAGAGAGAGAGGAGAGGAGAGAGGAGAGGAGAGAGCAGAGGAGACAGGAGAGGAGAGGAGAGAGGAGAGGAGGAGAGAAGAGAGGAGAGAGGAGGAGATTTGGTCACGTATTTCAAATTTTAGGCTGAATCTTAATCTCTACAAGAAAATTCAACAAAACTAAACCAGGTCTAAACCAGGGCTAAACCAGGACTAAACCAGGTCTAAACCAGGACTAAACCAGGACTAAACCAGGTCTAAACCAGGTCTAAACCAGGTCTAAACCAGGTCTAAACTAGGTCTAAACCAGGACTAAACTAGGACTAAACCAGGTCTAAACCAGGTCTAAACCAGGACTGAACCAGGACTAAACCAGGTCTAAACCAGGTCTAAACCAGGTCTAAACCAGGTCTAAACCAGGTTTAAACCAGGCCTAAACCAGGACTAAACCAGGTCTAAACCAGGACTGAACCAGGACTAAACCAGGTCTAAACCAGGTCTAAACCAGGCCTAAACCAGGACTAAACCAGGTCTAAACCAGATCTAAACCAGGACTGAACCAGGACTAAACCAGGTCTAAACCAGGTCTAAACCAGGACTAAACCAGGTCTAAACTAGGACTAAACCAGGTCTAAACTCAGGTCTAAACCAGGTCTAAGCCGGTTCAGATCTGGGGGAAAGTGCCTCTTGTATCTTTGGAGATTATCAGATTTGAATAATTGTGCATAATCCCACAGTCGGTCTGTAGTCCGACACCACGGAGCGTTGGAAGTATTCCGGGCAGTATTCGGGGCAGTATTCGGGGCAGTATTCCGGGCAGTATTCCTGGCAGTATTCGGGGCAGTATTCGGGGCAGTATTCCTGGCAGTATTCGGGGCAGTATTCGGGGCAGTATTCGGGGCAGTATTCCGGGCAGTATTCCGGGCAGTATTCCGGGCAGTATTCGGGGCAGTATTCGGGGCAGTATTCCGGGCAGTACTCGGGGCAGTATTCGGGGCAGTATTCGGGGCAGTATTCGGGGCAGTATTCCGGGCAGTATTCGGGGCAGTATTCTGGGCAGTATTCTGGGCAGTATTCCGGGCAGTATTCCTGGCAGTATTCGGGGCAGTATTCGGGGCAGTATTCCGGGCAGTATTCGGGGCAGTATTCCGGGCAGTATTCCGGGCAGTACTCGGGGCAGTATTCAGGGCAGTATTCGGGTCAGTATTCTGGGCAGTATTACGGGCAGTATTCGGGGCAGTATTCGTGGCAGTATTCGGGGCAGTATTCGGGGCAGTATTCCGGGCAGTATTCGGGTCAGTATTCCGGGCAGTATTCAGGGCAGTATTCCGGGCAGTATTCGGGTCAGTATTCCGGGCAGTATTCCGGGTAGTATTCAGGTCAGTATTCTGGGCAGTATTCGGGGCAGTATTCAGGGCAGTATTCCGGGCAGTATTCGTGGCAGTATTCCGGGCAGTATTCGTTGCAGTATTCCGGGCAGTATTCCGGGCAGTATTCCGGGCAGTATTTGGGGCAGTATTCCGGGCAGTATTCGGGGCAGTATTCCGGGCAGTATTCCGGGCAGTATTCCGGGCAGTACTACAGGATTACTGCAGTAGTACCTGTACGGGAAAGAGTATTAGAGCATTTGTACTGCGATGATCTGATTAACTCACACACGGTCAGAACGACTCAGGAGGATTTAGAACTGAGGACTAAACCAGGACTAAACCAGGACTAAACCAGGACTAAACCAGGTCTAAACCAGGACTAAACCAGGTCTAAACCAGGACTAAACCAGGTCTAAACCAGGAGTAAACCAGGACTAAACCAGGACTAAACCAGGTCTAAACCAGGTCTAAACCAGGACTAAACCAGGTCTAAACCAGGACTAAACCAGGACTAAACCAGGTCTAAACCAGGACTGAATCAGGACTAAACCAGGACTAAACAGGGTCTAAACCAGGTCTAAACAAGGTCTAAACCAGGACCAAACCAGGACTAAACCAAGACTAAACCAGGACTAAACCAGGACTAAACCAGGTCTAAACCAGGACTAAACCAGGACTAAACCAGGTCTAAACCAGGACTGAATCAGGACTAAACCAGGACTAAACAGGGTCTAAACCAGGTCTAAACAAGGTCTAAACCAGGACTAAACCAGGACTAAACCAGGTCTAAACCAGGACTAAACCAGGTCTAAACCAGGACCAAACCAGGACTAAACCAAGACTAAACCAGGTCTGAACCAGGACTAAACCAGGTCTAAACCAGGTCTAAACCAGGACTAAACCAGGACTAAACCAGGACTAAACCAGGTCTAAACCAGGACTAAACCAGGTCTAAACCAGGAGTAAACCAGGACTAAACCAGGACTAAACCAGGACTAAACCAGGTCTAAACCAGGTCTAAACCAGGACTAAACCAGGTCTAAACCAGGACTAAACCAGGACTAAACCAGGTCTAAACCAGGACTGAATCAGGACTAAACCAGGACTAAACAGGGTCTAAACCAGGTCTAAACAAGGTCTAAACCAGGACCAAACCAGGACTAAACCAAGACTAAACCAGGACTAAACCAGGACTAAACCAGGTCTAAACCAGGACTGAATCAGGACTAAACCAGGACTAAACAGGGTCTAAACCAGGTCTAAACAAGGTCTAAACCAGGACTAAACCAGGACTAAACCAGGTCTAAACCAGGACTAAACCAGGTCTAAACCAGGACCAAACCAGGACTAAACCAAGACTAAACCAGGTCTGAACCAGGACTAAACCAGGTCTAAACCAGGTCTAAACCAGGACTAAACCAGGACTAAACCAGGTCTGAACCAGGACTAAACCAGGACTAAACCAGGTCTAAACCAGGACTAAACCAGGACTAAACCAGGACTAAACCAGGACCAAACCAGGACCAAACCAGGACTAAACCAAGACTAAACCAGGACTAAACCAGGACTAAACCAGGACTAAACCAAGACTAAACCAGGACTAAACCAGGACTAAACCAGGACCAAACCAGGACTAAACCAGGACTAAACCAAGACTAAACCGGGACTAAACCAGGACTAAACCAGGACTAAACCAAGACTAAACCAGGACTAAACCAGGACTAAACCAGGTCTAAACCAGGACTAAACCAGGACTAAACAGGGTCTAAACCAGGTCTAAACAAGGTCTAAACCAGGACTAAACCAGGACTAAACCAGGTCTAAACCAGGACTAAACCAGGTCTAAACCAGGACCAAACCAGGACTAAACCAAGACTAAACCAGGTCTGAACCAGGACTAAACCAGGTCTAAACCAGGACTAAACTAGGACTAAACCAGGACTAAACCAGGACTAAACCAGGTCTGAACCAGGTCTGAACCAAGACTAAACCAGGACTAAACCAGGTCTAAACCAGGACCAAACCAGGACTAAACCAAGACTAAACCAGGTCTGAACCAGGACTAAACCAGGTCTAAACCAGGACTAAACTAGGACTAAACCAGGACTAAACCAGGACTAAACCAGGTCTGAACCAGGACTAAACCAGGTCTAAACCAGGACTAAACCAGGACTAAACCAGGACTAAACCAGGACTAAACCAGGTCTAAACCAGGACTAAACCAGGACTAAACCAGGACTAAACCAGGACTATTTGCAGTCGCAGTAATAATATTTTAGTTTATTGTATTTTTGTGATTTCTAAATTATTTGCAGAAACACAGTCGAGTTTCTGTCAGTTTCGTCACATCTGGAGGTTGTGGGTTCAAGTCCCCGGGGCCCCGAGTTTGGCCCGGGGGCAGAACCGGGGCCCCGAGTTTGTCCCAGGGGCAGAACCGGGGGCAGAACCGGGGCACAGAGTTTGTCCCGGGGGCAGAACCGGGGCCCCGAGTTTGTCCCGGGGGCAGAACCGGGGCCCCGAGTTTGTCCCGGGGCAGAACCGGGGCCCCGAGTTTGTCCCGGGGCAGAACCGGGGACCAGAGTTTGTCCCGGGGCAGAACCGGGGCCCCGAGTTTGTCCTCGTGGACTGAAGCTGTTTGTGTTTCAGGCGAGTTCGTCCTGAGGTTTTAAATGACATTTTGTCTTCGGCAGCTTCACTTTTTCTCTGCTGAGTCACAAAATAAACTTTGCCTCAAAACTGTGAGATTTTCCTTTTTAAATAAATAAATACAGATCATATTTTCATATTTTCATATTTTTATATTTTCATATTTTAATATTTTGCAGAATTGAGTTCAGTGTTTTGGCTCCACAGTGTTTTCTGTTTCTGGAGGATTCAGGTTCAAAAGGAGCGACAGACTCTCTCTCTCCGTCTTTATCTGTCTCTCTGTTACTCTCTCCTCTCCTTTCTCTCCTCTGCCTCCCTCTCCTTCCCTTTCTCTCTCTTTCCATTCCTCCTTCCCCTCTTCTCCTCTCTCTTCACACAACTCTTTCTCCTCCCTCCCTCTTTCCCCCTCTCTACTTTCTCTTTAACTCTCTCCTCTCTCTCACCTCACTCTCTTCCCTTCTCATTCTCTCTCTCTCTTTTCTCTCTCTCTTCCCTTCTCTCCCTCCTCTCTCCCTCCTCTCTCTTTCCTCTCTCCCTCCCCTCTCTCTCTCTCTCCCTCTGCGTCGCTTCAGGCGATCAAGGCTTTTGGTCGGATTTACGGATTTACGCAAAAATAAATTCAACAACAAGATTCAGGATCTGATGTTTGTCTGAGAGAGAGAAAGAGAGAGGGAGAAAGAGAGAGGGAGGAAACACTGGGGAAGAGAGGAGAGAAGGAGGAGAGAGGAGAGAGGGAGGAGAGAGGAGAGAGAGAGGAGAGAGGAGAGAGGGAGGAGAGAGGAGAGAGGGAGGAGAGAGGGAGAGAGAGAGGGAGAGAGGGAGGAGAGAGGGAGAGAGGGAGAAGAGAGGGAGGAGAGAGGGAGAGAGAGAGGGAGGAGAGAGGGAGAAAGAGAGGGAGAGAGGGAGAGAGGCAGAGAGGGAGGAGAGAGGGAGAGAGGGAGGAGAGTGGGAGAGAGTGAGGGAGAGGGGGAGGAGAGAGGGAGGAGAGGGGGAGTAAGGGAGGAGAGAGGGAGGAGAGAGGCAGGAGAGAGGGAGAGGGAGGAGAGAGGGAGGAGAGGGGGGAGAGAGAGAGGAGAGAGGGAGGAGGGAGGGAGGAGAGAGGGAGTAAGGGAGGAGAGAGGGAGGAGAGAGGGAGAGGGAGGAGAGAGGGAGGAGAGAGGGAGGAGGGAGGGAGGAGAGAGGGAGAGGGAGGAGAGAGGGAGGAGAGAGGGAGAGGGAGGAGGGAGGGAGGAGAGAGGGAGGAGGGAGGGAGGAGAGAGTTTGTTGAGGCCTTGTCCTGGTTTTAGTTTCAGTTTCAGCTTCAGAAAAACAAACAAAGTGAAACTTCAGTGATTCTTCAGGAAATAAAGATCGAAACTGGGTCTGGTTTAGTTCTGGTTTAGTTCTGGTTTAGTTCTGGTTTAGTCCTGGTTTAGATCCGGTTTAGACATGGTTTAGTCCTGGTTCAGTCCTGGTTCAGTCCTGGTCCGGTCCTGGGTCTAAATCCGGTAACAGGCTGGTTGTGGGGCTGGATTAGCGGCTGCAGCAGATAAACAGATTATCAGATCAGTCGTTGGAGTCCCGTCCTACGTCTCCCATGATCCTCTGCTCCGCCCCTCCTCCACCTCCCAGCATGCACCAGGACCGGACTCGGTCTGATCCCCACCAAAACCGCTCCAGATCCACACCTCCAGGCCCCAGAACCGGACCGAACCTGGACCAAACCTGGATTAAACCTGGACTGAATGTGGACTGAACCTGGACCGAACCAGGGCTAAACCAGGACTAAACCAGTACTCAACCAAGACTACTTCTGGACCAGAACAGATCCAAGGACTGAACCAGGACTAAACTTGGACCATACCTGGATTGCACCTGGATCACACCTGGACTGAATTTGGACTGAACCCGGACTAAACCAGAACAGAACAAAACCAAGACTTAATCAACACTAAACAAGGTCTGGACTAGAACTGAACCAGAACTAAACCTGGACCAAACTTGGATTAAACCTGGACCAAACCTGGATTAAACCTGGACCAAACCTGGATTAAACCTGGATTAAACCTGGACCGAACTCAGACTAAACCAGGATTTAATCACCTGACTAAAATGGATTAAACCTGGATTAAACCTGGATTAAACCTGGACCGAACTCAGACTAAACCAGGATTTAATCACCACTAAAATAGGTCTGAACCTGGAACTGAACCTGGACCAAACCTACGGGAAAAAACTCAGGAGAAATTTATTTTATTTTTGGTGATTTTAAATTTTTTATTTTTTTTTTACATTTTCTGAATTTTTCGAAGATTTCAAATCCAAATCAAACCTGGACTTTTGTGACATGCGGCGAAATGTCTCCAACCTGCAGCTCTCCTGGAAAACTCCCCTGAACTTTGCACCGTTTTGTTTGTGATTTTTGGGAATTTTTCTGGATTTTCGTTGAAATTTGTGGGAATTTTGCGTTTGGGAAAAATGCGTTTGTGGAAGATTTGGATGTTGTTTTCCTGGAGTCTTTTCACTGTCGGAGAAACGCACGAAGTCCGAGGTAAATCCTCCTGAGCTCTGAGAGAGAAAGAATAGAGGAGAGAGGGAGGAGAGAGGAGAGGAGGAGAGAGGGAGGAGAGGAAGGAGAGAGGGAGGAGAGGAGAGAGGAGGAGAGAGGGAGGAGAGAGGGAGGAGAGGAAGGAGAGAGGGAGGAGGAGAGAGGGAGGAGAGGAGAGAGGGAGGAGAGGAGAGAGGAGAGGAGGAGAGAGGAGAGGAAAGGAGAGATAAAGAGAAAGTAGAGAGGGGGAAGAGGGAGGGAGAGAGAGGAGGGTGGGAGGAAGAGAGGAAGGAGAGAGAGGTGGGAATGAAAGGGAGAGAGGGAGAGAGGGAGAAGGAAGAGAGAGGGAGGAAGGGATGGAGGGAGGGGGAGAGAGAAAGGGAAAAAGAGAAAGGAGAGAGGGAGAGATGAAGGAGAAGACAGGGAAAGAGAGGAGAGGGAGGCAGAAGATGGAAGGAGGGAGGAAAGAGGAAGGAGTAGCTGTAGAGGGAGAGATAAAGAGAAAGGAGAGAGGGGAGAAAGAGAGGGAAAAGAGGGAGGAGGGGATAGGGAGAAAGAGGACGAAGGAAAGGGGGGAGAGGGAGGGAGAGAGAGAGAAGATAGAACTAAGGAGGAGAGGAAACGAGAACAGAGGAGAGAGAGAAGGGGGGTAGAAAAGAGAGAGGAAGGAAAGGAGTGAGGAGAGGAAGAAGGAGAAGAGATGGAGGATGAGGAAGGAGAGAGGAGACAAGGGAGTAGAAGAAGGATAGAGGAAGGAGGAAAAAAGAGAAAAACGAAATCAAAACTCATGATTAGAATCTGAAATCTCTGAAACTCGATGTCCCATGATGCTCTGGGGCTAAAGCGGCTCAGTGATGTCACAGCTTCATTACATAAGGCCTGTGGTGCAGTGGGTTAAGCCCACACCCGCTCACCACAGGCTCCCCGGGTCACAGGCTCCACGGGTCAAACCTCCATAACAGCAAATCTCCAGCCTGTCGCCGGGCAGAATTCAGACAGGAAACATCAGAGGATTAAACTGAAAAATGAGAGAGAGGAAGGAGAGAAAGCGAGAAGAAGAGAGAGAGGGAGTGTGAAAGGAGGGAGAGAAAGCGAGAAGAAGAGAGAGGGAGAGAAGAAGAGAGAGAGGGAGAGTGAGGGAGAGAAGAGAGGGAGAGTGAGGGAGAGAAGAGAGAGGAAAGAGAGAGGAGAGAAAGGAGAGAAGAAGAGAGATAAAAGAAGAGAGAGGGAGGGGAGAAGAAAAGAGAGGGAGGGAAAGAAGAAGAGAGAAAGAGAAGGAGAGAGAGAGAAGAAGAGAGAGTAGAAGAGTAGACGGAAGGAGAGGGAAGGAGAGAAAAAGAGAAAGAGAGAGGGAGAGAATATGAGAGAGAGAGAGGGATAGAAGGAGAGAGAAGAAGAGAGAGAGGGAGAGAAGAAGAGAGAGGTAGAGAAGAGAAAGAGGGAGAGAAGAAGAGTGGGAGGGAGAGGGAGGGAAGAACAGAGAGAAGAAGAGAAGAAGAGAGGGAGGGAAAGAAGACGAGAGAAAGAGAAGACGAGAGAGAGAAGAGAAAGAGAAGAGAGAGAAATGGAGAAGAGAGAGCAGAAGAGTAGCTGATAGAGGGAAGGGAGAGAGGGAAGGAGAGAAAAAGAGAAAGAGTCAGGGAGAGAAGAAGAGAGAGAAAACAAGAGAGAGAAGAAGAGAAAGAGGAAGGAGAGAGAGGGAGAAGAAGAGAGAGAGGAAAAGAAGAAGAGAGAAAGAAAGGGAGAGAAGATGAGAGAGAGAGAAGAAGAGAGGGAGAGAAGAGGAGAGAAAGCGCTAATGTGATCGATCAAAAGGCTAATCCTCTTTTTCCACAAAGAAGAGAGTGAGATAAAGAGAGAGAGAAAGGAGGGAAAGAGGGAGAGAGAGAGAGAGAGGGATGAGGAGGAAGGAAGGAGAGAAGGAGAGAAGGAGAGAAGGAGAGAGGGGAAGGAAGGAGGGAGGAAGGAGATAAAGAGAGTGGGGGAAGGAGGGAGAGAAGATGAGACAAACAATTAACTTTACAAAACACTAATGACAGGAGCAGACAGGAGCAGACAGGAGCAGACAGGAGCTGAGAGGAGCAGACAGGAGCAGACAGGAGCAGACAGGAGCAGACAGGAGCAGACAGGAGCAGACAGGTGAGACAGGAGCAGACAGGAGCAGACAGGAGCAGACAGGAGCAGGCAGGAGCAGGCAGGAGCAGACAGGAGCAGACAGGAGCAGACAGGAGCAGACAGGAGCAGACAGGAGCAGACAGGAGCAGACAGGAGCAGACAGGAGCAGACAGGAGCAGGCAGGAGCAGACAGGAGCAGACAGGAGCAGACAGGAGCAGGCAGGAGCAGACAGGAGCAGGCAGGAGCAGACAGGAGCAGACAGGAGCAGACAGGAGCAGAGAGGAGCAGACAGGAGCAGACAGGAGCAGGCAGGAGCAGACAGGAGCAGACAGGAGCAGACAGGAGCAGACAGGAGCAGACAGGAGCAGACAGGAGCAGGCAGGAGCAGAGAGGAGCAGACAGGAGCAGACAGGAGCAGGCAGGAGCAGACAGGAGCAGACAGGAGCAGACAGGAGCAGACAGGAGCAGACAGGAGCAGACAGGAGCAGACAGGAGCAGACAGGAGCAGACAGGAGCAGACAGGAGCAGACAGGAGCAGACAGGAGCAGACAGGAGCAGACAGGAGCAGGCAGGAGCAGAGAGGAGCAGACAGGAGCAGGCAGGAGCAGACAGGAGCAGACAGGAGCAGACAGGAGCAGACAGGAGCAGACAGGAGCAGACAGGAGCAGGCAGGAGCAGAGAGGAGCAGACAGGAGCAGACAGGAGCAGGCAGGAGCAGACAGGAGCAGACAGGAGCAGGCAGGAGCAGACAGGAGCAGACAGGAGAAGACAGGAGAAGACAGGAGCAGAGAGGAGCAGACAGGAGCAGGCAGGAGCAGTCAGGAGCAGACAGGACCATTCAGGAGCAGGCAGGAGCAGTCAGGAGCAGGCAGGAGCAGAGAGGAGCAGGCAGGAGCAGGCAGGAGCAGACAGGAGCAGAGAGGAGCAGACAGGAGCAGACAGGAGCAGGCAGGAGCAGGCAGGAGCAGAGAGGAGCAGACAGGAGCAGGCAGGAGCAGACAGGAGCAGACAGGAGCAGGCAGGAGCAGAGAGGAGCAGACAGGAGCAGGCAGGAGCAGAGAGGAGCAGACAGGAGCAGACAGGAGCAGTATTTTCAGTGTTGTTCTTACATAAGCCCATCGTGTTTCTCATTTTGTCCTCGAGTGTCTGAGGTTAAACAGCCCACACAGAACCAGGACTAAACCAGGACTAAACCAGGACTAAACCAGGACTAAACCAGGACTGAACCAGGACTACACACAGAACTAAACCAGGACTAAACCAGGACTACACACAGAACTAAACCAGGACTAAACCAGGACTAAACCAGGACTAAACCAGGACTAAACCACTCCAGGAGGACTTTACCTTATTTAGGTGAAGTTTGTGCTTCTGTTTCAGATCCAGGATCCAAACCAGATTCTGTTGGGTCTTTGCGGTTATCGGACCTGATACAAAGATCCCAGTCCAGAAATCAGACCAGAAACCGGACCAGAGACCAGACCAGAGACCGGACCAGAGCCCAGTCTCCTCGCTCCCTCCAGCCTCTGGGGTCCAGGCCTGGGTCAGATCCTGGTCCTGGTCTTGAGGTTTTGAGGTCCCGCAGGAGGAGGTCTGTGTTCCTTCACACCGGAGTCCGAATCTGTCCCCAAGAAAGTCTGAGCGAAGTCCTGACCAGCCACAGGGCCTATTACCAGCTCCGAGGTCAGTCCTGGTTTAGACCTGGTTTAGTCCTGGTTCAGTCCTGGTTCAGTCCCGTCTCTCCTCAGTCTGTCAGGAGGCCGTCTGGGAGGCCTTCAGGATTTTCTTGGACCGGATCCCGGGGACCTCGGAGTACGAGTCCTGGGTCCAGATCTGCCAGAGTGAATCCCTGAGCGTCTCCGACATGTCGCTCAACTTCAGCCGCTCCGAGGAGCATCTGAGCATCGTCCAGAGGGTGAGACCCAACAGACCGGGTTCAGACCGGGTTCAGACCGGGTTCAGACCGGGTTTAGACCGGAACTCAGACCGGGTTTAGACCGGGTTTAGACCGGGACTCAGACCGGGACTCAGACCGGGTTTGGACCTCTACAACCATGTTCAGACAGTTAGACTTAGTTAGAACTTAGAACAAGAAGGTTCGACTCCTGGGCCTCTCTGTGTGGAGTTTGCATGTTCTCTCTGTGTCTGTGCGAAGTTCACATGTTCTCCCTGTAACTGTGTGGAGTTTGCATGATCTCCCTGTGTCTGTCTGGTTTGCATGTTCTTCCTGTCACTGTGTGGTGTTTGCATGTTCTTCTTGTGTCTGTGTGGAGTTTGCATGTTCTCCCTGTGTTTGAGTGGAGTTTACATGTTCTCTTTATGTCTGTGTGGAGTTTACATTTTCTCTTTATGTCTGTGTGGAGTTTGCATGTTCTCTTTATGTCTGTGTGGAGTTTACATGTTCTCTTTATGTCTGTGTGGAGTTTACATGTTCTCTTTATGTCTGTGTGGAGTTTGCATGTTCTCTTTATGTCTGTGTGGAGTTTGCATGTTCTCTTTATGTCTGTGTGGAGTTTGCTTTTTCTACCTGTGTCTGTCAGGAGTTTTCATCTTCTCTCTGTGTCTGTGTAGAGTTTGCATGTTCTATGTGTGCATGTGCGTGTGTGTGGAGTTTACATGTTCTCTCTGTGTCTGTGTGGAGTTTACATGTTCTCTCTTTGTCTGTGTGGATGTCACGTGCTCTTTCTGTGTCTGTGTGGAGTTTGTTTGTTCTCCCTGTGTCTGTCTGGAGTTTGCATGTTCTGCCTGTGTCAGGCCTGGCTCCAGGGTGAGGCTCCGGTCAATCCGGGCGACGTAATTGGCGTCGCTCTTGTTTTCCTCCTCAGAGCGTCTGATCCGCTCTTAGTCTGATCCGTCCCAGGATCTGTTTGCCCTGAATGACCCGACAGACGCATAAAACCCCGACAACACAGCTCGGAGTAGAGCCGCTGCTCCTCCACGTGGAGAGGAGCAGCTGAGGGGAGGCGGTGAAGGAAGTCTGGGAGTCTCTGTTCACACTGCTGCCCCTGGATAAGCAGAAGAAAATAGATGGAACCTCCCTGAAGTCGCCTCATCAAACTCAAACCTACAAAAACTGTGTCAGTCGTTTGTGCTGCAAAAAGTTTCGTTTGTGTGATTCTGGTTCTTCAGATATTCACAGTTTTATTTTGGTCGATGACGTCGTCCAGAACCTCAGAATGTGAAACAGCCTCAAAACAGGAAGAAAATGATAGAAAACGTTTGTATTTGGTTTGTGCTGTTTTGTGCTGTGACAGTTTCATTTGTGTGAGTTTATTTCTAAAATTCTTCATTATTATTTCTGTGGTAATTACAGGACGTCATTTCTGCTCAGCTGACGGAGACAAACTCCACAAAACTAGAGAAGAGAAACGTGTTATTCTATAAAATATGAATCAAACGCAAATGACTAAAGACTGAGACAGACTTTTCCACAGCCTCAGGTCATTTATCATCACTAGTTTTGTGGAGTTTTTTGTTTTGTTTTTTGCGGAGTTTTCGAGCATTTTGAAGCGTCCTGTGGGTCTGACCCCGATTTGACCTGTAAAAGAATCGTTAATTCCTCCAAAACTAAAGAAGCACAAACGAAACTTTTTGCAGCACAAACGACTGCCACGGTTTTCGTGCAGGTCTGAGTTTGACGGGCGACTTCCCGCAGGTCTGGACGGACACTGAAGAACAGGTTAATTGCAGGTTTTGTCTTTTCTTCACAGAGAATGAGCAGAGTGAGAGAGCGAAGACCTGCAGCTCGGTGAGACACTCAGATCTACTTCTCCTTTTCGCCCCATCCTCTCTTCCCCCTCTCCTCTCTCCTCTTGTATAAGTCTGTCTCTCTGTGTGTTGCAGGGCGGCCACAGTGGCTCCGGCTCTCAGACCGGCTCACGGCTCTGGTACTGACCCACTCGGATTTACTGCAACTAAAACGTTCAAACATTTAAACTTTGAGCAGAGTTTACGAGGTCACAGAATCCACACTTTACACCTTCAAACATTTACACACTTTAACTCTCAGAAAATCGCCAGAGAAACACAAGGCCTCAGCTCCAGACCAGGACCAGGACCCGTTCCAGAGACTCTAAGGACGGTCTAATGCGGGTTTAACCTTAATGATCAAAGTCATGGATAAAAACAAAGCGTTATCGCCACCGTGGGTGTTGTTTTTAATATACCTTTTTGTGGCCCTAATTTGGTCAGATCCCCTTATATTTATGGACTAATATTTAACACAACACTGTATGCAGGGGCGTCAAACTCATGTTGGTCCGGGGGCCGTATACAACCTACTTTGATCCCAAAGGGTCCGGATCAGAAAATATATCATATATCCCCACAAAACAGTAAGAAGTCGAAATATTTGTGCAGAGAAACACAAATCTATTACAGAAATCTCTTTTATTTAATTTGATTTTACAAACTATTATAATATTCTGCTCGGCCAGGTAGTTTTCACAGCAGCATCACTGACCTCTCGGCTCTGGGTGAAAACAGACGTCTGTTTCTTCAGTCTCAGCAATAATTCCTTTCTCTTCTGTCGTCTCAATTCTCCGTTCAAGTTATTGTATTTTTCTCCGTGTCTCGTAGTGGTGTTTAAGATTATATTCCCTGAGCGCCGCCACTTGTTGCAAACACCAAGCACAGGTTTCCCATTCACCTTCGTGAACAAACAGGAATTAGTCAATTTTTCTTGGAAAATCCTGCACTTAGCTCCACTTTTCTCATTTTTGATATTTTTCTGATGAGGGCGTCATGGTCAACAGTCAAAACGATCGTCCTTTAAGAGCCTTTGGAAAGAGGGAAGTCTTGATTTGTGCTGCTCTGGTGGAGGCGCCGCACAGAAGAGCTGGAGATGGTGCTATGCTCAGTGGCACAGAAAATTACCAGAAAAATCTGAAAAATTGAAATATTTTAATAGAAAATCAGACAAGGGCCAGATTAAAGGTCTTGAAGGGCCGGATCTGGCCCCCGGGCCGCATGTTTGACCCTACTCCTATGCCTCTGAGAAAAGACCTCCTTCAGTCTGGTCTCAGTCTGGTCTCCGTCTGGTCTCAGTCTGGTCTCCGTCTGGTCTCCGTCTGGTCTCAGTCTGGACTTAGTCTGGTCTCAGTTTGGGCTCAGTCTGGTCTCAGTCTGGTCTCAATTTGGGCTCAGTCTGGTCTCCGTCTGGTCTCCGTCTGGTCTCCGTCTGGTCTCAGTCTGGTCTAAGTCCGGTCTCAGTCCGGTCTCAGTCCGGTCTCAGTCTGGTTTTAAACTGAAACTGTTTTAATTATTCTTATTTTTTGCATCTTAAGAGAAACTTGACTCTGTTTTATGGTTTGGGTTCAGGGGCAGAAGCTGACACCAAAGAGCCGACGGTCCAATCGCAGACGGACTCGGATCTAAACCAGGTCTCGGAGGTCTCTAAGGTCTCGGAGGTCTCGGTCTCTAAGGTCTCGGAGGGCCTGGACCTCAGGGCTGTGGACCTCACTGTGGAGGTGAGGGACCCGGGGTACAGGGAGCTGCTGGAGGCCCGGGACACTCTGCAGTACCACGAGCTGTCGCAGCACCTGAAGGAGCAGGTACAGAAACACACACATGAAGCTCTGTTACATGAAGCTCTGTTACTCAAATTAGACTTTATTTTAAAACAACCAGAAAGAGCTGATTTATCTGATCGACGACAGGTGAACTGATCTGTGCTGTTAAACAATTCCCTCTAAATTAGGGTGACCAGATTTTCATAATAAAAAAACTGGGACATCCCTGGTTTGGGTTGGTTATAATAAAATTGTGAAACGAGTGCATAATTACGGAAAACTGTTCTACACTCGGCACTAATATGAGTCAGCATAGTCACATTTTCTTTGTGTTTTGGTCATTTTTAAGCTGCTTTTCTGTATTTCATGTAAACAAACGACAATTTATGCCTCTCTTTACTGTTGGCAGGGATCAGATTAGTCAAAAATAGAGACACCTGGGACATTTCTTGTATAAAACTGGGACAAATCAGTGGTTTTGGATAAACAGGGGGACACAGGGCTCAAAACTGGGACTGTCCTGGGTAAATAGGGACGTCTGGTCACCCTACTCTCAATAATATTATGGTCACAAGCTAGCATTAGCGTTAGGGTTAGCATTAGCGTTAGCATTAGCAATAGTGTTAGCGCTAGCATTTCCATTAGCGTTAGCATTAGCGATAGTGTTAGCGCTAGCATTACCATTAGCGTTAGGATTAGCATTAGCGATAGTGTTAGCGCTAGCATTACCATTAGCGTTAGCATTAGCCATCAGTTTTTCAGTTAATCACTCTCACCTTTTTTAAACAGGACCATAAAAGTTTGGACACTTTTTCTTGAGTTTTGTTCTATGAGTTTTCTAATGTGTGCATTGTGTTGTCGCCATGGTAACTGCTGAACATTCAGCCATAGACATACATGCAGACTCTTGCTTGAGCGTCCAAACTGATTCTCTTGAGTTCCTTTTTCGTTTGTGTTTCAGATGCTCCCGGCCTTCGTCCGCCTGCCGAGCTTCAAGACTCTGACTGTGCTGGAGGTCAGGTGAGAGAAAGACCTGGTTTAGACCTGGTTTAGACCTGGTTCATTCCTGGTCCAGTCCTGGTTTAGTCCTGGTCCAGTCCTGGTTTAGTCCTGGTCCAGTCCTGTTCTGGACATTGGTGTAAATTCGAAACTAAATTCATTGATTCAGATTTTTTTATCTCATAAAAACAGATGGAAAATATTTGTCACGCCTCAAAAAAAAAAAGTCCTGCGGCGAAAAAGCGAAAGAGAAAGAAAAACAGAGGAGGATGGAGGGAGAGGAGGATGGAGGGAGAGGAGGATGGAGAGGAGGATGGAGGGAAAGGAGGATGGAGGGAGAGAGGAGGATGGAAGGAGAGGAGGATGGAGGGAGAGGAGGATGGAGGGAGAGGAGGATGGAGAGGAGGAAGGAAGGAGAGGAGGATGGAGGGAGAGGAGGAGGGAGGGAGAGGAGGATGGAGGGAGAGAGGAGGATGGAAGGAGAGGAGGATGGAGGGAGAGGAGGATGGAGAGGAGGATGGAGGGAGAGGAGGATGGAGGGAGAGAGGAGGATGGAAGGAGAGGAGGATGGAGGATGGAGGGAGAGGAGGATGGAGGGAGAGGAGGATGGAGAGGAGGATGGAAGGAGAGGAGGATGGAGGGAGAGGAGGAGGGAGGGAGAGGAGGATGGAGGGAGAGAGGAGGATGGAAGGAGAGGAGGATGGAGGGAGAGGAGGATGGAGGGAGAGGAGGATGGAGAGGAGGATGGAAGGAGAGGAGGAGGGAGGGAGAGGAGGAGGGAGGGAGAGGAGGATGGAGGGAGAGAGGAGGATGGAAGGAGAGGAGGATGGAGGGAGAGAGGAGGATGGAGGGAGAGGAGGATGGAGAGGAGGATGGAGGGGGAGGAGGATGGAGGGGGAGGAGGATGGAGGGGGAGGACAGAGGACTGACACGGGGAAAACGAGAGAAATGAGAAAAGGACGAGCGAACGAGTGGAACTAAAGGATTAGATTTGGTCACAACAATAAAGGGACTCAAGGATAAAACCAATACTGTTTATACTACTATTACTACTACTGTTAGTACTACGACTACTACTACTACTACTATTACTACTACTGTTAGTACTACGACTACTACTACTACTACTATTACTACTACTGTTAGTACTACTACTACTACTACTACTACTATTACTACTACTGTTAGTACTACTACTACTACTACTACTACTACTACTACTACTGTTAGTACTACTACTACTACTACCACTACTATTACTACTACCGTTAGCACCACTACCACTACTACTACTACCACTATTACTACCACCGTTAGCACCACGACCACTACCACTACCACCACCATTACTACCACCGTTAGCACCACCACTACCACTACTACCACCGTTAGTACCACCACCACTACCACTACTACCACTACTACTACCACCGTTAGCACCACTACCACCACCACCACCATCATACTACTACCACCGTTAGCACCACTACTACCACTACCACCGTTAGCACCACCACTACCACCACTACTACTACTACTACTACTACTGTTAGTACTACTACTACTACTACTACTGTTAGTACTACTACTACTACTACTACTACTACTGTTAGTACTACTACTACTACTACTGTTAGTACTACTACTACTACTACTGTTAGTACTACTACTACTACTGTTAGTACTACTACTACTACTACTACTACTGTTAGTACTACTACTACTACTGTTAGTACTACTACTACTACTGTTAGTACTACTATTACTACTGCTACTACTACTGCTACTACTACTACTGTTAGTACTACTATTAAAAGTATGAAAGTGGTGTGTGCGTGAGTGTTGGTGGTGGTCGGAGGGGCCGATGGCGCAGATTGGCAGCCTCGCTTCCGTCAGTCTGCCCCAGGGCAGCTGTAGCTACAATAGTAGCTTACCACCACCGGGTCTGGAGTGAATGAATAATGCTCTGTAAAGTGTCTTTGAGTGTCCAGAAAAGCGCTGTATAAAACTGATGCATTATTATTATTATTATTATTATTACTACTACTACTGTTAGTACCACTACTACTACTACTACTGTTAGTACCACTACTACTACTACTACTGTTAGTACCACTACTACTACTACTACTGTTAGTACCACTAATACTACTACTACTGTTAGTACCACTAATACTACTACTACTATTACTACTACTACTACTACTACTACTACTACTGTTAGTACTACTACTATTACTACTACTACTACTACTGTTAGTACTACTACTACTACTACTACTACTACTACTACTGTTAGTACTACTACTACTACTGTTAATACTACTACTACTACTACTACTGTTAATACTACTACTACTACTAGTACTACTACTGTTAGTACTACTACTACTATTACTACTACTACTGTTAGTACTATTACTACTACTGTTAGTACTACTACTATTACTATTACTACTGTTAGTACTACTACTATTACTACTACTACTGTTAGTACTACTACTACTACTGTTAGTACTACTGTTAGTACTACTGTTAGTACTACTGTTAGTACTACTGTTAGTACTACATCTGTCACACGGGGAGACAGGAGGATGGGAGGGCATCTGATGCATCTGACCCCCCCTCTCTCTCTCTCTCTCTCAGTCCGGTGGATGGGGGGATCTCGGTGAGTTTTTCTCTGCTGTTTGAGGCGCCGCCTGAAGACCTGGTCCGGATCTCGGACCCGGAGCTCCAGGACCTGATCCAGACCTCGATCCGAGACGAGGCCTCCCTGCCCCTGGACCTGGACTCTGTCAGGTTCTCTGCAGGTACACACAGTACTACTACTACTACTACTGCTACTACTGCTACTACTACTGCTACTACTACTACTACTGCTACTACTACTGCTACTACTACTGCTACTGCTACTACTGCTACTGCTACTGCTACTGCTACTACTACTACTACTACTACTGCTACTACTACTACTGCTACTACTACTACTGCTACTACTGCTACCACCACCACCGCTACCACTACCACCGCCACCACCACCGCTACCACCGCTACCACCACCACTGCTACCACTACCACCGCCACCGCTACCACCACTACCACCGATACCGCTACCACCACCGCCACCGCCACCACCACCACCGCCGCTACCACCACCACCGCTACCACCACCACCGCTACCACCACCGATACCGCCACCGCCACCGCCATACTACCACCACCACCGCTACCGCCACCACTACCACCGCCACCGCCACCACCAGTGCCACCGCCACCGCCACTACCACCACCACCGCTACCGCCACCGCTGCCGTTACCGCCACTACCACCACCGCTACCACCACCACCGCTACCACCACTACCACCGCCACCACCACCACCACCGCCGCCGCCACCGCCACCGCCACCACTACCACCACCACCGCCGCCACCGCCACCGCCACCACCACCGCCACTACTACTACTACTGCTACTACTAGTGCTACTGATACTGCTACTACTACTACTACTGCTACTGCTGCTACTGCTACTACTACTACTACTACTACTGCTACTACTGCTACTACTACTACTACTACTACTACTGCTGCTACTGCTACTGCTACTACTACTGCTACTACTACTACTGCTACTGCTACTGCTGCTATTTGAAGTACTTGTACTGCCTCAGACTCTTGTGTTGGAGGTTTTCAAAGTTCTTTAGTTTTTGGCCTTTTTTTTTTTTTTTTGCAGCTTCGATTTCTTCAGATTTTTCTTTTTGAAGGTCGACCTCGAAACTCTTCAGGAGACAAACGAGAGTAAAGAAGGGAACACAATGCCATTTGTTTCGCTAAAATACAGAAAACTGAGCGTGAAAATGACCATAAAAAAAAAAACACTGTCAGAAGTCCTTCGGATTATGTTTGACTAGAGTGACCGGACTTTCAGAATCAAAAACTGACACTCCCGTGGTTTGTGGTGATTAGCAATAATAAAATTGTGAAACGAGTGCGTAATTAAGGAAAATAAGTCTTGGTAGTCACATTTCTTTGTGTTTTGGTCATTTTTAAGCAACCCTAACCCCTAACGAGTGTGTTATTAAGAAAAATTAGTCAGTATAGTTACATTTTTTTGGTGTTTTCATCATTTTTAAATAACCTTAACCCAAAGCCCTTAACCTAATGAGTCCATAATTAAGGAAAATGAGTCAGTATAGTCACATTTTTTGTGTTTTGGTCATTTATAAGCGACCCTAAGCCCTAACCCTAACCCTAACCCCTATTCATAACCCCTAATGAGTGCATTATTAGGGAAAATTAGTCAGCATAGTCAATTGTTTTTATTTTTTTGTAATTTTTAAGCAACCCTAACCCCTAACCCTAACCTTAACCCTTTACCTAAACAATATGTCAATATTCACCCTCTTTACTATTGACAGGGTCATTTCTTGTATAAAACTGGGACTCCTCCAGTTTGTGGTGGTTTTTAATAATAAAATTGTGAAACGAGTGCGTAATTAAGGAATGTTGCTCTGCACTCGGCCCATTCATGACACATTTTGTTTGTGTTTTGGGCATTTTTAGCAGCTTTTCTGTATTTTCCTCAAACAAATGACCGTGTATGCCTCACTTTACTGTTGGCAGGTATTAAAATGGTCAAAAATAGGGACATTTCTTGTATAAAATTGGCACAAATCAGTGGTTTTGGATAAACCTGCTGGGACAGGGGACACAGGGCTCATAACTGGGACTGTCCCGGGTAAATTTACCCGGGACAGTCCCAGTTATGAGCCCTGTGTCCCCTGTCCAGTCACCAGACGTTTGACCCACAAAGTAAGTTAAGATTGGACAATTAGTTACTGTTACGCTCAATTTTCACAATTTTATTATCGCGATCATCCCAACTGGGTCGTTACTAGATACCGTTCTATTTTCACAACATAAACTTTGTAAAATGTTTAAATCCTCTTGGGTTCAGCTTCAGATTTTATTAGAGTTTTATGAGTGAGTCACTCTCACCTTTTAGTCCATCCATCCATTTTCTTCCACTTATCCGGGGCTTACGGAAGCCGCAGGGGCTCATAACAAATACAAACTCCACAACACAACAAAAAAAGCCACAACGGACGTGGTTGTGGGACTCTATTTTCCAACGGACCAAGCAAGTAGGTGGGAAGTGAATGGAAGAAGAAGAAGAAGAAGAAGAAGAAGAACTTCCATTGTGGCTTTTTGTTGTGTGTTGTGGCTTTTTGTTGTGTTGCAGTGTTTGCATTTATTGGGACCTCCCTGTGTTCATCTTTTAGTGTAAAATCAAACTCCTAAACTTGGACTGATCACAGGAAAATCAAAATGTGTTCTTTAAATCACTTTTGTATTTTTTCTTTAGTTTTTTTTCCAAGGAATCTTAGAAGCTTTTTTTTGCTAATGTGTGCATTGTGTCTCCGTGGTAACTGCTGAACATTCCACCATAGAGATAAACGTAGAAAACCCGGTGATGTCACTCAATAGATGAACAACAAAACACCACCTGGCCAAGTTACGCATCAGCTCTGTGCACAGTAACAAT
The DNA here is from genome assembly GCA_034769755.1 of Odontamblyopus lacepedii. NCBI lineage: Eukaryota > Metazoa > Chordata > Actinopteri > Gobiiformes > Gobiidae > Odontamblyopus > Odontamblyopus lacepedii. Next base: position 3,664,264 of record CM068365.1, on the reverse strand, counting down.
GCATGTTTTTCAAGCTATTTTTGACCAATAAAACATGTTTAATCTGTAATGTAATAAATGCATGTTAGATTTAATGCCGCACTGTGGAAAAGTGACTTGTTTTGTTTTTGTTTCCTCCCCAGCTCCGCCCGTCTCGTCTCCGTCCTCCTCGTCCTCCGTCCCTCTGCTCCAGGTGAGACCCTCGATCAAAACAAATAATCATAACATTAAAAAGAGAGAGACATTAAATTAGAGAAAAGAGTGAAAAATGAAAACCTTTCCGTCAGACGCAGCTGAACAGAACCGTTTTTAGCCTGGATTTAAAGGGAGTCAGAGTCTGTCTCACATGTTCGGACTGTTCCAGGTTTTAGCTGCATGAGTCTGAAACTCCCTGAGCTCCTCAGATGCAGATGGTTCATGAGGCTCTAACATGTCACAGATGGACTTTGGTGCTCGGCCCTGGAGAGACTTGTGCAGGAGCAGAGCTGCTTTAAAGTCTCTGAGCCACAGGGGGCAGTGCAGAGACCTGAGACCAGGGGGCATGTGCTCGGACTTCCTGTTGGAGTCAGGAGCCGAGCTGCAGCGTTCTGGATGTTCTGGATGTTCTGGATGTTCTGAATGTTCTGGATGTTCTGAATGTTCTGGATGTTCTGGATGTTCTGGATGTTCTGGATGTTCTGGATGTTCTGAATGTTCTGGATGTTCTGAATGTTCTGGATGTTCTGGATGTTCTGGATGTTCTGCGGCTCTCACAGGTTGTAGAAGTTTTCAGCTTGTCCAAGAAAGGTGGAAGTAAAAGGCTGGAGACCAATTGGACGTCTTAAGCAGTGATGGTGAAATGAAGCCCCATGAAGCACTGACGCTTCCATCCAATTGCTCGACTCTTGAGCGACGCTTCAAGGTGCCTCGTTTGCTCCACTGCGCCGTCAAGTGGCCAAAAAATGTATAACAGGCAGAGTGATGATAGCACAACCAACATGATCATCGTGGTTCTGATGGAAACATTTATATTGAACAAAAGAACGATGAAATATTTGAATGTTTGTGAGATCAACATAAATTGTGGATTTCTTAACACAGAGTCTGTTTTCATGATACAGTGGTCAGGTTAAAAGAAAAACCAGGAACAAATTGGAAATAGGTAGTAATATAATAACCCAAAACCACAAAATGTGAGGGGGACTCTATTGCGTTTCACTGCTTATGTTTCGAATCATGCGCCAAATCCTCGAACCATTTCTTGAATCAGGCACGTGATGCGGCCGCTTCACGAGGCTTCAAACGTCACCGATACGTCGCCTCGATCCGCGCTTCACTAAAACCTTCCTGGATTACTCGGCACACACTTCGAAGCCTCGACACGGAGGACACATCACTAGTCTTAAGCAGGAGAAGTTTATTTACCATCGATAATACAGGCCTGGGGGGACTTGAAAGTCAACATAGTGTGATTCCAAAGTGAACATAGTCTGATGAGTGTTCAAGCCCCTGGACTCTGCTTCTAAAGGAGGAGTTTTATAAAGCCAGTGTGGGGAGATTATGAAGGCCAGGAGGCGCCGGTTAGTCAGCATTCAGTGAGACTATGAAGGCCATATATAAATGTCGCTTTTGTGAGTCAGTGTTAAACCGAGAGATGTACGTGAAGGACAAATCACTTAAATTCTCTTACATCTCACAGCTCGTTTGGAGAGGCCAGTGAGAGGCCGTTACAGGATCCAACCTGCTGGAGATAAACGCACGGAAAAGTCTCTGTGTTTTGCGGCACACTCAGCGGGGCCCGTTGTTCAAAAACGTGACGGCCGAGGGGATCAGGCTCCTGCCCCCTGTACCTCCGTCCTGAGAGCAGAGGTGATCCTGTAGAGCAGGAGTGTCAAACTCATTTTGGTCCGGGGGCCGTATGCAACCTACTTTGATCCCAAAAGGGCCGGATCAGAAAACTCAGTTCTCTCTTCATGTTATTGTATTTTTCTCCGTGTCTCGTAGTGGTGTTTAAGATTATATTCCTCGAGCAACGCCACTTGTTCCAAACACACTGAGCACAGATTTCCCATTCACCTTTGTCAACAAATAAGAATTAGACTATTTTTCTTGGGAAATCCTGAACTCAGCATCTGCTTTTCTCATTTTTTGACATTTTGCTGATGAGGGTCACGGTCGACAGTCAAAACGATCGTCCTTTAAGAGCGTTTGGAGCGTCATTTGTGCTGCTCTGGTGGGAGTCGCAACGTACAGAAACGCCGGAGACGCTGCTATGCTAAACGGTGCAGAAAATTAACAGAAAAATCAGAAAATTTTAAGTATTTTAATAGAAAAATCAGCTGAGGGCCAGATTAAAGGTCTTGGAGGGCCGGATCTGGCCCCCGGGCCGCATGTTTGACACATGTGCTGTAGAGGGTGACTCAGGTCCTGTTCTATGGAAAGTGCAATTCGTAAAATGTCCTGTTGTTAAGATCTGCAAGGTTGTGTGTGGGGATTGTTTCTTTTTTTAATTTTTTTATTTACCCAGGAAAGTCCCACTGAGATCACTAATCTCTTTTTCAACGGAGTCCTGGCCAAGTGCGGTGCAACAATTCAGAATATTACAGGACACAAATTCAGGCAACAATTTCATAAGACTATTAAAAACGTTTACAAACCAAGGATTTCATTTACAAACCTTTGAGCAATAACTTAAACTGTGTGTGTGTGTTTCCTTTGTGAGTTTAGAGCGTTTTTTTTTTGCCGTGAACAGACTGAAAAAGCAGGTGGAACAATACGACATGATGGGCTGTATGATGGATTGGTCCAACAGTAATAACAGATGCGGAGAATCATAAAGTCCTTTGAGTTTTCCCGGTATCGACAGTCGCTGATGGCTTCTTTTGTAAATGTCCCCGGAGCTCACAACAGTCGGGTCACGTGACTCTGGCATCTGGGTGAAAAGAAAGTTCACAGCTAAACTCCGATAAAACTCCACTTCTGTCATAAATAACGATCAGACCAGACTGGCGCGCGAGTATTTATGGGCTAATAATGATCAGACGAGTTTTTGTCACGCTGGATTTCACGTAAACAGACTGAAGTATTTGCTTTTTGTCTGACATGTAGAAATGATCGACCAGAACGGTTTATTTAATCGTGTTTTATTCAGAATCAGGGAACAGTAGTGTCATAAACCAGCGCTTTTTTTCTGCTTCATTCAGTCGGGTTGTGTCCAGTTAAACACCTGTCACTGAACACTATTGGCTGCTATAGTGATCAAGTCTTCCCAGTACTTTTCGTGTTGCATTGTGGGAAATTTTGAGTGCACTTTTTCACCAATTGGACATTGGGACAAACCTGAAAATGGCGTGACCCCTAAACAGTGCACTAAATAGGGAATAGTGTGGGTATTCAAGGACTAAAGCTCTCTAAACTCTTCTGTATCTCTGTTTCTGACCCAAACTGCACTCACAAGACTACACCTGCAGGGGGCGCTCACGCAAAAACTACAAAAAGACCTGGGAAAGCACGTATTTAAGTAAAGACATTTAAATAAACAGATAAACACCAAAAAACATCAAATCTTCAGGTCTCTCTCCTCGTTTATGCTGCAGCTGTCCCATAGACGTTTGTCGTTTCTTTTTATTCGTTTTATCATTTGTTTTTCTGGTCGGTTCTGTAGTCGAGGGAACAGCGGGTCGTTGGGTTTGTCCTCCGCACACCGCCGGATTTCAGATGAGGAATGAAAAAGACATTAGTGAAATGAGAGATGCGCCGTGAGCAAACAGGAGAGAGTCTGAAATATGCGGAGGTCTGCTCAAAGTACAGTTCAGCTTTAAATCACACCTGTTCTGAGCGTTTACCCGGGTTCTTCTCAGCTTTTCCTCACCCAGAGTCGTATCTGGAGTGATTCGTGCATGTCTGAGGAATCTTTAAACGCTTATTTTCAAGGCGTCATTTTGCCGAGCTCACGGTTTTCAGCTCCGCCGGTTCACGCCCGCTGCGACGTCCACACTTCCTTCTCCAGTTCGACGTGCTTCATCGGTGATTCTAGTGTTGTAGACAAGAACGCACTAATCGAGACCAAGACCTGTCCGAGACCACAGGGTCCCGAGACCAGGACAAGACCGAGACCTCTGACCGAGACAAGACTGAGACTTTTCAAAGCCAAGACCGAGATAAGACCGAGACCACGGCCCATCGAGACCAAATCTAGAGCATCTTTGTCATTTTCAAGATTTATTTGTATTCTACAGTTATTTTTGGTACAAATATATCAAAGTTTTAATAGATCTATCTTAGTTTTATCACTTGTTGAGTGTCAGACCTCGAGACAAGACAAGACCAAGTCCGAACGCGGTCGAGTCTGAGACAAGACCGAGTCCAAACACGGCAGAGTCCGAGACAAGACTAAATGTACTCGAGTCTGAGAGAAGACTGAATCCGAGAGAAGACCGAGTCCGAACACGGTCGAGTCTGAGACAAGACTAAATGTACTCGAGTCCAAGAGAAGACTGAGTCTGACAGAAGACCGAGTCCGAGCGCGGTCGAGTCCGAGACAAGACTAAATGTACTCGAGTCTGAGAGAAGACTGAATCCGAGAGAAGACCGAGTCCAAACACGGCAGAGTCCGAGACAAGACTAAATGTACTCGAGTCCAAGAGAAGACTGAGTCTGACAGAAGACCGAGTCCGAACGCGGTCGAGTCTGAGACAAGACCGAGTCCAAGATCAGAACTATAACAAACACAAGCCCCATATTTCTGATTTAAAAGTCAATTTAAAGTCCTGCCCCTTCTTAATTAACCTGAGTCCTTCTCGAAACACGACCGTCGCAAAGGGATGTTGATTACTGCAGGTTTCTGTGGTGATGGTTTCTCTAGTTTTAATTATAAATGGGCTTCAGACGGAGGAACATTTAGCACCGTCGTCATAGCAAAGACTTAATGACTCAAAACAAATGATGACGTCCTTTGAATCACAGACGTGTAATTAGTGAATCAACTCAAACTTTATTCATAGAGCGTTTTTTTTACCAAAAATTCAACACAAAGCGCCTTAGGGTGATTAAAAAGAACAATCCCACCCCCCCACAAAGCTAAGCTAAGTTTTGAGATTACAACCTGTGACATAACTTTCTTTTTTACTTCTAACTGAGTCTGATCTAGAACCATTACACAGAGAAAAAGAAAACAGAGGAAGCCCATAACAGCACCACAACCCTGACCAGGGCCCAGTCAACATCCCAAGGAAAGTTTGACTGGGGGGAGGAATGTGAGAGCGTCTCTGCCGTGTTCACCCGGGGGAAGTTGTTTGTTCCAGGAGCCTTGAGGCCGGTGCTCGATGGGGAGGCCAACGAGATAAAATTCGTGTTGTTTGGGTTTAGAGCGAGCGAGCTGCTTTCCAATTTCCACAGCTACTCTTTTGTCCATATTGGTCCCAAGTCTATTCCTCTTTGCAAAGCTTTGAGTTCTCTTCAAGATTTTATTCAATATTGTGATTTAGAGCCACCATGTCCCAGTCCTTCCTTTGAACAGCTGCCTCAGTAATCCGAATTTTACGGGAAAAAAAACAGGGTTACGCCTTTATCCAATCAGCAAGTCCTGCAGTCATGGATCTGAATAGGTAAATGTCCTCCTCGAACTGGGGTGAGCAGGTTCCCCTTGAACCTGCGTTCCTCGTCGACAAAAAGATGTCAGTTGCGTTGAGAGACCAATTTATCAAATCCAGAGCTGATTAATTTAAGGTTTGGAAGAGCAGGAAAGAATCTCTCAAAGTCTAAGACAGTAGACTAGACGAGACGGGAGAAGCGAAGCAGGGAAGATAAGGGCAGGAGAGGAGAGAAATATGCGACCGCTTTCCTCGAGAGCAAAGAGAAAAAGTTAACACGGTGTTCAGTGCTCACGCTGTTGTAAATTCCCTCCTGTAGCTCTTAGTCCAGTGTTTTTATTTACTTCAGGCATTCTTAGGCAGCTCAGGAGTCCTTATTTGTCTCCAAAGCCAAAATGAAAAAATGGATAAAGGTTCTTTTTTTCAGTTTTTTTCGATTTTGTGTTTAAATGAATAATGGAAAAAAATGGAGAACGGCCATTTCCCCGAACCAAACTCCTGGTCCTGATATCCAGTGTGGAACGTCTGTGTACAGAGGGTCATTAGAGGACCACCAAGCCGATCAGGACTGGACCAGGACTAATTCAGGTCTAAACCAGGACTGAACCAGGTCTAAACCAGCTTTAAACCAGGACTGGACCAAGTCTAAACCAGGACTGGACCAGGTCTCAGTCTTTCCTGCAGAAAATCAGTTATTCAATGCAGTGACCATTCAGTCCTGGTTTTCTCCTGTTTCAGTCCTGGTACAGTCCTGGTTTAGTCCTGGTCCAGTCCTAGTTTGGTTCGGGGAAACGGCCGTTATCAGTTTTTTTCCATTATTCATTTAAACACAAAATCAAAAACTGAAAAAAAAGAATTGTTATTGTTTTTTAATTTTGGTTTTGGAGATAAATAATGAAAAAAAGAGTTGTTTTTTCGTTTATTTTTGGTTTCATTTTGAAAAAGGAATGAACGAATGAGACACGGATTGTTTATCCATCTGTCTTCCACTCGGATCCACATCACGTCCAACAGTTTTATTTTGTTTCATGTGTCCAACTCTGAGAAAAACATTTGACACAAGGCACTTCAAAATAAGTCTGTGCTTCAACTACATGACCTCGAAGAATTCAGGATAAATAGTATAATTCGGTGTAGTGAGGTGTCTCATGATAGTAGATCATTTTGACAGTTTAATTCTAACATTTCTCTCGTGTTTCTCTTCAGCCGAGCGAACCCGACTCCCACAACGAGTTTGAAGTTCTACCTGAAGATCTGGACTCGGAGAAGCTCAGAGCCGTGGTTCCTTTGACGCCGATGGAGAAAGAGAACGCCCTGGTCACGCTTTTAGACCCCACCGCTGTGTCCGAGCTCGAAACTACAAGTACAGGAGCCGGGAGGGACAATCCGCAAACGCAAAGCCCAAAAGAGGAGTCCGGGGAGCGGGTTCTGATCATCACGCACGAGGTGGAGAGCTTCACGGAGTCTGGAGAAACCGGGGAACTCGTGAGATCGGGAATAAGCGCCACAGAATCCAGTTTTGTCACAACTTTTCCAAATGTTCTTCCAGAAAAAGTCGAGGATTCCAGTCCAGAAATAACCGACGTAACGCCGACTGTAAAACAAACCTTTGGAACTCCAGAAACGGAAGAAAAAGAGGTTATATTTGAGGCAACGACGCTTTCAGATCTCACGGGGCAACCACCAACCCAAGAACTTATAGACGAAAAGGAAAACGCGATTCCAGACGAGGTCAAAAGTTCAGATCTGAGCAAGTCTGCAGAAGATTCTGAAGAAATAAATCCAGAATTTGGTGAAATTTTGGAGGAAACTGAAATTGTGCAGCCTGATTTGGAAGAAGAATCGGCCGAAGAAGAGACAAAAGATTTAATTTCAGAGACAGACATTTTAGAATCGCCGGAAACCGATTCTGAAATGTCACAAGGAATCGAAAGAGGAGATGGAACCGTTTTATTTCCAGAAGAAGTTTCGGAGGATTTAGAGAAGGAACTGCCAGAAGTCGAGTTACATGAGGAAATTTTGAGCGAAGGAACTGAAGAGGAACTAGAAGTGGAAGCAAAGGGGGAAGTGGAAATCCTCACAAAACCACAAGAAGAAGAAGAAGAAATTGGAGTCCAAACACCAGACGTTGTAGTCCATCCAAAACAGGAACCAGATACGTCTGAATCGGTAGAAGAAGCAGCTGTAGCTCAAATGCCAGAGGTGGAAATTGTAGTCAGACCAAAACAGGAAGTAGATGACATTTCAGAACCAAAACAGGAAGCGGAAATAGAGGAAATAACTGAGACAAAACCAGAAGAAGAAGAAACTGTAGTCCGTTTAGAAGAAGACATAGTTGTAGTCCTTCCATCATCAGAAGAAGAGACTGTCATCCAAACCGAGAGTCCAAAAATCGAGGATATTCCTGAAATGAAAGCAGAGCCAGAATCCACAGAGGAGGACATGTTTGTAGTCCGCCCGACGTCAGGAGAGGTGGGAAATGTAGTCGAAACAGAAGAGAAAACGGAAGATAAAGGAGAGAGCGCTACGGAGCTAGAACAAGACGGAGACGTGAGTGAAGTTGTAGTCCTTTTACCGCCAGAAGAGGAAGTTATTGCAGTTCAAGAGCCAGAGGAAGAAGTTGTAGTCCAAACAACATTGGAAGACATCTTTGTAGTTCAACTAACACCAGAAACTGTAGTTCAAACTGAGACAGAAGAAGAAAGCGTTGTCCCGGGACCAGAGGAGCACTTGATTGTGGTCCAAACTAAGCCTGAGGAAGGAGAACCTAAATACGAGGAGGAAATTGTAGTCCAAATAAACCAGGAAGTAACCACGGTTTTACCAACGAGCGAAGAAGGAGCGAGACCTGGAGAGGAAGTGGCTGGACGGGAACAGGAAGCAGAAGAGGAAGAAGCCAAAACGGAGCCGCCGTCCGAGTCGATAAAAGTCCTGAACCCGCTGGACGGACGCGGCGGGAGCGTTTTCGGGGAAGGAGGAAGTGTGGAGGTCCTGGAGGAGGGAGAAGGAGGGAAGAATGAGGTGATTATACCCGCGGAGGAGGAAGAGGAGAGAGAAGGAACATCCGAGAGCCAGACGGAGGCGACAGGTGAGGACTGAGGTCTCTTTGGTGAAATTACAGTTTAGTAAAAAGCAAAGGAACCTTTTTCCCCAACAGCAGTAGGTTTGTGGAACTTCCGGTTAATGTTTTTCTGTGGTAAATGTTTGTGGAAATGTTTGGCGTTTTCTCCACCAGCTTCATAAATCTGACCCATCACCACTGGGTCTGGTCTGGGTCTGGGTCTTGGTCTGGGTCTGGTCTGGTCTGGGTCTGGTCTGAGTCTTGGTCTTGGTTTGACTTTAAACTCACCTCAGACTCATAAACTAACCAAATGTGAAATATTAAAATATGAACGACGTGTTGAAGGAGAGAGAGAGAGGGATGGAGAAAAAGAGGAGAGAGGGATGGAGGGGGGAGAGAGGGAAGAGGAGGAGTGGGGAGAGGAGAGAGAGTGAGGGATGGATGATGAAAGAGAGGAGAGAGAGATGGAGGGAGACAAAGAGGGAAAAGAAGAGAGGGATGAAAGAGAGGAGAGAGAGATGGAGGGAGACAAAGAGGGAAAAGAAGAGAGGGATGGAAAAGAGAGAAGAAGGGATGGAGGGAGGAGTGGGGAGAGAGGGATAGAGGGAGACAAAGAGAGAAGAGAAGAGAGGGAGGAGAGAGATGGATGGAGGGAGGAGAGGAGAGAGGGGTGGAGAAGAGAGAGAAAGGGATAGAGTGAGGAGAGGGGAGAGAGAGACAAAGAGAGAGGAGAGAGGGAGGAGACAGAAGATGAGAGAGAGGGATGAAGGAATAAAGAGAGAAGAGAGAGAGCGTGAGGGATGGAGGAAGGAAGAGAGGGAAGAGGAGAGAAAGGGGATAGGGAAATGTTGGAGGGAGGAGTGGGGAGAGAAGAGAGAGGGATGGAGGGAGAGAGAGAAAGGGAGAAGGAGAGAGAGAGAAAGGAGAGGGATGGAGGAAGGGAGAGAGGGAATAAAGGGGGAGAGGAGAGAGTGATGGAGGGAGGACGGGGAGGGGTGGTGGTGAAAAGCGAGAGAGCAGCAGCGGAGGAGAGAGAGATGGAATGAGGAGAGAGGAGTAAATTAAACCAGTGATAATTAAATCTGACATGTGTTTAAGAAAACGAACGAGAGCGACGTGAGAGGAGGGAGAGGAGGGAGGGATGTGAGAGGAGGGAGAGAAGGGGTGGAGAGAGGGAAGGGAAAGAGGGATGTGAGAGAAGGAGAGGTAAAGAGGGGCTAGACAAAAAAGGAAATGAGCTGCAGAGAAGAGAGTGAGAGGAAAGAGGGATGAAGAAAGAAAGACATTGGAGTAAAGGAGAGAAGAGAGAGGGGGTGAAAAAGAGAGGGAGAGAGAGGGGGATGAAGAAAAATAGTGAAAGAAAGAGACAGGAATGAGAAAGGGAGGGCAACGCAAACAAGAGGATGGAAAAAGGAGAAAAGGTGGAGAAGAGAGCGAGAGGAAAGAGGTGGGAGAGAGAGGGATGAAGAAGGAGAGTGAGAGAGAGAAAAAGAGAGGGAGTGGCAAAGAAGGGACTAGAGAAAAGGGGAGAGCGAAGAAAGAAAATGAATGAAAAAGACAGTGAGGAAAAAGAGAGGGTAGAGAAAAGAGGAGAGGGAGGTGTGTAAAGAGAGGGATGAAGAAAGAAAGAGGGTGGAGAAAGGAGAGAACGTAGGGAACGTAGAGACGAGAGAGAGGGTGAAAAAGAGAGGGAGAGAGAGAGGGATGAAGAAAAAAAGGAGAGGCTGGAGGAAAAGGCGAGAGTGAGCTGAGAAGAGAGGGAGAGGAAAGAGATGTGTGGGAAGAGAGAGGGAGTGAAAAAGAGAGGAAAAAGAGGGAGAGAGGGATAAAGAAAGAGAGAGAAAAAGAGGGAGTGGCAAAGAAGGGTTAGAGAAAAGGGGAGAGAGCGGGATGAAGAAAGGAAATAAAGGCAAAAAAGGGATAGAAAACGAGATGGTGAGGGAAAAGAGGAGAGTAAATGGTAGAGAAGAGGAGAGGAAAGAGATTTGTGAAGAGAGAGGGGGAGAGAGGGATGAAGAAAGAGAGAGTGAAGAAAAAGAGAGGAAGGGAGGGATGAAGGGATGGAGAAAGATAGCGAAAGAAAGGGAGAGGAAAGAGGTGGAGAAGAGAGTGAGAGGAAAGGGCTGGGGAGAGAGGGAGGAAGAAAGAGAGTGAGAGATAGAAAAAGAGAGGGAATGACAAAGAAGGACAAGAGAAAAGGGGAGATGGAAGAGAGAGCGCGAAAGACAAAGAGAGAGTGAAGAAAAAGAGGATAGAGAAAAGGGGAAGGAAAGAGTGTGTGAAAAGAGAGGAAGAGAGAGAGTGAAAAAGAGAGGGATGAAGAAAGATAGTAAAGGAAAGAAAAGGGGCAGAAAACGAGAGAGGCCAGAGAAAAGAGGAGAGTGAACAGTAGAGAAAAGGAAAGGAAGAGAGTGAAAAAGAGAGAGGAGAGAGAGAGGGTAAAGGAAAGAAAAGGAGATAGAAAAGGAGAGGGGAAAAGAGGAGAGTAAACAGTGGAGAAGAGAAGGAGAGGAAAGGGAGGTGTGACGAGAGAGAGGGATGAAGAAAGAAGAGAAAGAGCGATGGAGAGACGGAGAGCACGTTCCTCCACTTTAAAACGTTTAAGACGAATAAAACCGAAGTCTGGACGTGAAGGACGTTCTGAGCTTTAAACTTTCCTCTTCTGAAACTTCGGCTTCATCGAGATTCAGGCCGCGCTGTTTTCTCATTAGTCTAAATCGTTTTTGTCGCTCCATAATTCTCGTTTGTCTGACTGCAGCCGCCCCGGAGTCTGTCATCAGCGGCGCTCCGGCTCCCTCCAGGTATGAGGAACCCGAGGAGGAACGTTTGTCTGCGGAGAGCTTCACGGCAAGGCCACAGGAGGAACATCTCGCTCCAACAGCTCCGCCCGAGGAAACCAAACCAAAGGAGCCTCAGGAGGAACATCTCGCTCCAACATCTCCACCTGAGGAGATCAATCTCACCGAAACGTCTCAGCCTGAGGAAACCAAACCCAAGGAGCCTCAAGACCAAGATCTCGCTCCAACATCTTCACCCGAGGAGACCAAACCCAAGGAGCCTCAGGAGGAACATTTCGCTCCAACATCTCCACCTGAGGAGACGCTTCAAAACGAACCATCTCCACCTGAGGAGACCAAACCAAAGGAGCCTCAAGACGAACATCTCGCTCCAACATCGCCAACCGAGGAGAACAAACCTGAGGAGCCTCAGGAGGAACATTTCGCTCCAACATCGCCAACCGAGGAGACCAAACCCAAGAAGCCTCAAGATGAACATCTCACTCCAACATCTCCACCTGAGGAGACACTACTAACCGAAACATCTCCACAAGAGGAAACCAAACCCAAGGAACCTCATGAAGAACTCGCTCCAACATCTCCACAAGAAACATCTCAGCCTCAGGAATCCAATCCCCTCGAGACTCAAGACGAACATCTCGCTCCAACGCCTCCACCCGAGGAGACACTTCTAACCGAAACATCTCCACAAGAGGAGACCAAACCCAAGGAGCCTCATGAAGAACTTCTCGCTCCAACATCTCCACCCACCATGGACTCGGGGCTCTTCGAGTTTGAGGAACATCTCGTCGTCACCGCGTCTCCGAGCGTCGCCTCCGCCTCGGCTGCTCCTCCGGGCGGCGCCGCGGTGGAGGTGATCGACGAGGATCTGGCTCCGGAGGTTCCACCACGAGAAGGAGGCGACAGGGAGGAGCAGGAGGAGGAGCAGGAGGAGGTGCAGGAGGAGGTGCAGGATCTGGCCGTGGAGCTGGAGCGAGCAGAGCCGCCAGGTGAGGGTTCTATTTCCAGTTTTAACTCTATTTTATTAAAATTTGGACATTTTAAACCACAGTATCGATCTAAAACGACTTCTTAAAAGAAACGAGCGCACAGGTGGGAGCTGCCGTCGCCGTAAACGTCCTCACGACAAAGCGTCTTCATCAGATTTTGACATTTTTAACGCAGAAAAAACTGAATTTTATTCTGAATGTCAGTTAATTAAATTATGTGTGCACATTTTCAAAGTGTTTAAAATTAAATATCTGAAAAAATCACATTTAATATTTAGCACAAATATTTTTAAGCCCTCAAAATTTGCAAAGATCCAAGATGCCAAGACCTAAATATTGAAGACAATTTGTTCCATAATAATTTGTTGTTGTGTCTGAAAAACATGTTTGAATTATTTTTATTCTGAATTTTAGTTGCTGAAATTTTAAGCGTGAATTCGATCTCACTTAGCAACAAACAGGAAACGGTGCAGCGACGCGATCTGATTGGTCAGAATTCGCCTCATCAAAATAAATGAAAAAAATTTAAATATTAATATTAAAAATGTATAAAAAGTGTTTGGCTCAAATGAAGCTTCTGTTGCTATGGTTACAGGAGCCAATCTGGAGCCAGGTCCATATTTGGAAATCCGCCCGCGAGTATCATAGCAACCACAAGAGCCAATCATGACTGAGGAGGTTAAATGTCCCGCCCTCCTCACCGGAAAGCGAAAAGGCGGGTTACTTAGCGACGAAACGCACCAGCTGTCACTCAAACCTGTTGCTAACGCCAGTGGGAGGGGCCTCGGGGAATGAAGGCGTCGGATTGGTCCGTTATTTGCGTTCATACCGTGTCTTGATTTAGGAACAAAAACACAGAAGCTGCAATTTCAGTCTGTTTGGATAAATCTAGAGAAAAATGTGTTTGTGGGGCAGCAGTTCGCGCTCTGATTGGTCAGAACTGTATTTCTGACACCACACGTTGGCCGCGCGATGAAGGAAGGAAATGTGGAAGTAAAAGTCTTTTTTGCGGCCATCTTGGATTCATCTTCAGGTTTTATTACAGTTCAATGTTTCGTAAATCTGTTTTATTTACATGTAAGCCCCGCCCACAGATGAGAACAGCCAATAGGAAACAGCCTCATCCTCTTCTCAGGATCGATTGTTTCTGTCTTGGCGTCTTGGATCTTTGCTGCGAAATTTCACTGTTGAATTTGAGGGATTGAAAATATCTGCGGAATATTTATTTATTTATTTATAACCCAACCAAAATCCAGAATAATAATCTTTTTTCAGAGTTAAAAAATTCCAAGTGAGAAATTCAGTGGGATTTAAAATTCAAAATCAAATGGAACAAAAGATCATATTTATTATCATATTTAAAGCTCATATCAGAATTTGGTCATGTGGAACCTTGAATTTTCTCCACAGCAGCAGCGGAGGAGGAGGAGGAGGGGAGCGCATTAGAAATGGACAAAATGTCGGAGAGCGTGACCCCGCCCCCTCTGCCGTACCTGACCACGCCCACCATGACGTCATCGCGCGGGGCCCCGGAGATCGTGGTTTTCTTCAGTCTGAGGGTCACAAACCTGAACTTCAGCGATGACCTGTTCAACAAAACCTCCAGCGAGTACAAGGCCCTGGAGAGCAGCTTCAGGGAGATGGTGAGACCGGGGTTAGACCGGGGTTAGACCGGGGTGAGACCGGGGTTAGACCGGGGTTAGACCGGGGTTAGACCGGGTTAGACCGGGTGAGACCGGGTTAGACCGGGTTAGACCGGGTTTAGACCGGGTTAGACCGGGTTAGACCGAGTTAGACCGGGTTTAAACCGGGTGAGACCGGGTTAGACCGGGTTAGACCGGGTTTAGATCGGGTTTAGACCGGGTTAGACCGGGTGAGACCGGGTTAGACCGGGTTAGACCGGGTTAGACCGGGTGAGACCGGGTTAGACCGGGTTAGACCGGGTTTAGACCGGGTTAGACCGGGTTAGACCGGGTTAGACCGGGTTAGACCGGGTTAGACCGGGTTAGACCGGGTTAGACCGGGTTTAGACCGGGTTAGACCGGGTTAGACCGGGTTAGACCGGGTTAGACCGGGGTTAGACCGGGTTAGACCGGGTTAGACCGGGTTAGACCGGGTTAGACCGGGTTAGACCGGGTTAGACCGGGTTAGACCGGGTTAGACCGGGTTAGACCGAGTTAGACCAGGTTAGACCGGGTTTAGACCGAGTTAGACCGGGTTAGACCGGGTTTAGACCGGGTTAGACCGGGTTTAGACCGGGTTAGACCGGGTTAGACCGGGTTAGACCGGGTTAGACCGGGTTTAGACCGGGTTAGACCGGGTTAGACCGGGTTTAGACCGGGGTGAGACCGGGGTGAGACCGGGTTTAGACCGGGGTTAGACCGGGTTTAGACCAGGGTGAGACCTGGGTTAGACCGGGGTTAGACCGGGGTTAGACCGGGGTTAGACCGGGTTTAGACCGGGTTTAGACTGGGGTTAGACCGGGGTTAGACCGGGTTTAGATCGGGGTTAGACCGGAGTTAGACCGGGTTTAGACCAGGGTTAGACCGGGTTTAGACCGGGGTTAGACCGGGGTTAGACCGGGTTTAGACCAGGTTTAGACCGGGGTTAGACCGGAGTCAGACCTGGTTTAGACCTGGTTTAGTCCTGGGTTAGTCCTGGTTTAGTCTTGGTTTAGACCCATTTTAGTCCTGGTTTAGTCCTGGTTTAGTCCTGGTTTAGTACTGGTTTAGTCCTGGTTTAGTCCTGGTTTAGTCCTGGTTTAGTCTTGGTTTAGACCCATCTTAGTCCTGGTTTAGTCCTGGGTTAGTCCTGGTTTAGTCCTGGTTTAGTCCTGGGTTAGTCCTGGTTTAGTCCTGGTTTAGTCCTGGTTTAGTCCTGGTTTAGTCTTGGTTTAGACCCATCTTAGTCCTGGTTTAGTCCTGGGTTAGTCCTGGTTTAGTCCTGGTTTAGTCCTGGTTTAGTCCTGGTTTAGTCCTGGTTTAGTCTTGGTTTAGACCCATCTTAGTCCTGGTTTAGTCCTGGGTTAGTCCTGGTTTAGTCCTGGTTTAGTCCTGGGTTAGTCCTGGTTTAGTCCTGGTTTAGTCCTGGTTTAGTACTGGTTTAGTCCTGGTTTAGTCCTGGTTTAGTCTTGGTTTAGACCCATCTTAGTCCTGGTTTAGTCCTGGTTTAGTCCTGGTTTAGTCCTGGGTTAGTCCTGGTTTAGTCCTGGTTTAGTCCTGGGTTAGTCCTGGGTTAGTCCTGGTTTAGTCCTGGTTTAGTCCTGGTTTAGTACTGGTTTAGTCCTGGTTTAGTCCTGGTTTAGTCTTGGTTTAGACCCATCTTAGTCCTGGTTTAGTCCTGGTTTAGTCCTGGTTTAGTCCTGGGTTAGTCCTGGTTTAGTCCTGGTTTAGTCCTGGTTTAGTACTGGTTTAGTCCTGGTTTAGTCCTGGTTTAGTCTTGGTTTAGACCCATCTTAGTCCTGGTTTAGTCCTGGTTTAGTCCTGGTTTAGTACTGGTTTAGTCCTGGTTTAGTCCTGGTTTAGTCTTGGTTTAGACCCATCTTAGTCCTGGTTTAGTCCTGGTTTAGTCCTGGTTTAGTCCTGGGTTAGTCCTGGTTTAGTCCTGGTTTAGTCCTGGGTTAGTCCTGGTTTAGTCCTGGTTTAGTCCTGGGTTAGTCCTGGTTTATTTAGTAGGAGCAGATTTCTCTTTTTCTTCTGAATCTGTGGGAATTTAATCAGTTTTAAATTATTTTCTGTGGAGATTCTCAGACTCAGACTCAGGTTTTGTTCTGAACAACACAAAAGCCCCAGGAACAAATGTGTCAGATGCCCTCCCAGAAACATCACTGACAAAACTGACACAAAGTTCAACTCTGTCAGGAGAAATAAACCACTTTCTCTCCTCCATCTCTCCTCTTCTCCCTCTCTCTCTCCTCCTCCACTTTCCTCCTCTTTCTCCTCCCCCTCTCTTTTTCTCTCTCCTCTCTCTCTCGTCTCTCTCTCCTCTCTCTCTTTCCCCCTCTCTCCTCTCTCTCTCTCCCCCTCTCTCCTCTCTCTCCTCTCTCTCCGCTCTTTCTTTCTCTCCTTCCCCCCTCTCCTCTCTCTCTGCTCTCTCTACTGTCGCTCTCTCTCCTCTCTCTCTCCCCCTCTCTCCTCTCCTCTCTCTCTCCTCTCTCTCTCCTCTCTCTCTTTCCCCCTCTCTCCTCTCTCTCTCCCCCTCTCTCCTCTCTCTCTCCTCTCTCTCCTCTCTCTCTCTCCTCTCTCTCCGCTCTTTCTTTCTCTCCTCTCTTTCTCTCCCCCTCTCTCCTCTCTCTCTCCCCTCTCTCCTCTCTCTCTCTCCCCCTCTCTCCTCTCTCTCTCCTCTCTCTCCTCTCCCTCTCTCCTCTCTCTCTCCCTCTGCTCTCTCTCCTCTCTCTACTGTCGCTCACTCTCCCTCTCTCCTCTCTCTCCCCCCCTCAGCTCCTGCCGTACCTGCACTCGTCCCTGTCGGGCTTCCGTGCTCTGGAGGTGGTGTCGTTCAGCAGAGGGAGTGTGGTGGTGAGCAGCAAGATGAGCTTCGGCCGCTGGGTCCCGTACAACGTGACGGCCGCCGTGCAGAACGTTCTGGAAGAGTTCTGCGCCGGAGCGGAGAGGAGGAGGAGCATCGTGATCGACCGCCGCTCGCTCGACGTGGAGACAGGTGAGAAACGAGGGATTAGAGAGGGGAAAAGAGACTAAAGAGAGGAGGAGAGACTAAAGAGAGACTAAAGAGAGGAGGAGAGACTAAAGAGAGACTAAAGAGAGGAGGAGAGACTAAAGAGAGACTAAAGAGAGGAAAAGAGACTAAAGAGAGGAAGAGAGAGACTAAAGAGAGACTAAAGAGAGAGGAGGAGGAGCATCGTGATCGACCGCCGCTCGCTCGACGTGGAGACAGGTGAGAAACGAGGGATTAGAGAGGGGAAAAGAGACTAAAGAGAGGCTAAAGAGAGGAAAAGAGACTAAAGAGAGGAAGAGAGAGACTAAAGAGAGACTAAAGAGAGAGGAGGAGGAGCATCGTGATCGACCGCCGCTCGCTCGACGTGGAGACAGGTGAGAAACGAGGGATTAGAGAGAGGAAAAGAGACTAAAGAGAGACTAAAGAGAGGAGGAGAGACTAAAGAGAGACTAAAGAGAGACTAAAGAGAGAGGAGGAGGAGCATCGTGATCGACCACCGCTCGCTCGACATGGAGACAGGTGAGAAACGAGGGATTAGAGAGGGGAGGAGAGACTAAAGAGAGGCTAAAGAGAGGAAAAGAGACTAAAGAGAGGAAGAGAGAGACTAAAGAGAGACTAAAGAGAGAGGAGGAGGAGCATCGTGATCGACCGCCGCTCGCTCGACGTGGAGACAGGTGAGAAACGAGGGATTAGAGAGAGGAGAGACTAAAGAGAGGAAGAGAGAGACTAAAGAGAGGAAAAGAGACTAAAGAGAGACTAAAGAGAGGAGGAGAGACTAAAGAGAGACTAAAGAGAGGAGGAGAGACTAAAGAGAGACTAAAGAGAGAGGAGGAGGAGCATCATGATCGAACGCCGCTCGCTCGACGTGGAGATAGGTGAGAAATGAGGGATTAGAGAGAGGAAAAGAGACTAAAGAGAGACTAAAGAGAGGCTAAAGAGAGGAAAAGAGACTAAAGAGAGGAAGAGAGAGACTAAAGAGAGGAGGAGAGACTAAAGAGAGACTAAAGAGAGGAGGAGGAGCATCATGATCGAACGCCGCTCGCTCGACGTGGAGATAGGTGAGAAATGAGGGATTAGAGAGGGGAGGAGAGACTAAAGAGAGGCTAAAGAGAGGAAAAGAGACTAAAGAGAGGAAGAGAGAGACTAAAGAGAGGAGGAGAGACTAAAGAGAGACTAAAGAGAGTAAAAGAGACTAAAGAGAGAGGAGGAGAGACTAAAGAGAGACTAAAGAGAGAGGAGGAGGAGCATCGTGATCGACCGCCGCTCGCTCGACGTGGAGACAGGTGAGAAACGAGGGATTAGAGAGAGGAAAAGAGACTAAAGAGAGACTAAAGAGAGGAGGAGAGACTAAAGAGAGAGGAGGAGGAGCATCGTGATCGACCGCCGCTCACTCGACGTGGAGACAGGTGAGAAACGAGGGATTAGAGAGGGGAGGAGAGACTAAAGAGAGGAGGAGAGACTAAAGAGAGAGGAGGAGAGACTAAAGAGAGGAAGAGAGAGACTAAAGAGAGGAAAAGAGACTAAATAGGGAGAGGAGGAGGAGCATCGTGATCGACTGCCGCTCGCTCGACGTAGAGACAGGTCAGAACCCAGAAAGAAGGGATTAGAGAGAGGAAACAGAGGAAGAGAGAGAGGAGAGAGGGGGGAGGGAGGGAGAGAGACATAGAGACAGGTCAGACACGAGAAAGGACAAGTAAACGGAAACGAGCGAGAAAGAGAGGCTAAAGAGAGAGAGAAGAGAGGGAGAGAGAAAGAGAGCGAAGAAAGAGAAGGAGAGAGAGAGGGAGAGACGGGTCAGGCACAATAAAGGTCTCGCGCCAATGAGAGAGAACAGAGAGAAGAGAAGAGAGAGAGAGGAAGAGAGAAATGACCCAAAGGTAGACAGAGAGGGGAGAGAAGAAACGAGAAGGAGAGAAAGAGAGAAACAGGAGATAGAAGGAAGAATGAGAGAGGAGGAAGAGGGAGAGAGAGAGACGTTCCGAGGCATTTATTGCATGATCATTCTAGCCCCATGAAAACACTAAAGGGAGAGAGAGAGAGAGAGAGGAGGAGGAGGAGAGCAGGAGGGAAGAAAGGAGGGGAGTAGAGACAGAGGAGAGAGAGAGGGAGGGAGGGAGAAGGTGGAGAGAGAAGAGAGAGAGAGAGACCTGAGCACCTTATTTAATAGAGGGAAAGAAAGGGAGGAGAGAGAGAAGATAGAGGGAGAGAATGGATAGAGAGAAGAGAGAGGAGAAGAAGAGAAAGAGTTGGATTGGGGAAAGGAGAGAGGGAGGAGAGGAGAGAGGGAGGAGAGGAGAGAGGGAGTTGTAGACAGACGTGTGGGTGTAGAAACACAAACACATAAACAGAAGATCAGCAGGTTTAAATGTGCTGATCTGAGGAGCTGCAGGTTTGATCCCCAAAACCCAAAGGTCCAAATGTGCTGCTCAAGGGCACAACCGCAGAGAGAGAAACTCCGAGAAACTGCCCCTGTGAAACGGGATCGAGCTACGAGAGAGAAACTCTGCCCCTGTGAAACGGGATCGAGCTACGAGAGAGAAACTCTGCCCCTGTGAAACGGGATCGAGCTATGAGAGAGAAACTCTGCCCCTGTGAAACGGGATCGAGCTACGAGAGAGAAACTGCCCCTGTGAAATGGGATCGAGCTATGAGAGAGAAACTCTGCCCCTGTGAAACGGGATCGAGCTACGAGAGAGAAACTCTGCCCTGTGAAACGGGATCGAGCTATGAGAGAGAAACTCTGCCCTGTGAAACGGGATCGAGCTACGAGAGAGAAACTCTGCCCCTGTGAAATGGGATCGAGCTACGAGAGAGAAACTCTGCCCCTGTGAAACGGGATCGAGCTACGAGAGAGAAACTCTGCCCCTGTGAAACGGGATCGAGCTACGAGAGAGAAACTCTGCCCCTGTGAAACGGGATCGAGCTACGAGAGAGAAACTCTGCCCCTGTGAAACGAGATCGAGCTACGAGAGAGAAACTGCCCCTGTGAAACGGGATCGAGCTACGAGAGAGAAACTGCCCCTGTGAAACGAGATCGAGCTACGAGAGAGAAACTGCCCCTGTGAAACGAGATCGAGCTACGCAAAGATTATTCCTCTGTGAGAGAGGAGAGGAGAGAGGAGAGGAGAGGAGAGGAGAGAGGAAAGGAGAGAGGAGAGGAGGAGAGAGGAGAGGAGAGAGGAAAGGAGAGAGGAGAGGAGAAGAGAGGAGAGAAGAAAGGAGAGAGGAGAGGAGAGAGGAGAGAGGAGAGAGGAGAGAAGAGGAGAGAGGAAAGGAGAGAGGAGAGAAGAAAGGAGAGAGGAGAGGAGGGAGAGGAGAGGAGAGAGGAAAGGAGAGAGGAGAGGAGGAGAGAGGAGAGGAGAGAGGAAAGGAGAGAGGAGAGGAGAAGAGAGGAGAGAAGAAAGGAGAGAGAAAAGGAGAGAGGAGAGAGGAGAGAGGAGAGAAGAAAGGAGAGAGGAAAGGAGAGAGGAGAGAGGAGAGGAGAGAGGAGAGGAGAGGAGAGAGGAGAGGAGAGAGGAAAGGAGAGAGGAGAGGAGGAGAGAGGAGAGGAGAGAGGAAAGGAGAGAGGAGAGGAGAAGAGAGGAGAGAAGAAAGGAGAGAGAAAAGGAGAGAGGAGAGAGGAGAGAGGAGAGAAGAAAGGAGAGAGGAAAGGAGAGAGGAGAGAGGAGAGGAGAGAGGAGAGGAGAGGAGAGGAGAGAGGAAAGGAAAGGAGAGAGGAGAGAGGAAAGGAGAGAGGAGAGGAGAAGAGAGGAGAGAAGAAAGGAGAGAGAAAAGGAGAGAGGAGAGAGGAGAGAGGAGAGAAGAAAGGAGAGAGGAAAGGAGAGAGGAGAGAGGAGAGGAGAGAGGAGAGGAGAGGAGAGGAGAGAGGAAAGGAGAGAGGAGAGGAGGAGAGAGGAGAGGAGAGAGGAAAGGAGAGAGGAGGAGAGGAGAGAAGAGGAGAGGAGAGAGGAGGTTTTGAGGTTTTGAGTGTTTTCCTGATCACGTGCTCAGCGTCTCTGCTGAAGCCCTGAGCTCTGCCCCGTCAGCACCAACGCTCCAAACGATGAAATTAGCTCCGGTCCGGACAGTTCCCCTTTGGCTGCCAGATCCAATCACCTGGTAAATTATTCCCGGCTCCAAGAGGGAAAAGGGAAGTTAAAGAAGCTTTTGTCCAAACCCTGAACGTGTTAAAAATCCCTGCGGAAAGTTTCCAGACCCACGAGGCCCGAGCCGAGTGTAGAATAATAAAGCTTCAGGGCGATTTGTGTCAGGAGAGAAATGAAGTTTCAATTAAACACTGGAAATAGAGGTCGAAATGTGTTTTATACATTTATATTTATGTGTTTAACAGGGTGAGTGCAGATTATTCTTTAACAGGGTGAGTGCAGATTATTCTACAGCAGAGTAAATGTGACAGATTAAAGCACAAATCCTCATTTCTTCTGTCGTCCCTCAGGAGGCGACAGATTTAACCGAAAAAACAAAAAATAAGTGACAAGAGCAACAAGTCTACACTAAAAGAGTCACAGCTTTTCCTTCAGCCACTGGTTCAGGTGATTCAGGTGTTTCAGGTGTGTTTCAGGTGTTTCAGGTGTGTTTCAGGTGTTTTGGGTGTTTCGGGTGTGTCAGGTGTTTCGGGTGTTTCGGGTGTTTCAGGTGTTTCGGGTGTGTCAGGTGTTTCAGGTATGTTTCAGGTGTTTCAGGTATGTTTCAGGTGTGTTTCAGGTGTGTTTCAGGTGTTTTTCAGGTGTTTCAGGTGTGTTTCAGGTGTGTTTCAGGTGTGTTGCAGGTGTTTCAGGTGTGTTTCAGGTGTTTCAGGTATGTTTCAGGTGTGTTTCAGGTGTGTTTCAGGTGTTTCAGGTGTGTTGCAGGTGTGTTGCAGGTGTTTCAGGTGTGTTTCAGGTGTGTTTCAGGTGTGTTTCAGGTGTTTCAGGTGTGTTTCAGGTGTGTTTCAGGTGTTTCAGGTGTGTTTCAGGTGTGTTTCAGGTGTGTTTCAGGTGTTTCAGGTGTTTCAGGTGTTTCGGGTGTGTCAGATGTGTCAGGTGTTTCAGGTGTTTCGGGTGTGTCAGGTGTTTCGGGTGTTTCAGGTGTTTCAGGTGTTTCAGGTGTGTTTCAGGTGTTTCAGGTATGTTTCAGGTGTGTTTCAGGTGTGTTTCAGGTGTGTTTCAGGTGTTTCAGGTGTGTTTCAGGTGTTTCAGGTGTTTCAGGTGTTTCAGGTGTGCTTCAGGTGTTTCAGGTGTGTTTCAGGTGTGTTTCAGGTGTGTTTCCGGTGTGTCAGGTGTGTTTCAGGTGTTTCAGGTGTGTTTCAGGTGTGTCAGGTGTGTTTCAGGTGTTTCAGGTGTGTTTCAGGTGTGTTTCCAGTGTGTCAGGTGTGTTTCAGGTGTTTCAGGTGTGTTTCAGGTGTGTTTCAGGTGTTTTTCAGGTGTTTCAGGTGTGTTTCAGGTGTGCTTCAGGTGTTTCAGGTGTGTTTCAGGTGTGTTTCAGGTGTGTCAGGTGTGTTTCAGGTGTTTCAGGTGTGTTTCAGGTGTTACAGGTGTGTTTCAGGTGTGTCAGGTGTGTTTCAGGTGTTTCAGGTGTGTTTCAGGTGTGTTTCAGGTGTGTTTCCGGTGTGTCAGGTGTGTTTCAGGTGTGTTTCAGGTGTGTTTCAGGTGTGTTTCAGGTGTGTTTCCGGTGTGTCAGGTATGTTTCAGGTGTGTTTCAGGTGTGTTTCCGGTGTGTCAGGTGTGTTTCAGGTGTTTCAGATGTTTCAGGTGTTTCAGATGTTTCAGGTGTGTTTCAGGTGTTTCAGGTGTGTTTCAGGTGTTTCAGGTGTTTCAGGTATGTTTCAGGTGTGTTTCAGGTGTGTTTCCGGTGTGTCAGGTGTGTTTCAGGTGTTTCAGATGTTTCAGGTGTGTTTCAGGTGTTTCAGGTGTGTTTCAGGTGTTTCAGGTGTTTCAGATGTTTCAGGTGTGTTTCAGGTGTTTCAGGTGTGTTTCAGGTGTTTCAGGTGTTTCAGGTATGTTTCAGGTGTGTTTCAGGTGTGTTTCCGGTGTGTCAGGTGTGTTTCAGGTGTTTCAGATGTTTCAGGTGTGTTTCAGGTGTTTCAGGTGTGTTTCAGGTGTTTCAGGTGTTTCAGGTGTGTTTCAGGTGTTTCAGGTGTTTCAGGTGTGTTTCAGGTGTTTCAGATGTTTCAGGTGTGTTTCAGGTGTTTCAGGTGTGTTTCAGGTGTTTCAGGTGTGTTTCAGGTGTGTTTCAGGTGTTTCAGATGTTTCAGGTGTGTTTCAGGTGTTTCAGGTGTGTTTCAGGTGTTTCAGGTGTGTTTCAGGTGTGTTTCAGGTGTGTTTCAGGTGTTTCAGGTGTGTTTCAGGTGTTTCAGGTGTGTTTCAGGTGTGTTTCAGGTGTTTCAGGTGTGTTTCAGGTGTGTTTCAGGTGTGTTTCAGGTGTTTCAGGTGTGTTTCAGGTGTGTTTCAGGTGTTTCAGGTGTGTTTCAGGTGCGTTTCAGGTGTTTCAGGTGTTTCAGGTGTGTTTCAGGTGTGTTTCAGGTGCGTTTCAGGTGTTTCAGGTGTGTTTCAGGTGCTTCAGGTGTTTCAGGTGCTTCAGGTGTTTCAGGTGTTGGAGTTTCTCTTCTTGATCCTGGGGGAAAATGTTCCAGAACTAAACCCTCAGACTGAGTCACACTTTGTCCCATTTGTGTCACAAAATCAAACTGAAACAAAAGTAAAAAGTGACACAAATCTATAGAGGAAACGTCCAGTTTCATTTTCAGACGTCTCGATGATTCTGTTTCAGCTTTTACGAACGTGACCTGAACAACGAAATAAAATTAACTGAATAATGTCGACGTCCTCACCTGATGATGTCATGAGGTGATGATGTCATGAGGTGATGTCATGATGTGATGATGTCATGAGGTGATGTCATGAGGTGATGTTGTCCTCACCTGATGATGTCATGAGGTGATGTGGTGTTTCTGTCCTTCAGCCGATCGGGCAGATCCCTGTAAGTTCTGGGCCTGTCCAGAGTCGACCGAGTGTGAAGTGAAACCAGCGACCAGAGAACCACACTGCAGGTACTGAACCAGGACTAAACCAGGACTGAACCAGGACTAAACCAGGACTGAACCAGGACTGAACCAGGACTGAACCAGGACTGAACCAGGACTGAACCAGGACTAAACCAGGACTAAACCAGGACTGAACCGGGACTGAACCGGGACTGAACCGGGACTGAACCGGGACTAAACCAGGACTGAACCAGGACTGAACCAGGACTGAACCAGGACTAAACCAGGACTGAACCAGGACTGAACCAGGACTGAACCAGGACTGAACCAGGACTAAACCAGGACTGAACCGGGACTGAACCGGGACTGAACCGGGACTGAACCGGGACTGAACCGGGACTGAACCGGGACTAAACCGGGACTGAACCAGGACTAAACCAGGACTAAACCAGGACTGAACCAGGACTGAACCAGGACTGAACCAGGACTAAACCAGGACTGAACCAGGACTGAACCAGGACTGAACCAGGACTGAACCAGGACTAAACCAGGACTGAACCGGGACTGAACCGGGACTGAACCGGGACTGAACCGGGACTGAACCAGGACTGAACCAGGACTAAACCAGGACTGAACCGGGACTGAACCGGGACTAAACCAGGACTGAACCAGGACTGAACCGGGACTGAACCAGGACTGAACCGGGACTGAACCGGGACTGAACCGGGACTGAACCGGGACTAAACCGGGACTGAACCGGGACTGAACCGGGACTAAACCAGGACTGAACCGGGACTGAACCAGGACTAAACCAGGACTGAACCAGGACTGAACCAGGACTGAACCAGGACTAAACCAGGACTGAACCAGGACTAAACCAGGACTGAACCAGGACTGAACCAGGACTGAACCAGGACTGAACCAGGACTAAACCAGGACTGAACCAGGACTGAACCAGGACTAAACCAGGACTGAACCAGGACTGAACCAGGACTGAACCAGGACTAAACCAGGACTGAACCAGGACTGAATCAGGACTAAACCAGGACTGAACCAGGACTGAACCAGGACTGAACCAGGACTAAACCAGGACTGAACCAGGACTGAACCAGGACTGAACCATGACTGAACCAGGACTAAACCAGGACTGAACCAGGACTGAACCAGGACTAAACCAGGACTGAACCAGGACTGAACCAGGACTAAACCAGGGCTGAACCAGGACTAAACCAGGACTGAACCAGGACTGAACCAGGACTGAACCAGGACTAAACCAGGACTGAACCAGGACTGAACCAGGACTGAACCAGGACTAAACCAGGGCTGAACCAGGACTAAACCAGGACTGAACCAGGACTGAACCAGGACTGAACCAGGACTAAACCAGGACTGAACCAGGACTAAACCAGGGCTGAACCAGGACTGAACCATGACTGAACCAGGACTAAACCAGGACTGAACCAGGGCTGAACCAGGACTAAACCAGGACTGAACCAGGACTGAACCAGGACTGAACCAGGACTAAACCAGGACTGAACCAGGACTAAACCAGGACTGAACCAGGACTGAATCAGGACTAAACCAGGACTGAACCAGGACTGAACCAGGACTGAACCAGGACTAAACCAGGACTGAACCAGGACTGGACCAGGACTAAACCAGGACTGAACCAGGACTGAATCAGGACTAAACCAGGACTGAACCAGGACTGAACCAGGACTGAACCAGGACTAAACCAGGACTGAACCAGGACTGAACCAGGACTGAACCAGGACTAAACCAGGACTGAACCAGGACTAAACCAGGGCTGAACCAGGACTGAACCATGACTGAACCAGGACTAAACCAGGACTGAACCAGGACTGAACCAGGACTAAACCAGGACTGAACCAGGACTAAACCAGGACTGAACCAGGACTGAATCAGGACTAAACCAGGACTGAACCAGGACTGAACCAGGACTGAACCAGGACTAAACCAGGACTGAACCAGGACTGGACCAGGACTAAACCAGGACTGAACCAGGACTGAATCAGGACTAAACCAGGACTGAACCAGGACTGAACCAGGACTGAACCAGGACTAAACCAGGACTGAACCAGGACTGAACCAGGACTGAACCAGGACTAAACCAGGACTGAACCAGGACTGAACCAGGACTGAACCAGGACTAAACCAGGACTGAACCAGGACTGAACCAGGACTGAACCAGGACTAAACCAGGACTGAATCAGGACTAAACCAGGACTGAACCAGGACTGAATCAGGACTAAACCAGGGCTGAACCAGGACTGAACCAGGACTAAACCAGGGCTGAACCAGGACTAAACCAGGACTAAACCAGGACTGAACCAGATCTGGATCCAGAGGTTGTTCAATTTTCTTTTCTGTTTTTTAAACCTAATTTTTCTTTTGCTTTTGACTCAAAATAAAAACACTACAAATAAACTCGAGATGAGACCAGAAAAGGAGGAGATCTGTCTCTCTTCTTTTCTTCTTTTTATTCTTTCTCTCTTCTTGTCCTCCCTTCAGCTCCTTTTTCCATCTCTTTCTATCCCTTTATCCCTTTTTTCTCATATCAGACCCTCCCCTCATCTTTCTCTCTATTTTATCACTGTTTCTCTCCCTCTTTCATCACTTTTCTCTCGTTCTTTCCTCAGACACAAAAGACGAGTGGAGGTTCCGGTCCGGAGCTAAACCCAGAACCGACCCCGGACTTCACCCGGACCCAGCGGCTGCAGCTCTTTCTTCCTCTTCGTTTTTTCACAGATTTGATCCTGATTCTCCGGAAGTTTCGGAACCGAACGTTGGGATTTCTGAGATTTCGTGAAGATTTGGACAAAAAGTTTCAAAAACGCAGCAGATTTTTACGTTTGTGCAAAGAAAAACTGAACGACTGGACTTTTATTTTGTATTTTTCTGTATTTTGTTGCTGGATTCTTGAGTCTAGAATAAAACCACAGAAACAGGAGAAGGAAAAGAGGAGGAAAAGGAGGAAGAGCAGGAGAAAGAATGAGCTCCGTGAAGTCGCCTCATCAAACTCAAACCTACAAAAACTGTGTCAGTCGTTTGTGCTGCAGAAAGTTTCGTTTGTGTGATTCTGGTTCTTCAGATATTCACAGTTTTATTTTGGTCGATGACGTCGTCCAGAACCTCAGAATGTGAAACAGCCTCAAAACAGGAAGAAAATGATGTCAAACGTTTGTATTTGGTTTGTGCTGTTTTGTGCTGTGACAGTTTCATTTGTGTGAGTTTATTTCTAAAATTATTCATTATTATTTCTGTGGTAATTACAGGACGTCATTTCTGCTCATCTGACGGAGACAAACTCCACAAAACTAGAGAAGAGAAACGACCTGAGGCTGAGGAAGTTTCCTGTGGGACTGACCCCAGTTTGACCTGTAACAGAATCGTTTATTTCTCCAAAACTAAAATAGCACAAACGACTGACGGAGATTTTGTAGGTTTGAGTTTGTTGGGGCGACTTCACAGAGGAGGGAGAATTAGGAGGAGCAGGAGGAGGAGGAGCTGGAGGAGGAGGAGCTGGAGGAGGAGGAACAGGAGGAGGAGGAGCTGGAGGAGGAGGAACAGGAGGAGGAGGAGCTGGAGGAGGAGGAGCTGGAGGAGGAGGAGCTGGAGGAGGAGGAGCTGGAGGAGGAGGAGCTGGAGGAGGAGGAGGAGCAGGAGGAGGAGGAGCTGGAGGAGGAGGAGGAGGAGCTGGAGGAGGAGGAGCTGGAGGAGGAGGAGCTGGAGGAGGAGGAGCTGGAGGAGGAGGAGGAGCAGGAGGAGGAGGAGCTGGAGCAGGAGGAGCAGGAGGTGTTTACACAGATTCTGTCTTAAGTCGTTTCACTTTCATTCTTTGGTTTAGCTGCAGAGTTTCAGAGTCATAACCAAGTGACTCTAGAGAGTGTTTTTTTTATAATAAAGTAACTCTAGAAAGTGTTTTTTAACATAAAGTGACTCTAGAAAGTGTTTTTATATAATAAAGTGACTCTAGAAAGTGTTTTTTATAATAAAGTAACTCTAGAAAGTGTTTTTAACGTAAAGTGACTAGAAAGTGTTTTTTATCATAAAGTGACTCTAGAAAGTGTTTTTATATAATAAAGTAACTCTAGAAAGTGTTTTTTAACATAAAGTGACTCTAGAAAGTGTTTTTATATAATAAAGTGACTCTAGAAAGTGTTTTTTAACATAAAGTGACTCTAGAGAGTGTTTTTTTTATAATAAAGTAACTCTAGAAAGTGTTTTTTATAATAAAGTAACTCTAGAAAGTGTTTTTTATAATAAAGTAACTCTAGAAAGTGTTTTTTATAATAAAGTAACTCTAGAAAGTGTTTTTATAATAAAGTAACTCTAGAAAGTGTTTTTAACGTAAAGTGACTAGAAAGTGTTTTTATAATAAAGTAACTCTAGAAAGTGTTTTTATAATAAAGTAACTCTAGAAAGTGTTTTTAACGTAAAGTGACTAGAAAGTGTTTTTTTATAATAAAGTAACTCTAGAAAGTGTTTTTTATAATAAAGTAACTCTAGAAAGTGTTTTTTATAATAAAGTAACTCTAGAAAGTGTTTTTATAATAAAGTAACTCTAGAAAGTGTTTTTTAACATAAAGTGACTCTAGAAAGTGTTTTTTAACATAAAGTGACTCTAGAGAGTGTTTTTTATAATAAAGTAACTCTAGAAAGTGTTTTTTAACATAAAGTGACTCTAGAAAGTGTTTTTTATAATAAAGTAACTCTAGAAAGTGTTTTTATAATAAAATAACTCTAGAAAGTGTTTTTAATGTAAAGTGACTAGAAAGTGTTTTTTTATAATAAAGTAACTCCAGAAAGTGTTTTTATAATAAAGTAACTCCAGAAAGTGTTTTTTATAATAAAGTAACTCTGGAAAGTGTTTTTTATAATAAAGTAACTCCAGAAAGTGTTTTATAATAAAGTAGCTCTAGAAAGTGTTTTTATCATAAAGTGACTCTAGAGTTTTTTTTATAATAAAGTAACTAGAGTTTTTTTCTAATAAAGTAGCTGTAGAAAGTTTTTTTTTTTATCTTAAAATGACTCTAGAGAGTGTTTTATAATAAAGTAACTCCAGAAAGTGTTTTTTTTTATAATAAAGTAACTCTAAAAAGTGTTTTTTATAATAAAGTAACTCTAGAAAGTGTTTTTTATAATAAAGTAACTCTAGAAAGTGTTGTTATAATAAAGTAGCTCTAGAAAGTGTTTTTTATAATAAAGTAACTCTATAAAGTGTTTTTGATAATAAAGTAACTCTAGAAAGTGTTGTTATAATAAAGTAGCTCTAGAATGTTTTTTTTTATAATAAAGTAGCTCTAGAAAGTGTTTTTATAATAAAGTAGCTCTAGAAAGTTTTTTTATCTTAGTGACTCTAGAAAGTGTTTTTTATAATAAAGTAACTCTAGAAAGTGTTGTTATAATAAAGTAGCTCTAGAAAGTGTTTTTTATAATAAAGTAGCTCTAGAAAGTTTTTTTTTTTTATAATAAAGTAACTCTAGAAAGTGTTTTTATAATAAAGTAGCTCTAGAAAGTTTTTTTTATCTTAGTGACTCTAGAAAGTGTTTTTTATAATAAAGTAGCCCCAGAAAGTGTTTTTTTTTATAATAAAGTAACTCTAGAAACTGTTTTTATAATAAAGTAACTCTAGAAAGTTTTTTTTATAATAAAGTAGCTCTAGAAAGTGTTTTTATCATAAAGTGACTCTAGAGTTTTTTTTTATAATAAAGTGACTAGAGTTTTTTTTCTAATAAAGTAGCTGTAGAAAGTTTTTTTATCTTAAAATGACTCTAGAGAGTTTTTTTTATAATAAAGTAACTCTAGAAAGTGTTTTTAACGTAAAGTGACTAGAAAGTGTTTTTTATAATAAAGTAACTCTAGAAAGTGTTTTTTATCATAAAGTGACCCTAGAAAGTGTTTTTATATAATAAAGTAACTCTAGAAAGTGTTTTTTAACATAAAGTGACTCTAGAAAGTGTTTTTATAATAAAGTAGCTCTAGAAAGTTTTTTATAATAAAGTAGCTCTAGAAAGTGTTTTTATCATAAAGTGACTCTAGAGTTTTATAATAAAGTGACTAGAGTTTTTTTCTAATAAAGTAGCTGTAGAAAGTTTTTTTTTTATCTTAAAATGACTCTAGAGAGTGTTTTTATAATAAAGTAACTCCAGAAAGTGTTTTTAACATAAAGTGACTAGAAAGTGTTTTTTTATAATAAAGTAGCTCTAGAAAGTTTTTTTATCTTAAAGTGACTCTAGAAAGTGTTTTTTATAATAAAGTAACTCTAGAAAGTGTTTTTTATAATAAAGTAACTCTAGAAAGTGTTTTGTAATAAAGTAGCTCTAGAAAGTTTAAAAAAAAAAAAACACTTTCTGGAGTTACTTTATTATAAAAAAAAACACTTTCTAGAGTTACTTTATTATAAAAAACACTTTCTGGAGCTACTTTATTATAAAAAAAACACTTTCTAGAGTCACTTTACGATAAAAAACACTTTCTAGAGTTACTTTATGATTTAAAAACACTTTCTGGAGTTACTTTATTATAAAAACACTTTCTAGAGTCACTTTAAGATAAAAAAAACTTTCTAGAGCTACTTTATTATAAAAAAAAACTTTCTAGAGCTACTTTATTATAAAACACTTTCTAGAGTTACTTTATTATAAAACACTTTCTGGAGTTACTTTATTATAAAAGAAAGTGTTTTTTATAATAAAGTAACTCTAGAAAGTTTTTTAAATCATAAAGTAACTCTAGAAAGTGTTTTTTATCGTAAAGTGAATCTAGAGAGTGTTTTTATAATAAAGTGACTCTAGAGAGTGTTTTTTATAATAAAGTGACTCTAGAGAGCGTTTTTATAATAAACTAGCTCTAGAAAGTTTTTTTTATCTTAGTGACTCTAGAAAGTGTTTTTTATAATAAAGTAACTCCAGAAAGTGTTTTTTATGATAAAGTAACTCTAGAAAGTTTTTTTTTAAATAATACAGTAACTCTAGAGAGTGTTTTTTATCGTAAAGTGACTCTAGCGAGTGTTTTTTATAATAAAGTAACTTCAGAAAGTGTTTTTTTATAATAAAGTAACTCTAGAAAGTGTTTTTTATAATAAAGTAACTCCAGAAAGTTATTTTTTATAATAAAGTAACTCTAGAAAGTGTTTTTTTATAATAAAGTAACTCTAGAAAGTGTTTTTTATAATAAAGTAACTCCAGAAAGTGTTTTTATGATAAAGTAACTCTAGAAAGTTTTTTTAAAATAATAAAGTAACTCTAGAGAGTGTTTTTTATCGTAAAGTGACTCTAGAGAGTGTTTTTATAATAAAGTGACTCTAGAGAGTGTTTTTATAATAAAGTAGTTCTAGAGAGTGTTTTTATAATAAAGTGACTCTAGAGAGTGTTTTTTATAATAAAGTGACTCTAGAAAGTGTTTTTTTTATAATAAAGTAACTCCAGAAAGTGTTTTTATGATAAAGTAACTCTAGAAAGCTTTTATAATAAAGTAACTCTAGAAAGTTTATTTAAATCATAAAGTAGCTCTAGAAAGTGTTTTTTATCGTAAAGTGACTCTAGAGAGTGTTTTTATAATAAAGTGACTCTAGAGAGTGTTTTTTATAATAAAGTGACTCTAGAGAGTGTTTTTATAATAAACTAACTCTAGAAAGTTTTTTTTATCTTAGTGACTCTAGAAAGTGTTTTTTATAATAAAGTAACTCCAGAAAGTGTTTTTTATGATAAAGTAACTCTAGAAAGTTTTTTTTAAAAATAATAAAGTAACTCTAGAGAGTGTTTTTTATCGTAAAGTGACTCTAGCGAGTGTTTTTTATAATAAAGTAACTCTAGAAAGTGTTTTTTATAATAAAGTAACTCCAGAAAGTTTTTTTATAATAAAGTAACTCTAGAAAGTGTTTTTTTTATAATAAAGTAGCTCCAGAAAGTGTTTTTTTATGATAAAGTAACTCTAGAAAGTTTTTTTTTAAATAATAAAGTAACTCTAGAGAGTGTTTTTTATCGTAAAGTGACTCTAGCGAGTGTTTTTTATAATAAAGTAACTTCAGAAAGTGTTTTTTTTATAATAAAGTAACTCTAGAAAGTGTTTTTTATAATAAAGTAACTCCAGAAAGTGTTTTGTATAATAAAGTAACTCTAGAAAGTGTTTTTTTTTTATAATAAAGTAGCTCTAGAAAGTTTTTTTTATAATAAAGTGACTCTAGAGAGTGTTTTTATAATAAAGTAGTTCTAGAGAGTGTTTTTATAATAAAGTGACTCTAGAGAGTGTTTTTTATAATAAAGTGACTCTAGAAAGTGTTTTTTATAATAAAGTAACTCTAGAAAGTGTTTTTATAATAAAGTAACTCCAGAAAGTGTTTTTATGATAAAGTAACTCTAGAAAGTTTTTTTTAAATAATAAAGTAACTCTAGAGAGTGTTTTTTATCGTAAAGTAACTCTAGAGAGTGTTTTTTATCGTAAAGTGACTCTAGCGAGTGTTTTTTATAATAAAGTAACTCTAGAAAGTGTTTTTTATAATAAAGTAACTCTAGAAAGTGTTTTTTATAATAAAGTAACTCTAGAAAGTGTTTTTTATAATAAAGTAACTCTAGAAAGTGTTTTTATAATAAAGTAACTCTAGAAAGCTTTTATAATAAAGTAGCTCTAGAAAGTTTTTTTTATCTTAAAGTGACTCTAGAAAGTGTTTTTTATAATAAAGTAGTTCTAGAGAGTGTTTTTATAATAAAGTGACTCTAGAGAGTGTTTTTTATAATAAAGTGACTCTAAAAAGTGTTTTTATAATAAAGTAACTCTAGAAAGTGTTTTTTTTATAATAAAGTAACTCCAGAAAGTGTTTTTATGATAAAGTAACTCTAGAAAGCTTTTATAATAAAGTAGCTCTAGAAAGTTTTTTTTTTATAATAAAGTGACTCTAGAGAGTGTTTTTATAATAAAGTGACTCTAGAGAGTTTTTTTTTATAATAAAGTAGTTCTAGAGAGTGTTTTTATAATAAAGTGACTCTAGAGAGTGTTTTTATAATAAAGTGACTCTAGAGAGTGTTTTTATAATAAAGTGACTCTAGAGAGTGTTTTTATAATAAAGTAGTTCTAGAGTGTTTTTATTAATAATAAAGTGACTCTAGAGTGTTTTTTTTATAATAAAGTAGTTCTAGAGAGTGTTTTTTATCGTAAAGTGACTCTAGAGAGTGTTTTTTATAATAAAGTAGTTCTAGAGAGTGTTTTTATAATAAAGTGACTCTAGAGAGTGTTTTTTTTATAATAAAGTAGTTCTAGAGAGTGTTTTTATAATAAAGTGAATCTAGAGAGTGTTTTTATAATAAAGTGACTCTAGAGAGTGTTTTTTTATAATAAAGTAGTTCTAGAGAGTGTTTTTATAATAAAGTGAATCTAGAGAGTGTTTTTATAATAAAGTGACTCTAGAGAGTTTTTTTTATAATAAAGTAGTTCTAGAGAGTGTTTTTATAATAAAGTGACTCTAGAGAGTGTTTTTATAATAAAGTGACTCTAGAGAGTGTTTTTATAATAAAGTGACTCTAGAGAGTGTTTTTATAATAAAGTGACTCTAGAGAGTGTTTTTATAATAAAGTGACTCTAGAGAGTGTTTTTATAATAAAGTAGTTCTAGAGAGTGTTTTTATAATAAAGTGACTCTAGAGAGTGTTTTTATAATAAAGTGACTCTAGAGAGTGTTTTTATAATAAAGTGACTCTAGAGAGTGTTTTTATAATAAAGTGACTCTAGAGAGTGTTTTATAATAAAGTGACTCTAGAGAGTGTTTTTATAATAAAGTGACTCTAGAGAGTTTTTTTTATAATAAAGTAGTTCTAGAGAGTGTTTTTATAATAAAGTGACTCTAGAGAGTGTTTTTTATAATAAAGTGACTCTAGAGAGTGTTTTTATAATAAAGTGACTCTAGAGAGTGTTTTTATAATAAAGTAGTTCTAGAGAGTGTTTTTATAATAAAGTGACTCTAGAGAGTGTTTTTATAATAAAGTGACTCTAGAGAGTGTTTTTATAATAAAGTGACTCTAGAGAGTGTTTTTATAATAAAGTGACTCTAGAGAGTGTTTTTATAATAAAGTGACTCTAGAGAGTGTTTTTATAATAAAGTGACTCTAGAGAGTGTTTTTATAATAAAGTGACTCTAGAGAGTGTTTTTATAATAAAGTGACTCTAGAGAGTGTTTTTTATCGTAAAGTAACTCTAGAGAGTGTTTTTTATCGTAAAGTGACTCTAGAGAGTGTTTTTATAATAAAGTGACTCTAGAGAGTGTTTTTATAATAAAGTGACTCTAGAGAGTGTTTTTATAATAAAGTGACTCTAGAGAGTGTTTTTATAATAAAGTGACTCTAGAGAGTGTTTTTATAATAAAGTAGTTCTAGAGAGTGTTTTTATAATAAAGTGACTCTAGAGAGTGTTTTTTATCGTAAAGTGACTAGAGAGTGTTTTTTATCGTAAAGTGACTCTAGAGGGTGTTTTTATAATAAAGTGACTCTAGAGAGTTTTTTATCGGCTTTGCTCAGATTTGCTTCAGTTAAAACTCTAAAAATATTAATGACACATTTTTACTGAACATTCACACGAGGAGAATCTTCACAGCTCAGATCTGGAACAGAATCAAATCAAACAAATCAAACGGAGTGAGTCCTGAGTCCTGAGTCCTGAGTCCTGGGTCCTGGGTCCTGGGTCCTGAGTCCTGAGTCCTGGGTCCTGGGTCCTGGGTCCTGGGTCCTGGGTCCTGGGTCCTGGGTCCTGGGTCCTGAGTCCTGAGTCCTGGGTCCTGGGTCCTGGGTCCTGGGTCCTGGGTCTTGGGTCCTGAGTCCTGAGTCCTGAGTCCTGGGTCCTGGGTCCTGGGTCTTGGGTCCTGAGTCCTGAGTCCTGAGTCCTGGGTCCTGGGTCCTGGGTCCTGAGTCCTGGGTCCTGAGTCCTGAGTCCTGAGTCCTGAGTCCTGGGTCCTGGGTCCTGGGTCCTGGGTCCTGAGTCCTGAGTCCTGGGTCCTGGGTCCTGGGTCCTGGGTCCTGGGTCCTGGGTCCTGGGTCCTGAGTCCTGAGTCCTGGGTCCTGGGTCCTGGGTCCTGGGTCCTGGGTCCTGGGTCCTGAGTCCTGAGTCCTGAGTCCTGGGTCCTGGGTCCTGGGTCCTGGGTCCTGAGTCCTGGGTCCTGGGTCCTGGGTCCTGGGTCCTGGGTCCTGGGTCCTGGGTCCTGGGTCTTGGGTCCTGAGTCCTGAGTCCTGGGTCCTGGGTCCTGGGTCCTGAGTCCTGAGTCCTGAGTCCTGGGTCCTGGGTCCTGGGTCCTGGGTCCTGGGTCCTGAGTCCTGAGTCCTGAGTCCTGAGTCCTGGGTCCTGGGTCCTGAGTCCTGAGTCCTGGGTCCTGGGTCCTGGGTCCTGGGTCCTGAGTCCTGAGTCCTGAGTCCTGAGTCCTGGGTCCTGGGTCCTGAGTCCTGAGTCCTGGGTCCTGGGTCCTGGGTCCTGGGTCCTAAGTCCTGGGTCCGGGGTTCAAACAAACTCATGTTTTCAGAATAAATTAAATCTAAGTCGTCCCTGAATTATGGAGAGAAATAATAGAGTTTAATGCTGCACTGTGGGACATTTCAGGGGAGGCATAAACAACTGTGATTTACCTCAGTGTCACTGGACTAAACCAGGACTAGACCAGGACTAAACAAGGACTAAACCAGGACTAAACCGGGACTAAGCAGGACTAAACCAGTACTAAAGAAGAACTAAACCAGGACTAAACCAGGATTAACCAGGACTAAACCAGGACTAAACAAGGACTAAACAAGGACTAAACAAGGACTAACCTGGACTAAACCAGGACTAAACAAGGACTAAACCAGGACTAAACAAAGACTAAACCAGGACTAACGTGGACTAAACCAGGACTAAACCAGGACTAGACCAGGACTAAACCAGGACTAAACCAGGACTAGACCAGGACTAAACCGGGACTAAGCAGGACTAAACCAGCACTGGACCCGGACTAAACCAGGACTAAAGCAGGACTAAACCAGTACTAAAGAAGAACTAAACCAGAACTAAACCAGGACTAAACCGGGTCTAAACCAGGACTAGTCCAGGACTAAACCAGGACTAACCAGGACTAAATCAGGACTAACCAGGACTAAACCAGGACTAAACCAGGACTAAACAAGGACTAAACCAGGACTAACCAGGACTAAACCAGGACTAAACCAGGACTGGACCAGGACTGGATCAGGACTGGATCAGGACTGGACCAGGACTGGACCAGGACTAATTCAGGACTAGACGAGGACTAAACAAGGGTTAAATCAGGACTAGACCAGGACTAAACCAGGACTGGACCAGGACTGGACCAGGACTAAACCAGGACTAAATCAGTACTAGACCAAGACTAGACCAGGACTAAACAAAGACTAAACTGGGACTAAAGAAGGGCTAAAGCAGGACTAAACCAGGACTAAACAAGGACTAAACCAGGACTAATCAGGACTAAACCAGGACTAAACCAGGACTAAACCGGGACTAACTAGGACTAAACCAGGACTAGACCAGGACTAAACCAGGAATAAACCGGGACTAAACCAGGACTAAACCAGGACTAGACCAGGACTGTACTTAGACTAAACCAGGACTAACCAGGACTAAACCAGGACTAAACCAGGACAAAACCAGGACTAAACAAGGACTAAAGCAGAACTAAACCAGGACTAAAACAGGACTAAACCGGGACTAAGCAGGACTAAACCAGTACTAAAGAAGAACTAAACCAGGACTAAACCAGGATTAACCAGGACTAAACCAGGACTAAACAAGGACTAAACAAGGACTAAACAAGGACTAACCTGGACTAAACCAGGACTAAACAAGGACTAAACCAGGACTAAACAAAGACTAAACCAGGACTAACGTGGACTAAACCAGGACTAAACCAGGACTAGACCAGGACTAAACCAGGACTAAACCAGGACTAGACCAGGACTAAACCGGGACTAAGCAGGACTAAACCAGCACTGGACGAGGACTAAACCAGGACTAAAGCAGGACTAAACCAGTACTAAAGAAGAACTAAACCAGAACTAAACCAGGACTAAACTGGGTCTAAACCAGGACTAGTCCAGGACTAACCAGGACTAACCAGGACAAAACCAGGACTAAATCAGGACTAGACCAGGACTAAACCAGGACTAAACAAGGACTAAACCAGGACTAACCAGGACTAAACCAGGACTAAACCAGGACTGGACCAGGACTGGATCAGGACTGGATCAGGACTGGACCAGGACTGGACCAGGACTAATTCAGGACTAGACGAGGACTAAACAAGGGTTAAATCAGGACTAGACCAGGACTAAACCAGGACTGGACCAGGACTGGACCAGGACTAAACCAGGACTAAATCAGTACTAGACCAAGACTAGACCAGGACTAAACAAAGACTAAACTGGGACTAAAGAAGGGCTAAAGCAGGACTAAACCAGGACTAAACAAGGACTAAACCAGGACTAATCAGGACTAAACCAGGACTAAACCAGGACTAAACCGGGACTAACTAGGACTAAACCAGGACTGGACCAGGACTAAACCAGGAATAAACCGGGACTAAACCAGGACTAAACCAGGACTAGACCAGGACTATACTAGGACTAAACCAGGACTAACCAGGACTAAACCAGGACTAAACCAGGACAAAACCAGGACTAACCAAGGACTAAAGCAGAACTAAACCAGGACTAAAACAGGACTAAACAAGGACTAAACCAGGACTAAACCAGGACTAGACCAGGACTAAAATAGGGCTGAACCAGGACTAAGCAGGACTAAACCAGCACTGGACCAAGACTAAACCAGGACTAAAGCAGGACTAAACCAGGACTGGACCAGTACTGGACCAGGACTGGACCAGTACTGGACCAGGACTAAACCAGGACTGGACCAGGACTAAAGCAGGACTAAAGCAGGACTAAACCGGGACTAAACCGGGACTAAGCAGGACTAAACCAGCACTGGACCAGGACTAAACCAGGACTAAACCAGTACTAAAGAAGAACTAAACCAGAACTAAACCAGGACTAAACCGAGACTAAACCAGGACTAACCAGGACTAAACCAGGACTAACCCAGGACTAACCTGGACTAAACAAGGAGTAAACCAGGACTAAACCAGGACTAAACCAGGACTAAAGCAGGACTAAACCAGGACTAAACCAGGACTGGACCAGGACTGGACCAGGACTAAACCAGGACTGGACCAGGACTGGACCAGGACTGGACCAGGACTGGACCAGGACTGGACCAGGACTGGACTAGGACTAAACCAGGACTGGACCAGGACTGGACCAGGACTGGACTAGGACTAGACCAGGACTAAAGACAGACTAAAGCAGGACTAAAGAAGGACTAAACCAGGACTAGATCAAGACTAAACCTGGACTAACGTGGACTAAAACAGGACTAAACCAAAACTGAACCAATACTAAAACAAGTACTAGTCCAGGACTAAACAAGGGTTAAACCAGGACTAAACCAGGACTAAACCAGGACTAGACCAAGACTAGACCTGGACTAAATCAGGACTAGACCAAGACTAGACCTGGACTAAACCAGGACAAAAGCAGGACAAAACCAGGAGTAAACCAGGACTAGACCAAGACTAGACCAGGACTAAATCAGGACTAGACCAAGACTAGACCAGGACTAAACTGGGACTAAAGAAGGGCTAAAGCAGGACTAAAGCAGGACTAGACCAGGACTAGACTAGGACTAGACTAGGACCAAACCAGGACTAAACCGGGACTAACTAGGACTAAACCAGGACAAGACCAGGACTAAACCAGGAATAAACCGGGACTAAACCAGGACTAAACCAGGACTAGACCAGGACTAAACAAGGACTAAACTGGGACTAAAGAACGGCTAAAGCAGGACTAAAGCAGGACTAGACCAGGACTAGACCAGGACTAGACTAGGACTAAACCAGGACTAAACCAGGACTAAACCGGGACTAACTAGGACTAAACCAGGACTGGACCAGGACTAAACCAGGACAAGAGACGGTCTGAACCAGGAATGAACCAGGACTAAACCAGGACTAAACCAGGACTAGACCAAGACTAGACCTGGACTAAATCAGGACTAGACCAAGACTAGACCAGGACTAAATCAGGACTAGACCAAGACTAGACCAGGACTAAACTGGGACTAAAGAAGAGCTAAAGCAGGACTAAACCAGGACTAGACCAGGACTAGACTAGGACTAAAAGGAGGTCAGAGGTGGTGAGCATGTGGTGATCGGTCGTGCAGCGCTGTGTGTGTGTCGTGAGTGCGTCAAACTCAAAGACAAACTCAAACGTGCAGAGTCCAAAGGAGCTCGGAGACGCCCAGCAGCAGAGAGGCAGGGCCAGAGCGCACAGGCCCAGTGGGACAGAGGTCGTCCACTTCCTGGTTTTAGGGGCCCATGTGACCAGGAGGCGGAGCAACGGGCAGAGAGACAGCAGTGTGTGAGGGGAGCAGATCTACACAGAGAGAGACACACTCCCTCCCAAGAGCCACACCAGCCTCCAACTACAACTCGACGACCTGTTCACAAGAGTCGTCACAATCACTGGTCTCATTTGGGGCTTTTCCACACTCCGTTCTCAGTGGGGGAAGTGACTGTTGTGGTCACAGCTGCCCTGGGGTCGACTGACGGAAGTGCAAATCTGAGCCATCGGCCCCTCGGACCTTCACCAACGCTCACACACACCACATTTATGACCCTAAGGACACAGGAAGGACTGGACCAGGACTGGACCAGGACTGGACCAGGACTGGACCAGGACTGGACCAGGACTGGACCAGGACTGGATCAGG
Source organism: Odontamblyopus lacepedii (assembly GCA_034769755.1). Taxonomy (NCBI): domain Eukaryota; kingdom Metazoa; phylum Chordata; class Actinopteri; order Gobiiformes; family Gobiidae; genus Odontamblyopus; species Odontamblyopus lacepedii. Next base: position 3,624,396 of record CM068365.1, on the reverse strand, counting down.
ACTGGACCAGGACTGGACCAGGACTGGACCAGGACTGGACCAGGACTGGACCAGGACTGGACCAGGACTGGATCAGGACTGGACCAGGACTGGACCAGGACTAAGCAGGACTAAACCAGCACTGGAAAAAGGACTAAACCAGGACTAAATCAGTACTAGACCAAGACTAGACCAGGACTAAACCAAGACTAAAGCAGGACTAAACCAGGACTAAACCAGGAATAGACCAAGACTAGACCTGGACTAAACCGGGACTAAGCAGGACTAAACCAGGAATAAACCAGGACTAAACCAGGACTAACCAGGACTAAACCAGGACTAAACCAGGACTGGACCAGGACTGGATCAGGACTGGACCAGGACTAAATCAGGACTAGACCAGGACTAAATAAGGCTAGACCAGGACTAAACCAGTACTGGACCAGGACTGGACCAGGACTAAACCAGGACTAAATCAGGACTAGACCAAGACTAGACCAGGACTAAACCAAGACTAAATCAGGACTAGGCCAGGACTAGACCAGGACTAAACAAGGACTAAACTGGGACTAAAGAAGGGCTAAAGCAGGACTAAACCAGGACTAACCAGGACTAAACCAGGACTAGACCAGGACTAGACTAGGACTAAACCAAGACTAACCCAGGACTAAACAAGGACTAAACCAGGACTAACCAGGACTAAAGAAGGACTAAACCAGGACTAAACCAGGACTAAACCAAGATTAACCCAGGACTAAATCAGGACTAAACAAGGACTAAACCAGGACTAAACAAGGACTAAACAAGGACTAACCAGGACTAAACAAGGACTAAACCAGGACTAAACCAGAACTAAACCAATACTAAACAAGGACTAAACAAGGACTAAACAAGGACTAAACCAGGACTAAACCGGGACTAAACCAGGACTAAACCAGGACTAACCAGGACTAAACCAGGACTAAATCAGGACTAGACCAGGACTAAACCAGGACTAAACCAGGACTAAACCAGGACTAAACCAGGACTAAACCAGGACTAAACCGGGACTAAACCAGGACTAACCAGGACTGAACCAGGACTAAACAAGGACTAAACCGGGACTAAACCGGGACTAAACCAGGACTAAACCGGGACTAAACCAGGACTAACCAGGACTAAACAAGGACTAAACCAGGACTAAACCGGGACTAAACAAGGACTAAACCGGGACTAAACCAGGACTAACCAGGACTAAACAAGGACTAAACCAGGACTAAACCGGGACTAAACCAGGACTAAAACGGGACTAAACCAGGACTAACCAGGACTAAACAAGGACTAAACTGGGACTAAAGAAGGACTAAACCAGGACTAAACCAGGACTAACCAGGTCTAAACCAGGACTACACCAGGACTAGACTAGGACTAAACCAGGACTAAAACGGGACTAAACCAGGACTAACCAGGACTAAACAAGGACTAAACTGGGACTAAAGAAGGACTAAACCAGGACTAAACCAGGACTAACCAGGTCTAAACCAGGACTACACCAGGACTAGACTAGGACTAAACCAGGACAAAACCGGGACTAAGCAGGACTAAACCAGCACTGGACCAGGACTAAACCAGGACTAAAGCAGGACTAAAACAGTACTAAAGAAGAACTAAACCAGAACTGGACCAGGACTAAACCAGAACTAAACCAGGACTAAACCGGGTCTAAACCAGGACTAGTCCAGCACTAACCAGGACTAAACCAGGACTAACCAGGACTAAACCAGGACTAAATCAGGACTAGACCAGGACTAAACCAGGACTAAACAAGGACTAAACCAGGACTAACCAGGACTAAACCAGGACTAAACCAGGACTGGACCAGGACTGGATCAGGACTGGACCAGGACTAAACAAGGGTTAAATCAGGACTAGACCAGGACTAGACCAGGACTAAACCAAGACTAAATCAGGACTAGGCCAGGACTAAACCAGGACTAAACCAGGACTGGACCAGGACTGGATCAGGACTGGACCAGGACTAATTCAGGACTAGACCAGGACTAAACAAGGGTTAAATCAGGACTAGACCAGGACTAAATAAGGCTAGACCAGGACTAAACCAGGACTGGACCAGGACTGGACCAGGACTAAACCAGGACTAAATCAGGACTAGAACAAGACTAGACCAGGACTAAACCAAGACTAAATCAGGACTAGGCCAGGACTAGACCAGGACTAAACAAGGACTAAACAAGGACTAAACTGGGACTAAAGAAGGGCTAAAGCAGGACTAAACCAGGACTAATCAGGACTAAACCAGGACTAGACCAGGACTAGACTAGGACTAAACCAGGACTAAACCGGGACTAACTAGGACTAAACCAGGACTGGACCAGGACTAAACCAGGACTAAATCAGGACTAGACCAAGACTAGACCAGGACTAAACTGGGACTAAAGAAGGGCTAAAGCAGGACTAAACCAGGACTAATCAGGACTAAACCAGGACTAGACCAGGACTAGACTAGGACTAAAAGGAGGTCAGAGGTGGTGAGCGTGTGGTGATCGGTCGTGCAGCGCTGTGTGTGTGTCGTGAGTGCGTCAAACTCAAAGACAAACTCAAACGTGCAGAGTCCAAAGGAGCTCGGAGACGCCCAGCAGCAGAGAGGCAGGGCCAGAGCGCACAGGCCCAGTGGGACAGAGGTCGTCCACTTCCTGGTTTTAGGGGCCCATGTGACCAGGAGGCGGAGCAACGGGCAGAGAGACAGCAGTGTGTGAGGGGAGCAGATCTACACAGAGAGACACACTCCCTCCCAAGAGCCACACCAGCCTCCAACTACAACTCGACGACCTGTTCACAAGAGTCGTCACAATCACTGGTCTCATTTGGGGCTTTTCCACACTCCGTTCTCAGTGGGGGAAGTGACTGTTGTGGTCACAGCTGCCCTGGGGTCGACTGACGGAAGTGCAAATCTGAGCCATCGGCCCCTCGGACCTTCACCAACGCTCACACACACCACATTTATGACCCTAAGGACACAGGAAGGACTGGACCAGGACTGGACCGGGACTGGACCAGGACTGGACCGGGACTGGACCAGGACTGGACCGGGACTGGACCAGGACTGGACCAGGACTGGACCAGGACTGGGGCAGGACTGGACCAGGACTGGACCAGGACTGGACCAGGACTGGGGCAGGACTGGACCAGGACTGGACCAGGACTAAACCAAGACTAAATCAGGACTAGGCCAGGGCTAGACCAGGACTAAACCAAGACTAAATCAGGACTAGACCAAGACTAGACCAGGACTAAACCAAGACTAAATCAGGACAAGGCCAGGACTAGACCAGGACTAAACAAGGACTAAACTGGGACTAAAGAAGGGCTAAAGCAGGACTAAACCAGGACTAACCAGGACTTAACCAGGACTAGACCAGGACTAGACTAGGACTAAACCAGGGCTAAACCAGGACTAACCAGGACTAAACCAGGACAAGACCAGGACTAGACTAGGACTAAACAAGGACTAAACTGGGACTAAAGAAGGGCTAAAGCAGGACTAAACCAGGACTAACCAGGACTAAACCAGGACTAGACTAGGACTAGACTAGGACTAAACCAGGACTAACTAGGACTAAACCAGGACTTTTATTTTCTTAGTGCCTTAGTACTAAACCAAGAATAATCCAGTACTAAAGTAGGACTAAAACAGGTCTAAACCAAGAGTAAACCAGGACTAAACCGGGACTAATCCAGGACTAAAGCGGGAGTAAACCAGGTCTAAACCAAGAATAAACCAGGCCTAAACCAGGACTAAACCCGGACTAATCCAGGACTAAAGCGGGAGTAAACCAGGTCTAAACCAAGAATAAACCAGGAGTATAATATATTTAAATGTTCTTCCTGGTGTAATGTAAGTGTCAGTCTGGGCTTTATCATCATGGTAAAAGTGATTTTCTTATTTCATCTAAAACACCAACGGTTTATGTTTGTTCTCTGTTCCTCTGGAGATTTCAGTGTATTTAGTGATACGTTTTGGTCATAATTGTAAAAGTTGCTCAGGGTCACATCATGGGGAACACTGGTTATACAATGTTCTATATAGTTCTGTCTAACTGTTCCTGAACGTGTCCTGTAACATTCTCAGTGTCTTTGGTCAACTCGGGTCAAAGAAGTTTTATGCTCTGCTCTTGTAGTGATAAAGAGAAGTTTTCATTTCTTTCAAAAACACTGAATATCCCAGAGAGTTCAAAAGGCCCCTGCCTCCGTCTGACATTATAACATCATCGTGTTACAGAACGTGAACACAGCCGATGAGACGAGGAAACACTCAGGGACATTGTCGTCTGTTTAAAGGACTTAAAGCCACAAGATGAACATGACGAGTTTGTGCTGCTGTCACCTGACAAAACTAAAACACTTCAACGTTTGTGTCATTTCACTTATTCTATTTCTGACAAAAACAAATTAAAGTCCCTCAATCTAAAATTAGGACCTGAAATTGCAGAAAGTCTCGAACCTATTTTAAAACGAAGACTTAAAGATGCATTGTGTAACTTTGCTGGTGTTTTTCTTGAGGGAGATGTTGCATTGCTTTAATCGGTATGTTCCACAGTGCGGCATTAAAAGTCTATTCAGCCTTTGTTTCATTACAGGTGAGTTTATTGTTCAGAAATACCTGTAAGAACATCATTCTTGTGTGAACGGGCGCCTCTCCACAGAACTGATCTGTCCCTTGGCCTGTTTGCCTCCATGGAGACTGACACATTTAATGCTTTACTCTGAAACCTCCCAGGCTGAACAGTTGAGTACATCTCCATGGAGACTTGAATGTGGCGTACCCTCTCCAACAAAAGTTACACAGTGCACCTTTAAAGTGTCCATTTCAGACAAGTCCAGGAGCTTTAACATTTGAAACTAGACGGACACAACAGTAAATATATTATAAGAAAAGTCAGGATTTGACCAAGAAAATTAGATATAGATAAATTAGATCAAATATGAGAACAGAGCAAATCTGTGAAGTGCAAAGAGACTAAACCAGGACTAACACAAGAAATAATGAGGTCTAAAACAAAACTTCATGAAAAGTGTCATTATTTTCCAAATGAAACCTGCATTTCCTCATCTAGAAGCAGCACTGATGAAGAGGAGATTTGTTCTGAGTTTAGAAAAGCTGCCTCCTCACACCAAAGCACTGTCCAGTTACACTGATCCTTTAGATGTGCCTCTTTTCTCTTCTCTTGTTTTGTTTTCCTTGTGCCCAGTGAACATGTGTCTGTGACACTGAACTGTTGACAGAGTCTCATTTGAATCCAGAATCAAACCTGTGTGTGCCTTTAAGTGGAGCTGCTCGCTGCTTCCTCCTCACCTCTACACAGAGCAGTGGTGCAGTCTGGCTCCTCCCACAGCTCTCACTCCACTCTTACGTTTCATTTCTGTCAAAGTGAAAGTGGCTCTGATTCAGGAGAGATGGCGCAGAAAGCAGTCGACACAGAAGCCTTTTCCTGCTCCGTGTGTTTGGATCTACTGAAGGATCCCGTGACTATTCCCTGTGGACACAGCTACTGCAGGAACTGTGTCCAAAAACACTGGGACCAAGAGGACGAGAAGCAGCTCTACAGCTGTCCTGAATGTCGCCTCACCTTCAGCCCCAGACCTGCCCTGGTCAAAAACGTCATGTTAGCAGGTTTAGTAGAACAACTGAGGACGACTGGGCTCACAGCGCCCCCCGCTGACCGCTGCTATGCCGGACCTCAGGATGTGTCCTGTGATGTGTGCACTGGGAGGAAGCTGAAAGCTGTCCAGTCCTGTCTGCAGTGTGTGGCCTCTTACTGTGAGCGCCACCTACAGCCTCATTATGACTCTGCAGCATTAAAGAAACACCAGCTGGTGGCGCCCTCACACACACTCCAGGAAAACATCTGCTCTGAACACGACAAAGTGATGGATCTGTTCTGCCGCAGTGACCAGCAGAGCATCTGTTACCTCTGCTCTGTGGACCAGCACAAGGGCCACGACACAGTGACCTCTGCCTCAGAGAGGGCTCAGAGACAGGCAGAGCTGCCGGCCAGGAGGGCCCTGCTGCTCCAGAGCCTCCAGCACAAAGAGACAGACCTGAAGAAGCTCCAACAGGAGGCCCAGGAGATCAGCCGCTCTGCCCAGACAGCAGTGCAGCGCAGCGGGGACAGCTTCACAGAGATGGCCCTTCTCCTGGAGAAAAGACGCTCTGAAGTGGAGCAGCAGATCCGCTCCCAGGAGCAGAGCCAACTGAGCCGAGTCCAAGAGCTCCAGGACCAAGTGCAGCAGGACGTGAGTGAGCTGAAGAGGAGCCTCTCGGAGCTGGACACACTGGCCCTCACCCAGGATCATAACCAGTTTCTACAGCTCTACACTTCACTGTCCACAGACACACAGAGCACAGAGCCAGTCAGGATTGACACAGGGCCCCGGAGATACTTTGAGGACGTGAACAGAGCTGTGTCAGAGCTCAGGGACAAAGTGCAGCTCACTCTGGAGGAGGGTCTGACCAACGTCTCACAGGCTCTGAGTCGTGTGGAGGTTTTACTGTCACCAGCTGAACCCAGCTCCAGAGAGGACTTCTTACAATACTCTACAGAAATCACTCTGGACCCAAACACAGCTGGCACCAGACTGTCTCTGTCTGATGGAGACAGAAGAGCAACAGTTATGAGTAAAGACCAGAGATATCCTGATCATCCAGACAGATTCAGTGAGTATCCTCAGGTCCTGAGCAGAGAGGGTCTGATGGGCCGCTGTTACTGGGAGGTGCAGTGGAGCGGGGCCTGGGTCCGTATAGCAGTTTCATACAAGGATATTCAGAGAAAAGGTGATGAATCTTTATTTGGACACAATGATAAATCCTGGGCCTTAGACTGTGACGAAACAAGTTCTTCATTTATATTTAACTCAGTCAGTTCCCAGGTCTCAGGTCCGGTCTCGTCCAGAATCGGGGTTTACCTGGACCACAGTGCAGGGGTTTTGTCGTTTTACAGCGTCTCTGAAAGTACCATGAGCCTCCTCCACAGAGTCCAGACCACTTTCACTCAGCCTCTCTACACTGGGGTGTGTTTGTCCTGGAGCCCTGGACGCACTGCACATTTCCCTAAACTCAAATAGCAGCTTTGTTCTCCACAGTTTGGGATCAAATTTGTGCCTTTTATTTTTAAATAATGAGTTAAAAGTTTAAATGACTGTTTATGAGGATTGATACGTACAAATCTATTCTGAAACTAAGATCCAAACTAGATTCTCATTTGGGCAAGTGGAAAAACTGGAAAGGGAAAAAAACATATTGTAATATTACAAAGAAACTAGGAAAATATTGTCTGTGGAAATACTGTTCTTATTATTGTTGTGGCATCAAAACCGATCTGGAAATTATTTAAACATTGTTTTTATGTACAAATGTATTTTCAGCAGTGGTGGAGGAAGTACTCGATTTTGTTACTTAAGTAAAAGTACAGAAAAAAAGACGTCAAACTCAGTATCACAGGAAAAAATCAACTTCATCATAAAGTTTTAATTTCCTGTTTAAAAATGTAATTATAGAGTAAAAACCTGCATATTTTTACATCTACTAAAGCTTCAAATGTTGTGATTCTGATAAAGATTTGTGCTGAAATTTGTTCAACAGAATCAATAGAATCAGTTGTTTTTTCCTGTTTTTCTGTGTAAATATTTGCTGTAAACTCAAACTACAAACATGTTCCAAATAACCCCCTCAGCCTTTTCAGCACGTCTCAGACAAGAAGAAAAATACTTTTACTGTTCAGTTCAGTTCAAAAATGTCGTGTTGTAGAAAGTACAGATACCTGCTCTAAAATGCAGTGAAGTCAAAGTAAAAAGTATCCAGTACAGATACCTAAAGTTTGGACTTGAGTACAGTACTTTACTACTTTTACTTTGTTTCATTCCACCTCTGATTTTCAGCTGCATTACGCTGATTATTTTGTCAAACATTTATAAACTTGATGACAGACGACGTGTGGAGAATTAATATTCGGAGCAAAACCGAGCAAACTTTCCATAATATTGAGTCCTAATGTTGTGTGTCCCACGACAACACAATGATGCACTATTACTGTGGTACTATTAGTGGAAAACTACACACATATTCTCCACAGATTTAAAATCAGAGCATTTTCACTTGATTTCCAAATGTTATTCCTCATGTAATGTAACTGTGTCACTCTTTTCTTTATCCTCGTGTCAAACTGTGATTGTTTCTGTCATTTAAAACACCAGTGATACTGTTTCTGTTCTACGGGCTCCTCTGGGTCCATTTTCACTGTGTTTTTGGTGAGTTTTAAAGTCTCACTGTGTAACTTTTGTGCTGGAGGGTCCGCTACCTTGTCCTCACGGAGATGTCATTGCTTTGCCTGGAATGTTCCACAGTATGGCATTAAGATTGTGATCTGTAGCTTTAATCCTAGTAGTAAAAGTTGCCGGGGGTCACATCATGGGAACACTGGTTATACAAAGGTGAATGTTTGACACGGTTTGAAATCAGCAATAAACTCATAAATCCCTTTGTTTTCCTGAGGCCTTTTCTGTCCCCAAACCTCAAATACAAAGTCAAGTTGTAAAATAGGCCGTGTTCACCTGACATCACAACACTCTAGGATCCTTATAGTTTCACACTGAGCTGGAGGACAGGTCAGAGTTCACTGGGGGAATGTGCTGTTTCACTGTCACACTGCAGATTATGGGGAATATCTCTGTCATTACTGGGCCTGTCCACATGAAACACAAACAGGTTTGGCTCCTGCTCTGTGCAAGTGAACGAGGGCGTGTCATTATTCACACACAAACACGTGGTTGTCGTCGGCTGAAAGAACTCGAAGCCATAAGATCAAATATGACAAGTGTGTGGAGCCGATCCACAGAAGTGAGCAGCTATTTAAACCTCCCTGTGGAAGCAGAGACGCACTAGAGCGCACAATACAAGCTTTATGTGGGGATTGTCTGTGTGTCTTTAGAATGTTCTGCCTGTTAATGTTCTGCTCTGCTCCAAACAAGGCTTTATTTACAAAAGGAAGACTCGCCGAGAAGAATCTTTAGGTAAAAGGAGGTCAGAGGTGGTGAGCATGTGGTGATCGGTCGTGCAGCGCTGTGTGTGTGTCGTGAGTGCGTCAAACTCAAAGACAAACTCAAACGTGCAGAGTCCAAAGGAGCTCGGAGACGCCCAGCAGCAGAGAGGCAGGGCCAGAGCGCACAGGCCCAGTGGGACAGAGGTCGTCCACTTCCTGGTTTTAGGGGCCCATGTGACCAGGAGGCGGAGCAACGGGCAGAGAGACAGCAGTGTGTGAGGGGAGCAGATCTACACAGAGAGAGACACACTCCCTCCCAAGAGCCACACCAGCCTCCAACTACAACTCGACGACCTGTTCACAAGAGTCGTCACAATCACTGGTCTCATTTGGGGCTTTTCCACACTCCGTTCTCAGTGGGGGAAGTGACTGTTGTGGTCACAGCTGCCCTGGGGTCGACTGACGGAAGTGCAAATCTGAGCCATCGGCCCCTCGGACCTTCACCAACGCTCACACACACCACATTTATGACCCTAAGGACACAGGAAGGACTGGACCAGGACTGGACCAGGACTGGACCAGGACTGGACCAGGACTGGACCAGGACTGAACCAGGACTGGGGCAGGACTGGACCAGGACTGGACCAGGACTGGACCAGGACTGGACCAGGACTGGAACAGGACTAAACCAGGACTAAACCGGGACTAAGCAGGACTAAACCAGCACTGGAAAAAGGACTAAACCAGGACTAAAGAAGGACTAAACCAGTACTAAAGAAGAACTAAACCAGAACTAAACCGGGACTAAATCGGGACTAAACCGGGACTAAACCGGGACTAAACCAGGACTAACCAGGACTAAACCAAGACTAACCAGGACTAAATCAGGACTAACCAGGACTAAACAAGGCTAGACCAGGACTAAACCGGGACTAAGCAGGACTAAACCAGCACTGGAAAAAGGACTAAACCAGGACTAAAGCAGGACTAAACCAGGACTAGAGCAGGACTAAACAAGGACTAAACCAGGACTAAACAAGGACTAAACCGGGACTAAAGAAGGACTAAACCAGGACTAACCAGGTCTAAACCAGGACTACACCAGGACTACACCAGGACTAGACTAGGACTAAACCAGGACTAAACCAGCACTGGACCAGGACTAAACCAGGACTAAAGCAGGACTAAACCAGGGCTAAACCAGGACTAGAGAAGGACAATACCAGGACTAAACAAGGACTAGACCAGAACTAAACCAGGACTAAAACAGGACTAGACCAGGACTAAACCAGGGCTAAACCAGGACTAAACAACGACTGAAGCAGGACTAAACCAAGTCTAGACCAGGACTAGACCAGGACTAAATCCAGACTGGACCTGGACTAAGCAAGGACTAAACCAGGACTAGACCAGGACTAGACAAGGACTAAACCAGGACTAAAGCAGAACTAAACCAGGACTAAAACAGGACTAAACAAGCGCTAGACCAGTACTAGACCAAAACTAAACCTGGACTAACCAGGACTAAAACAGGACTAAATCAGGACTAAACCAGGACTAAAGCAAAACTAAACCAAGCACAAAAAAAAAAAAAAACTCCAATAGACTTTTAATAGTCGCCTCTCTCTCTGTAACTGCTGCTGGGACGACAGTTCTGACAGTTCTGACAGTAACGCAGTACTTTAAAAAGTTAAATGTATATCACCAATTATGTGAGTGAGTTTTTTGGGGGTTTTATTCACGTTGGCACATTTATCTTTTAAATTGACAATTGCAAAACAGCTGACACAAAATCCTAAACAGAATTTTAGTTTTCCTAAACAAAATTTAAATTTAAACCTCAGCAAAATGCAGTTTTACTTTCAAAATCATCTCCCAAAAGCAGGTTTCAAGACTCTGGTCATGTGTTTTCTGTGTTCTTCATTTGGCAGAGCGGCTCAGAGGCTCAGTCCTGTTCTTGGGGTCCACAGAGAAGCACTGGTTTAAATCAGTCTGATATCAGAGTTCACATTTTACACAGATGGAGTTTGGACTGGGAAAGCTTTGCCTGTTGGTATTGTATTGTATTATGTAAAATGTACACGTTAAGTGCAGTCGATTTTGCAGTATTTATGAGAAAAAAACTGAAAGATGTTAGAATAGCAAATATATCAACAGTCCATTTGTACTGTAATATGTAATGTGCAGGGACGTGCAGAGGGGGGTTGCTTTGGTTGCCCTGGCAACTGCCCGTATGGCCTCCTCGACTGAAGTTGTCCTTCCAATATATATATATATATTTTTTTATCAGTTGACGCATACACGTTTTCATGTATGAAAATGCCTATGTCTAGATTTGAAATTGAATATAAAATAGTCGCCTCATTCACTTACATTAGGGCACCGTGGTGCGAGACTGGAGGGAGGGGCTCAGTTCTGTTTACAGAGCCACAGAGCTGCACGCGACCAGCACCTGAGCCTGTGCGCAAAGTAAAAAGAGATTACCCACAAGCCCCGCGAGAGTCCCGGTCCCGCGAAGACCCCCAGTCCCGCGGAGAGCCACGGGCCTGCGGAGAGCCCTGAGCCCCGGTATGCAGCGCGGCCAACGCCAAAAGTTCAGTTTTTTCAACTTCTAACGCGGGGTGGGCAAACTTTTTGGCTCAAGGGCCACAAAGGTTCTAAAATTTGATGGAAGAGCCGGACCAGGAGCAGATGGATGGAGTGTTCTGGTCTGACTACATCAGCCCAGCAAATAAGACAAAAATAACTTGCAGGATCCAACGATTTACATGTGGCAGATTCAAACGTCTCAATTCAACTTGTGCACCATATTTAGGGCCAATGATTTTCCGCTTCAGAAGTTTTGAATTCCGTTTCATTGTGACACATTTGATAATTCTGTTGGCAGTGCTGGGAAGGTTACTTTAAACTGTATTCCCTACAGATTACAGATTACAGATTACAGACCCGAAAATGTAGTTTGTAACGTAATCCATTAAATTATTTAAGTGAGTAATGTAATCTGAATACTTTGGATTACTTGATATTGTCTGCTTTTTTAAATGAAAAGTGCTTTATGGGAAGGTTTTCGGACCATGAGTGAGGAAGATGTGTTCAACATATAATCCTACCCCTGGGCACTCTGTCATAGGTCCGTATGGACAATTTGGTTTCGTGTATCTAGACTGCGCCATCTGTTGGGAAGCTCCAGAATTGTAGCGACAATAAAATGTATAAGTTTTATCACAGTTCATTCAAGTTTGGCGGGCGGTGCAGGGCCCTTTCCTCATGTCAGAGCAACTGCCCCTCAACATTCCTGTGCATGTCCCTGGAAATGTTCTCTTGAAAATCAAACAGAACTGTATGTAGTGTACACAGTCTGTACTCAGCCCCATGTTTGACTCGTGTGAAATCTGCTGCTGTTCTCTATATTGCTGTTGCTGTTGCCGTTGCTGTTTCTATATTGAACGTTTGGGCCAAAGTCCTTGAGCATGTGAGAACAGGCTTTTAGTATTGAAATGTGAGCAGTGTTCAGAGAAACGAGAAGAGCCTGAGAAATGTGTGAATGATGAGAAATGTTCCAAATGATGTGACCTCCTGTGGCCCTGTTCACATACTGGTTTGAACAAAACAATCAAACTAAACAGTTCCCAAACTTTGCTAAAACAACTGGAAAAACGATGATTCTGAAAATAAAAGTTGTTTGGTGTTATCTTTGCTGTGGTATCAGAGATATTTAATGATTAATTTCTTATCATCTGGACACAGACACCATGACTTAAAACAAAACTAAAAGAAAAACAGAATTAAAAGCTGTATCACTATTTATAGTCATGTTGGCACAACCTTATCTCCATTTTCAAGCATTAAGTCTCATGTCAAAACTACACAATGATCAACTATTTAAAGACAGAGTACAACTGTATCACTCTCTCTGCATGAGCTACAGTGGGGCAAAAAAATATTTAGTCAGCCACCAGTTGTGCAAGTTCTCCCCCTTAGAAAGATGAAAGAGGCCTGTAATTTTCCTCATAGGTGCACTTCAACTATGAGAGACAAAATGGGGGGAAAGAATCCAGGAAATCACATTGTAGGATTTTTAACGAATGAATTAGTAAATTCCTCTGTAAAATAAGTATTTGCTCACCTACAAACAAGCTAAATTTGTGGCTCTCACAGACCTGGGACTTCTTTAAGAGGCTTATCTGTCCTCCACTTGTTCCCTGTATTAATGGCCCCTGTTTGAACTGGTTCTCAGTATAAAAAATACCTGTTCACAACCTCAAACAGTCACACTCCAAACTCCAATATGGCCGAGACCAAAGAGCTGTCAAAGGACACCACAAACAAAATTGTAGACCTGCACCAGGCTGGAAAGGCTGAATCTTCAATAGGTGAGCAGCTTAGGGTGAAGAAATCACCCGTGGGAGCAATTATTAGAAAATGGGAGACCTACAAGACCACTGATAATCTCCCTCCATCACCCCGTGGGGTCAAAATGATCACAAGAACGTTGAGCAAAAATCCCAGAACCACACGGTTGGGGGACCTAGTGAATAAGCTGCAGAGACCTGGGACCAAAGTAACAAAGGCACCATCAGTAACGCACTCAAATCCTGCAGTGCCAGACGTGTCCTCCTGCTTCAGCCCGTACATGTCCAGGCCCGTCTGAAGTTTGCTACAGAACATGTGGCTGATCCAGAAGAGGACTGGGAGAATGTCCTATGGTCAGATGAAACCACAATAGAACATTTTGGTATAAACTCAAATCGTCGTGTTGGGAGGAGAAAGAATGCTGAGCTGCATCCAAAGAACAGACCAGGACTAAACCAGGACTAATCCAGTACTAAAGTAGGACTAAAACAGGTCTAAACCAAGAGTAAACCAGGACTAAACCGGGACTAAACCCGGACTAGACCAGGACTAGACTAGGACTAAACTGGGACTAAAGAAGGGCTAAAGCAGGACTAAACCAGGACTAACCAGGACTAAACCAGGACTAGACCAGGACTAGACTAGGACTAAACCAGGGCTAAACCAGGACTAAACCAGGACTAACCAGGACTAAACCAGGACTAGACCAGGACTAGACTAGGACTAAACCCGGACTAATCCAGGACTAAAGCGGGAGTAAACCAGGTCTAAACCAAGAATAAACCAGGAGTATAATATATTTAAATGTTCTTCCTGGTGTAATGTAAGTGTCAGTCTGGGCTTTATCATCATGGTAAAAGTGATTTTCTTATTTCATCTAAAACACCAACGGTTTATGTTTGTTCTCTGTTCCTCTGGAGATTTCAGTGTATTTAGTGATACGTTTTGGTCATAATTGTAAAAGTTGCTCAGGGTCACATCATGGGGAACACTGGTTATACAATGTTCTATATAGTTCTGTCTAACTGTTCCTGAACGTGTCCTGTAACATTCTCAGTGTCTTTGGTCAACTCGGGTCAAAGAAGTTTTATGCTCTGCTCTTGTAGTGATAAAGAGAAGTTTTCATTTCTTTCAAAAACACTGAATATCCCAGAGAGTTCAAAAGGCCCCTGCCTCCGTCTGACATTATAACATCATCGTGTTACAGAACGTGAACACAGCCGATGAGACGAGGAAACACTCAGGGACATTGTCGTCTGTTTAAAGGACTTAAAGCCACAAGATGAACATGACGAGTTTGTGCTGCTGTCACCTGACAAAACTAAAACACTTCAACGTTTGTGTCATTTCACTTATTCTATTTCTGACAGAAACAAATTAAAGTCCCTCAATCTAAAATTAGGACCTGAAATTGCAGAAAGTCTCGAACCTATTTTAAAACGAAGACTTAAAGATGCATTGTGTAACTTTGCTGGTGTTTTTCTTGAGGGAGATGTTGCATTGCTTTAATCGGTATGTTCCACAGTGCGGCATTAAAAGTCTATTCAGCCTTTGTTTCATTACAGGTGAGTTTATTGTTCAGAAATACCTGTAAGAACATCATTCTCGTGTGAACGGGCGCCTCTCCACAGAACTGATCTGTCCCTTGGCCTGTTTGCCTCCATGGAGACTGACACATTTAATGCTTTACTCTGAAACCTCCCAGGCTGAACAGTTGAGTACATCTCCATGGAGACTTGAATGTGGCGTACCCTCTCCAACAAAAGTTACACAGTGCACCTTTAAAGTGTCCATTTCAGACAAGTCCAGGAGCTTTAACATTTGAAACTAGACGGACACAACAGTAAATATATTATAAGAAAAGTCAGGATTTGACCAAGAAAATTAGATATAGATAAATTAGATCAAATATGAGAACAGAGCAAATCTGTGAAGTGCAAAGAGACTAAACCAGGACTAACACAAGAAATAATGAGGTCTAAAACAAAACTTCATGAAAAGTGTCATTATTTTCCAAATGAAACCTGCATTTCCTCATCTAGAAGCAGCACTGATGAAGAGGAGATTTGTTCTGAGTTTAGAAAAGCTGCCTCCTCACACCAAAGCACTGTCCAGTTACACTGATCCTTTAGATGTGCCTCTTTTCTCTTCTCTTGTTTTGTTTTCCTTGTGCCCAGTGAACATGTGTCTGTGACACTGAACTGTTGACAGAGTCTCATTTGAATCCAGAATCAAACCTGTGTGTGCCTTTAAGTGGAGCTGCTCGCTGCTTCCTCCTCACCTCTACACAGAGCAGTGGTGCAGTCTGGCTCCTCCCACAGCTCTCACTCCACTCTTACGTTTCATTTGTGTCAAAGTGAAAGTGGCTCTGATTCAGGAGAGATGGCGCAGAAAGCAGTCGACACAGAAGCCTTTTCCTGCTCCGTGTGTTTGGATCTACTGAAGGATCCCGTGACTATTCCCTGTGGACACAGCTACTGCAGGAACTGTGTCCAAAAACACTGGGACCAAGAGGACGAGAAGCAGCTCTACAGCTGTCCTGAATGTCGCCTCACCTTCAGCCCCAGACCTGCCCTGGTCAAAAACGTCATGTTAGCAGGTTTAGTAGAACAACTGAGGACGACTGGGCTCACAGCGCCCCCCGCTGACCGCTGCTATGCCGGACCTCAGGATGTGTCCTGTGATGTGTGCACTGGGAGGAAGCTGAAAGCTGTCCAGTCCTGTCTGCAGTGTGTGGCCTCTTACTGTGAGCGCCACCTACAGCCTCATTATGACTCTGCAGCATTAAAGAAACACCAGCTGGTGGCGCCCTCACACACACTCCAGGAAAACATCTGCTCTGAACACGACAAAGTGATGGATCTGTTCTGCCGCAGTGACCAGCAGAGCATCTGTTACCTCTGCTCTGTGGACCAGCACAAGGGCCACGACACAGTGACCTCTGCCTCAGAGAGGGCTCAGAGACAGGCAGAGCTGCCGGCCAGGAGGACCCTGCTGCTCCAGAGCCTCCAGCACAAAGAGACAGACCTGAAGAAGCTCCAACAGGAGGCCCAGGAGATCAGCCGCTCTGCCCAGACAGCAGTGCAGCGCAGCGGGGACAGCTTCACAGAGATGGCCCTTCTCCTGGAGAAAAGACGCTCTGAAGTGGAGCAGCAGATCCGCTCCCAGGAGCAGAGCCAACTGAGCCGAGTCCAAGAGCTCCAGGACCAAGTGCAGCAGGACGTGAGTGAGCTGAAGAGGAGCCTCTCGGAGCTGGACACACTGGCCCTCACCCAGGATCATAACCAGTTTCTACAGCTCTACACTTCACTGTCCACAGACACACAGAGCACAGAGCCAGTCAGGATTGACACAGGGCCCCGGAGATACTTTGAGGACGTGAACAGAGCTGTGTCAGAGCTCAGGGACAAAGTGCAGCTCACTCTGGAGGAGGGTCTGACCAACGTCTCACAGGCTCTGAGTCGTGTGGAGGTTTTACTGTCACCAGCTGAACCCAGCTCCAGAGAGGACTTCTTACAATACTCTACAGAAATCACTCTGGACCCAAACACAGCTGACACCAAACTGTCTCTGTCTGATGGAGACAGAAGAGCAACAATTATGAGAGAAAAACAGAGATATCCTGATCATCCAGACAGATTCAGTGACTGTCGTCAGGTCCTGAGCAGAGAGGGTCTGATGGGCCGCTGTTACTGGGAGGTGCAGTGGAGCGGGAACTGTGTCCGTATAGCAGTTTCATACAAGGATATTCAGAGAAAAGGTGATGAATCTGCATTTGGATACAATGATAAATCCTGGGCCTTAGACTGTACCAAAACAAGTTATTCATTTATATTTAACTCAGTCTGGTCCCAGGTCTCAGGTCCGGTCTCGTCCAGAATCGGGGTTTACCTGGACCACAGTGCAGGGGTTTTGTCGTTTTACAGCGTCTCTGAAAGTACCATGAGCCTCCTCCACAGAGTCCAGACCACTTTCACTCAGCCTCTCTACACTGGGGTGTATTTGTACTATAGTCCTGGAGACACTGCACATTTCCCTAAACTCAAATAGCAGCTTTGTTCTCCACAGTTTGGGATCAAATTTGTGCCTTTTATTTTTAAATAATGAGTTAAAAGTTTAAATGACTATTTATGAGGATTGATACGTACAAATCTATTCTGAAACTAAG
Source organism: Odontamblyopus lacepedii (assembly GCA_034769755.1). Taxonomy (NCBI): domain Eukaryota; kingdom Metazoa; phylum Chordata; class Actinopteri; order Gobiiformes; family Gobiidae; genus Odontamblyopus; species Odontamblyopus lacepedii. The sequence goes on along the minus strand of CM068365.1, from coordinate 3,606,861 downwards.
ATCCAAACTAGATTCTCATTTGGGCAAGTGGAAAAACTGGAAAGGAAAAAAAACATATTGTAATATTACAAAGAAACTAGGAAAATATTGTCTGTGGAAATACTGTTCTTATTATTGTTGTGGCATCAAAACCGATCTGGAAATTATTTAAACATTGTTTTTATGTACAAATGTATTTTCAGCAGTGGTGGAGGAAGTACTCGATTTTGTTACTTAAGTAAAAGTACAGAAAAAAAGACGTCAAACTCAGTATCACAGGAAAAAATCAACTTCATCATAAAGTTTTAATTTCCTGTTTAAAAATGTAATTATAGAGTAAAAACCTGCATATTTTTACATCTACTAAAGCTTCAAATGTTGTGATTCTGATAAAGATTTGTGCTGAAATTTGTTCAACAGAATCAATAGAATCAGTTGTTTTTTCCTGTTTTTCTGTGTAAATATTTGCTGTAAACTCAAACTACAAACATGTTCCAAATAACCCCCTCAGCCTTTTCAGCACGTCTCAGACAAGAAGAAAAATACTTTTACTGTTCAGTTCAGTTCAAAAATGTCGTGTTGTAGAAAGTACAGATACCTGCTCTAAAATGCAGTGAAGTCAAAGTAAAAAGTATCCAGTACAGATACCTAAAGTTTGGACTTGAGTACAGTACTTTACTACTTTTACTTTGTTTCATTCCACCTCTGATTTTCAGCTGCATTACGCTGATTATTTTGTCAAACATTTATAAACTTGATGACAGACGACGTGTGGAGAATTAATATTCGGAGCAAAACCGAGCAAACTTTCCATAATATTGAGTCCTAATGTTGTGTGTCCCACGACAACACAATGATGCACTATTACTGTGGTACTATTAGTGGAAAACTACACACATATTCTCCACAGATTTAAAATCAGAGCATTTTCACTTGATTTCCAAATGTTATTCCTCATGTAATGTAACTGTGTCACTCTTTTCTTTATCCTCGTGTCAAACTGTGATTGTTTCTGTCATTTAAAACACCAGTGATACTGTTTCTGTTCTTCGGGCTCCTCTGGGTCCATTTTCACTGTGTTTTTGGTGAGTTTTAAAGTCTCACTGTGTAACTTTTGTGGTGGAGGGTCTGCTACCTTGTCCTCACGGAGATGTCATTGCTTTGCCTGGAATGTTCCACAGTATGGCATTAAGATTATGATCTGTAGCTTTAATCCTAGTAGTAAAAGTTGCCGGGGGTCACATCATGGGAACACTGGTTATACAAAGGTGAATGTTTGACACGGTTTGAAATCAGCAATAAACTCATAAATCCCTTTGTTTTCCTGAGGCCTTTTCTGTCCCCAAACCTCAAATACAAAGTCGAGTTGTAAAATAGGCCGTGTTCACCTGACATCACAACACTCTAGGATCCTTATAGTTTCACACTGAGCTGGAGGACAGGTCAGAGTTCACTGGGGGAATGTGCTGTTTCACTGTCACACTGCAGATTATGGGGAATATCTCTGTCATTACTGGGCCTGTCCACATGAAACACAAACAGGTTTGGCTCCTGCTCTGTGCAAGTGAACGAGGGCGTGTCATTATTCACACACAAACACGTGGTTGTCGTCGGCTGAAAGAACTCGAAGCCATAAGATCAAATATGACAAGTGTGTGGAGCCGATCCACAGAAGTGAGCAGCTATTTAAACCTCCCTGTGGAAGCAGAGACGCACTAGAGCGCACAATACAAGCTTTATGTGGGGATTGTCTGTGTGTCTTTAGAATGTTCTGCCTGTTAATGTTCTGCTCTGCTCCAAACAAGGCTTTATTTACAAAAGGAAGACTCGCCGAGAAGAATCTTTAGGTAAAAGGAGGTCAGAGGTGGTGAGCATGTGGTGATCGGTCGTGCAGCGCTGTGTGTGTGTCGTGAGTGCGTCAAACTCAAAGACAAACTCAAACGTGCAGAGTCCAAAGGAGCTCGGAGACGCCCAGCAGCAGAGAGGCAGGGCCAGAGCGCACAGGCCCAGTGGGACAGAGGTCGTCCACTTCCTGGTTTTAGGGGCCCATGTGACCAGGAGGCGGAGCAACGGGCAGAGAGACAGCAGTGTGTGAGGGGAGCAGATCTACACAGAGAGAGACACACTCCCTCCCAAGAGCCACACCAGCCTCCAACTACAACTCGACGACCTGTTCACAAGAGTCGTCACAATCACTGGTCTCATTTGGGGCTTTTCCACACTCCGTTCTCAGTGGGGGAAGTGACTGCTGTGGTCACAGCTGCCCTGGGGTCGACTGACGGAAGTGCAAATCTGAGCCATCGGCCCCTCGGACCTTCACCAACGCTCACACACACCACATTTATGACCCTAAGGACACAGGAAGGACTGGACCAGGACTGGACCAGGACTGGACCAGGACTGGACCAGGACTGGACCAGGACTGGACCAGGACTAAACCAGCACTGGACCAGGACTGGACCAGGACTGGACCAGGACTGGACCAAGACTAGACCTGGACTAAATCAGGACTAGACCAAGACTAGACCTGGACTAAACCAGGACTAAATCAGGACTAAACCAGGACTGGACCAGGACTAAACCAGGACTAAATCAGGACTAGACCAAGACTAGACCAGGACTAAACCAAGACTAAATCAGGACTAGGCCAGGACTAGACCAGGACTAAACAAGGACTAAACTGGGACTAAACCAGGACTAAACCAGGAATAAACCAGGACTAAACCAAGACTAACCCAGGACTAAACAAGGACTAAACCAGGACTAAACCAGGACTAAACCAGGACTAAATCAGGACTAGACCAAGACTAGACCAGGACTAAACCAAGACTAAATCAGGACAAGACCAGGACTAAACAAGGACTAAACTGGGACTAAAGAAGGGCTAAAGCAGGACTAAACCAGGACTAACCAGGACTAAACCAGGACTAGACCAGGACTAGACTAGGACTAAACAAGGACTAAACTGGGACTAAAGAAGGACTAAACCAGGACTAAACCAGGACTAAACCAAGACTAACCCAGGACTAAACAAGGACTAAACTGGGACTAAAGAAGGTCTAAACCAAGAGTAAACCAGGACTAAACCGGGACTAAACCAGGACTAAAGCGGGAGTAAACCAGGTCTAAACCAAGAATAAACCAGGAGTATAATATATTTAAATGTTCTTCCTGGTGTAATGTAAGTGTCAGTCTGGGCTTTATCATCATGGTAAAAGTGATTTTCTTATTTCATCTAAAACACCAACGGTTTATGTTTGTTCTCTGTTCTTCTGTAGATTTCAGTGTATTTAGTGATACGTTTTGGTCATAATTGTAAAAGTTGCTCAGGGTCACATCATGGGGAACACTGGTTATACAATGTTCTATATAGTTCTGTCTAACTGTTCCTGAACGTGTCCTGTAACATTCTCAGTGTCTTTGGTCAACTCGGGTCACAGAAGTTTTATGCTCTGCTCTTGTAGTGATAAAGAGAAGTTTTCATTTCTTTCAAAAACACTGAATATCCCAGAGAGTTCAAAAGGCCCCTGCCTCCGTCTGACATTATAACATCATCGTGTTACAGAACGTGAACACAGCCGATGAGACGAGGAAACACTCAGGGACATTGTCGTCTGTTTAAAGGACTTAAAGCCACAAGATGAACATGACGAGTTTGTGCTGCTGTCACCTGACAAAACTAAAACACTTCAACGTTTGTGTCATTTCACTTATTCTATTTCTGACAAAAACACATTAAAGTCCCTCAATCTAAAATTAGGACCTGAAATTGCAGAAAGTCTTGAACCTATTTTAAAATGAAGACTTAAAGATGCATTGTGTAACTTTGCTGGTGTTTTTCTTGAGGGAGGTGTTGCATTGCTTTAATCGGTATGTTCCACAGTGCGGCATTAAAAGTCTATTCAGCCTTTGTTTCATTACAGGTGAGTTTATTGTTCAGAAATACCTGTAAGAACATCATTCTTGTGTGAACGGGCGCCTCTCCACAGAACTGATCTGTCCCTTGGCCTGTTTGCCTCCATGGAGACTGACACATTTAATGCTTTACTCTGAAACCTCCCAGGCTGAACAGTTGAGTACATCTCCATGGAGACTTGAATGTGGCGTACCCTCTCCAACAAAAGTTACACAGTGCACCTTTAAAGTGTCCATTTCAGACAAGTCCAGGAGCTTTAACATTTGAAACTAGACGGACACAACAGTAAATATATTATAAGAAAAGTCAGGATTTGACCAAGAAAATTAGATATAGATAAATTAGATCAAATATGAGAACAGAGCAAATCTGTGAAGTGCAAAGAGACTAAACCAGGACTAACACAAGAAATAATGAGGTCTAAAACAAAACTTCATGAAAAGTGTCATTATTTTCCAAATGAAACCTGCATTTCCTCATCTAGAAGCAGCACTGATGAAGAGGAGATTTGTTCTGAGTTTAGAAAAGCTGCCTCCTCACACCAAAGCACTGTCCAGTTACACTGATCCTTTAGATGTGCCTCTTTTCTCTTCTCTTGTTTTGTTTTCCTTGTGCCCAGTGAACATGTGTCTGTGACACTGAACTGTTGACAGAGTCTCATTTGAATCCAGAATCAAACCTGTGTGTGCCTTTAAGTGGAGCTGCTCGCTGCTTCCTCCTCACCTCTACACAGAGCAGTGGTGCAGTCTGGCTCCTCCCACAGCTCTCACTCCACTCTTACGTTTCATTTCTGTCAAAGTGAAAGTGGCTCTGATTCAGGAGAGATGGCGCAGAAAGCAGTCGACACAGAAGCCTTTTCCTGCTCCGTGTGTTTGGATCTACTGAAGGATCCCGTGACTATTCCCTGTGGACACAGCTACTGCAGGAACTGTGTCCACAAACACTGGGACCAAGAGGACGAGAAGCAGCTCTACAGCTGTCCTGAATGTCGCCTCACCTTCAGCCCCAGACCTGCCCTGGTCAAAAACGTCATGTTAGCAGGTTTAGTAGAACAACTGAGGACGACTGGGCTCACAGCGCCCCCCGCTGACCGCTGCTATGCCGGACCTCAGGATGTGTCCTGTGATGTGTGCACTGGGAGGAAGCTGAAAGCTGTCCAGTCCTGTCTGCAGTGTGTGGCCTCTTACTGTGAGCGCCACCTACAGCCTCATTATGACTCTGCAGCGTTTAAGAAACACCAGCTGGTGGCGCCCTCACACACACTCCAGGAAAACATCTGCTCTGAACACGACAAAGTGATGAAGATGTTCTGCCGCAGTGACCAGCAGAGCATCTGTTACCTCTGCTCTGTGGACCAGCACAAGGGCCACGACACAGTGACCTCTGCCTCAGAGAGGGCTCAGAGACAGGCAGAGCTGCCGGCCAGGAGGGCCCTGCTGCTCCAGAGCCTCCAGCACAAAGAGACAGACCTGAAGAAGCTCCAACAGGAGGCCCAGGAGATCAGCCGCTCTGCCCAGACAGCAGTGCAGCGCAGCGGGGACAGCTTCACAGAGATGGCCCTTCTCCTGGAGAAAAGACGCTCTGAAGTGGAGCAGCAGATCCGCTCCCAGGAGCAGAGCCAACTGAGCCGAGTCCAAGAGCTCCAGGACCAAGTGCAGCAGGACGTGAGTGAGCTGAAGAGGAGCCTCTCGGAGCTGGACACACTGGCCCTCACCCAGGATCATAACCAGTTTCTACAGCTCTACACTTCACTGTCCACAGACACACAGAGCACAGAGCCAGTCAGGATTGACACAGGGCCCCGGAGATACTTTGAGGACGTGAACAGAGCTGTGTCAGAGCTCAGGGACAAAGTGCAGCTCACTCTGGAGGAGGGTCTGACCAACGTCTCACAGGCTCTGAGTCGTGTGGAGGTTTTACTGTCACCAGCTGAACCCAGCTCCAGAGAGGACTTCTTACAATACTCTACAGAAATCACTCTGGACCCAAACACAGCTTACACCAGACTGTCTCTGTCTGATGGAGACAGAAGAGCAACAGTTATGAGTGAAAACCAGAGATATCCTGATCATCCAGACAGATTCAGTTACTGTCGTCAGGTCCTGAGCAGAGAGGGTCTGATGGGCCGCTGTTACTGGGAGGTGCAGTGGAGCGGGAACAGGGTCCGTATAGCAGTTTCATACAAGGATATTCAGAGAAAAGGTGGTGAATCTTTATTTGGAAACAATGATAAATCCTGGGTCTTAGACTGTAACAAAACAAGTTATTCATTTAGATTTAACTCAGTCCAGTCCCAGGTCTCAGGTCCGGTCTCGTCCAGAATCGGGGTTTACCTGGACCACAGTGCAGGGGTTTTGTCGTTTTACAGCGTCTCTGAAAGTACCATGAGCCTCCTCCACAGAGTCCAGACCACTTTCACTCAGCCTCTCTACACTGGGGTGTGGTTGTGGATCACTGGAGACACTGCACATTTCCCTAAACTCAAATAGCAGCTTTGTTCTCCACAGTTTGGGATCAAATTTGTGCCTTTTATTTTTAAATAATGAGTTAAAAGTTTAAATGACTGTTTATGAGGATTGATACGTACAAATCTATTCTGAAACTAAGATCCAAACTAGATTCTCATTTGGGCAAGTGGAAAAACTGGAAAGGGAAAAAAACATATTGTAATATTACAAAGAAACTAGGAAAATATTGTCTGTGGAAATACTGTTCTTATTATTGTTGTGGCATCAAAACCGATCTGGAAATTATTTAAACATTGTTTTTATGTACAAATGTATTTTCAGCAGTGGTGGAGGAAGTACTCGATTTTGTTACTTAAGTAAAAGTACAGAAAAAAAGACGTCAAACTCAGTATCACAGGAAAAAATCAACTTCATCATAAAGTTTTAATTTCCTGTTTAAAAATGTAATTATAGAGTAAAAACCTGCATATTTTTACATCTACTAAAGCTTCAAATGTTGTGATTCTGATAAAGATTTGTGCTGAAATTTGTTCAACAGAATCAATAGAATCAGTTGTTTTTTCCTGTTTTTCTGTGTAAATATTTGCTGTAAACTCAAACTACAAACATGTTCCAAATAACCCCCTCAGCCTTTTCAGCACGTCTCAGACAAGAAGAAAAATACTTTTACTGTTCAGTTCAGTTCAAAAATGTCGTGTTGTAGAAAGTACAGATACCTGCTCTAAAATGCAGTGAAGTCAAAGTAAAAAGTATCCAGTACAGATACCTAAAGTTTTGACTTGAGTACAGTACTTTACTACTTTTACTTTGTTTCATTCCACCTCTGATTTTCAGCTGCATTACGCTGATTATTTTGTCAAACATTTATAAACTTGATGACAGACGACATGTGGAGAATTAATATTCTGAGCAAAACCGAGCAAACTTTCCATAATATTGAGTCCTAATGTTGTGTGTCCCACGACAACACAATGATGCACTATTACTGTGGTACTATTAGTGGAAAACTACACACATATTCTCCACAGATTCAAAATCAGAGCATTTTCACTTGATTTCCAAATGTTATTCCTCATGTAATGTAACTGTGTCACTCTTTTCTTTATCCTCGTGTCAAACTGTGATTGTTTCTGTCATTTAAAACACCAGTGATACTGTTTCTGTTCTACGGGCTCCTCTGGGTCCATTTTCACTGTGTTTTTGGTGAGTTTTAAAGTCTCACTGTGTAACTTTTGTGGTGGAGGGTCTGCTACCTTGTCCTCACGGAGATGTCATTGCTTTGCCTGGAATGTTCCACAGTATGGCATTAAGATTGTGATCTGTAGCTTTAATCCTAGTAGTAAAAGTTGCCGGGGGTCACATCATGGGAACACTGGTTATACAAAGGTGAATGTTTGACACGGTTTGAAATCAGCAATAAACTCATAAATCCCTTTGTTTTCCTGAGGCCTTTTCTGTCCCCAAACCTCAAATACAAAGTCAAGTTGTAAAATAGGCCGTGTTCACCTGACATCACAACACTCTAGGATCCTTATAGTTTCACACTGAGCTGGAGGACAGGTCAGAGTTCACTGGGGGAATGTGCTGTTTCACTGTCACACTGCAGATTATGGGGAATATCTCTGTCATTACTGGGCCTGTCCACATGAAACACAAACAGGTTTGGCTCCTGCTCTGTGCAAGTGAACGAGGGCGTGTCATTATTCACACACAAACACGTGGTTGTCGTCGGCTGAAAGAACTCGAAGCCATAAGATCAGATATGACAAGTGTGTGGAGCCGATCCACAGAAGTGAGCAGCTATTTAAACCTCCCTGTGGAAGCAGAGACGCACTAGAGCGCACAATACAAGCTTTATGTGGGGATTGTCTGTGTGTCTTTAGAATGTTCTGCCTGTTAATGTTCTGCTCTGCTCCAAACAAGGCTTTATTTACAAAAGGAAGACTCGCCGAGAAGAATCTTTAGGTAAAAGGAGGTCAGAGGTGGTGAGCATGTGGTGATCGGTCGTGCAGCGCTGTGTGTGTGTCGTGAGTGCGTCAAACTCAAAGACAAACTCAAACGTGCAGAGTCCAAAGGAGCTCGGAGACGCCCAGCAGCAGAGAGGCAGGGCCAGAGCGCACAGGCCCAGTGGGACAGAGGTCGTCCACTTCCTGGTTTTAGGGGCCCATGTGACCAGGAGGCGGAGCAACGGGCAGAGAGACAGCAGTGTGTGAGGGGAGCAGATCTACACAGAGAGAGACACACTCCCTCCCAAGAGCCACACCAGCCTCCAACTACAACTCGACGACCTGTTCACAAGAGTCGTCACAATCACTGGTCTCATTTGGGGCTTTTCCACACTCCGTTCTCAGTGGGGGAAGTGACTGTTGTGGTCACAGCTGCCCTGGGGTCGACTGACGGAAGTGCAAATCTGAGCCATCGGCCCCTCGGACCTTCACCAACGCTCACACACACCACATTTATGACCCTAAGGACACAGGAAGGACTGGACCAGGACTGGACCAGGACTGGACCAGGACTGGACCAGGACTGGACCAGGACTAAATCAGGACTAGGCCAGGACTAGACCAGGACTAAACCAAGACTAAATCAGGACTAGACCAAGACTAGACCAGGACTAAACCAAGACTAAACTGGGACTAAAGAAGGGCTAAAGCAGGACTAAACCAGGACTAACCAGGACTAAACCAGGACTAGACCAGGACTAGACTAGGACTAAACCAGGACTAAACCAGGACTAAACTGGGACTAACTAGGACTAAACCAGGACTTTTATTTTCTTAGTGCCTTAGTACTAAACCAGGAATAATCCAGTACTAAAGTAGGACTAAAACAGGTCTAAACCAAGAGTAAACCAGGCCTAAACCAGGACTAAACCAGGACTGGACCAGGACTGGACCAGGACTGGACCAGTGCTGGACCAGGACTGGACCAGGACTAAACCAGGACTAAGCAGGACTAAACCAATACTAAAGAAGAACTAAACCGGGACTAAACCGGGACTAAACCGGGACTAAACCAGGACTAACCAGGACTAAACCAGGACTAACCAGGACTAAATCAGGACTAACCAGGACTAAACAAGGCTAGACCAGGACTAAACCAGGACTGGACCAGGACTGGACCAGGACTAAACCAGGACTAGACCAGGACTAAACCGGGACTAAACAAGGTCTAAACAAGGACTAAACCAGGACTAAACCAGGACTAAAGAAGGACTAAAGCAGGACTAAACCAGGACTAAACAAAAACTAAAACAGGACTAAACCAGGACTAAACAAGGACTAAAACAGGACTAAATCAGCACTAGACCAGGACTAGACCAGGACTAAAACAGGGCTGAACCAGGACTAAAGAAGGCCTAAACAAGGACTGAAGCTGGACTAAACAGGGACTAGACCAGGGCTAAAGCAGGACTGAAACAGGACTAGACCATGACTAGATCAAGACTAAACCTGGACTAACGAGGTCTAAAAAAGGACTGAACCAAAACTGAACCAAGACTAAAACAAGTACTAGACCAGGACTAAAGCAGGACTAAACCAGGACTAAACCAGGACTAAACAAGGGCTAAAGCAGGACTAAAACAGGAGGACTAAACTAGGACTAAACCAGTAGGACTAAACCAGGACTAAACCAAGACTAAACTAGCACTAAAACAAGACTGGGCCAGGACTAAAGAAGGACTAAACCCAGACTAATCCAGTACTAAACCAGGACAAACCAGGACTAAACCAGGACTATATCAGGACAAAAGCAGGACTAAAACATGATTTCACCAGTACTAGACCAGGATTAGGCCAGGACGAGACCAGGACTGGACCAGGACTAAAACAGGACAAAACCAGGGCTAAACAAGGACTAGAGAAGGACTAGACCAGGACTAAACCAGGGCTAAACCAGGACTAAACAACGACTGAAGCAGGACTAAACCAAGTCTAGACCAGGACTAGACCAGGACTAAATCCAGACTGGACCTGGACTAAGCAAGGACTAAACCAGGACTAGACCAGGACTAGACAAGGACTAAACCAGGACTAAAGCAGAACTAAACCAGGACTAAAACAGGACTAAACAAGCGCTAGACCAGTACTAGACCAAAACTAAACCTGGACTAACCAGGACTAAAACAGGACTAAATCAGGACTAAACCAGGACTAAAGCAAAACTAAACCAAGCACAAAAAAAAAAAAAAACTCCAATAGACTTTTAATAGTCACCTCTCTCTCTCTGTAACTGCTGCTGGGACGACAGTTCTGACAGTTCTGACAGTAACGCAGTACTTTAAAAAGTTAAATGTATATCACCAATTATGTGAGTGAGTTTTTTGGGGGGTTTTATTCACGTTGGCACATTTATCTGTTAAATTGACAATTGCAAAACAGCTGACACAAAATCCTAAACAGAATTTTAGTTTTCCTAAACAAAATTTAAATTTAAACCTCAGCAAAATGCAGTTTTACTTTCAAAATCATCTCCCAAAAGCAGGTTTCAAGACTCTGGTCATGTGTTTTCTGTGTTCTTCATTTGGCTCAGAGGCTCAGTCCTGTTCTTGGGGTCCACAGAGAAGCACTGGTTTAGAAGCACTGGTTTAAATCAGTATAAATCAGTTGACGCATACACGTTTTCATGTATGAAAATGCCTATGTCTAGATTTGAAATTGAATATAAAATAGTCGCCTCATTCACTTACATTAGGGCACCGTGGTGCGAGACTGGAGGGAGGAGCTCAGTTCTGTTTACAGAGCCACAGAGCTGCACGCGACCAGCACCTGAGCCTGTGCGCAAAGTAAAAAGAGATTACCCACAAGCCCCGCGAGAGTCCCGGTCCCGCGAAGACCCCCAGTCCCGCGGAGAGCCACGGTCCCGCGGAGAGCCACGGTCCCGCGGAGAGCCACGGTCCTGCGGAGAGCCACGGGCCCGCGGAAAGCCCTGAGCCCCGGTATGCGGCGCGGCCAACGCCAAAAGTTCAGTTTTTTCAACTTCTAACGCGGGGTGGGCAAACTTTTTGGCTCAAGGGCCACAAAGGTTCTAAAATTTGATGGAAGAGCCGGACCAGGAGCAGATGGATGGAGTGTTCTGGTCTGACTACATCAGCCCAGCAAATAAGACAAAAATAACTTGCAGGATCCAACGATTTACATGTGGCAGATTCAAACGTCTCAATTCAACTTGTGCACCATATTTAGGGCCAATGATTTTCCGCTTCAGAAGTTTTGAATTCCGTTTCATTGTGACACATTTGATAATTCTGTTGACAGTGCTGGGAAGGTCACTTTAAACTGTATTCCCTACAGATTACAGATTACAGATTACAGATTACAGACCCGAAAATGTAGTTTGTAACGTAATCCATTAAATTATTTAAGTGAGTAATGTAATCTGAATACTTTGGATTACTTGATATTGTCTGCTTTTTTAAATGAAAAGTGCTTTATGGGAAGGTTTTCGGACCATGAGTGAGGAAGATGTGTTCAACATATAATCCTACCCCTGGGCACTCTGTCATAGGTCCGTATGGACAATTTGGTTTCGTGTATCTAGACTGCGCCATCTGTTGGGAAGCTCCAGAATTGTAGCGACAATAAAATGTATAAGTTTTATCACAGTTCATTCAAGTTTGGCGGGCGGTGCAGGGCCCTTTCCTCATGTCAGAGCAACTGCCCCTCAACATTCCTGTGCATGTCCCTGGAAATGTTCTCTTGAAAATCAAACAGAACTGTATGTAGTGTACACAGTCTGTACTCAGCCCCATGTTTGACTCGTGTGAAATCTGCTGCTGTTCTCTATATTGCTGTTGCTGTTGCCGTTGCTGTTTCTATATTGAAAGTTTGGGCCAAAGTCCTTGAGCATGTGAGAACAGCCTTTTAGTATTGAAATGTGAGCAGTGTTCAGAGAAACGAGAAGAGCCTGAGAAATGTGTGAATGATGAGAAATGTTCCAAATGATGTGACCTCCTGTGGCCCTGTTCACATACTGGTTTGAACAAAACAATCAAACTAAACAGTTCCCAAACTTTGCTAAAACAACTGGAAAAACGATGATTCTGAAAATAAAAGTTGTTTGGTGTTATCTTTGCTGTGGTATCAGAGATATTTAATGATTAATTTCTTATCATCTGGACACAGACACCATGACTTAAAACTAAACTAAAAGAAAAACAGAATTAAAAGCTGTATCACTATTTATAGTCATGTTGGCACAACCTTATCTCCATTTTCAAGCATTAAGTCTCATGTCAAAACTACACAATGATCAACTATTTAAAGACAGAGTACAACTGTATCACTCTCTCTGCATGAGCTACAGTGGGGCAAACAAATATTTAGTCAGCCACCAATTGTGCAAGTTCTCCCCCTTAGAAAGATGAAAGAGGCCTGTAATTTTCCTCATAGGTGCACTTCAACTATGAGAGACAAAATGGGGGGAAAGAATCCAGGAAATCACATTGTAGGATTTTTAACGAATGAATTAGTAAATTCCTCTGTAAAATAAGTATTTGCTCACCTACAAACAAGCTAAATTTGTGGCTCTCACAGACCTGGGACTTCTTTAAGAGGCTTATCTGTCCTCCACTTGTTCCCTGTATTAATGGCCCCTGTTTGAACTGGTTCTCAGTATAAAAAATACCTGTTCACAACCTCAAACAGTCACACTCCAAACTCCAATATGGCCAAGACCAAAGAGCTGTCAAAGGACACCACAAACAAAATTGTAGACCTGCACCAGGCTGGAAAGGCTGAATCGTCAATAGGTGAGCAGCTTAGGGTGAAGAAATCACCCGTGGGAGCAATTATTAGAAAATGGGAGACCTACAAGACCACTGATAATCTCCCTCCATCTGGGGCTCCATGCGAGAACTCACCCCGTGGGGTCAAAATGATCACAAGAACGTTGAGCAAAAATCCCAGAACCACACGGTTGGGGGACCTAGTGAATAAGCTGCAGAGACCTGGGACCAAAGTAACAAAGGCACCATCAGTAACGCACTCAAATCCTGCAGTGCCAGACGTGTCCTCCTGCTTCAGCCCGTACATGTCCAGGCCCGTCTGAAGTTTGCTACAGAACATGTGGCTGATCCAGAAGAGGACTGGGAGAATGTCCTATGGTCAGATGAAACCACAATAGAACATTTTGGTATAAACTCAAATCGTCGTGTTGGGAGGAGAAAGAATGCTGAGCTGCATCCAAAGAACAGACCAGGACTAAACCAGGACTAATCCAGTACTAAAGTAGGACTAAAACAGGTCTAAACCAAGAGTAAACCAGGACTAAACCGGGACTAAACCCGGACTAGACCAGGACTAGACTAGGACTAAACTGGGACTAAAGAAGGGCTAAAGCAGGACTAAACCAGGACTAACCAGGACTAAACCAGGACTAGACCAGGACTAGACTAGGACTAAACCAGGGCTAAACCAGGACTAAACCAGGACTAACCAGGACTAAACCAGGACTAGACCAGGACTAGACTAGGACTAAACCCGGACTAATCCAGGACTAAAGCGGGAGTAAACCAGGTCTAAACCAAGAATAAACCAGGAGTATAATATATTTCAAATGTTCTTCTTCGTGTAATGTAAGTGTCAGTCTGGGCTTTATCATCATGTTAAAAGTGATTTTCTTATTTCATCTAAAACACCAACGGTTTATGTTTGTTCTCTGTTCCTCTGGAGATTTCAGTGTATTTAGTGATACGTTTTGGTCATAATTGTAAAAGTTGCTCAGGGTCACATCATGGGGAACACTGGTTATACAATGTTCTATATAGTTCTGTCTAACTGTTCCTGAACGTGTCCTGTAACATTCTCAGTGTCTTTGGTCAACTCGGGTCAAAGAAGTTTTATGCTCTGCTCTTGTAGTGATAAAGAGAAGTTTTCATTTCTTTCAAAAACACTGAATATCCCAGAGAGTTCAAAAGGCCCCTGCCTCCGTCTGACATTATAACATCATCGTGTTACAGAACGTGAACACAGCCGATGAGACGAGGAAACACTCAGGGACATTGTCGTCTGTTTAAAGGACTTAAAGCCACAAGATGAACATGACGAGTTTGTGCTGCTGTCACCTGACAAAACTAAAACACTTCAACGTTTGTGTCATTTCACTTATTCTATTTCTGACAAAAACAAATTAAAGTCCCTCAATCTAAAATTAGGACCTGAAATTGCAGAAAGTCTCGAACCTATTTTAAAACGAAGACTTAAAGATGCATTGTGTAACTTTGCTGGTGTTTTTCTTGAGGGAGATGTTGCATTGCTTTAATCGGTATGTTCCACAGTGCGGCATTAAAAGTCTATTCAGCCTTTGTTTCATTACAGGTGAGTTTATTGTTCAGAAATACCTGTAAGAACATCATTCTCGTGTGAGCAGGCGCCTCTCCACAGAACTGATCTGTCCCTTGGCCTGTTTGCCTCCATGGAGACTGACACATTTAATGCTTTACTCTGAAACCTCCCAGGCTGAACAGTTGAGTACATCTCCATGGAGACTTGAATGTGGCGTACCCTCTCCAACAAAAGTTACACAGTGCACCTTTAAAGTGTCCATTTCAGACAAGTCCAGGAGCTTTAACATTTGAAACTAGACGGACACAACAGTAAATATATTATAAGAAAAGTCAGGATTTGACCAAGAAAATTAGATATAGATAAATTAGATCAAATATGAGAACAGAGCAAATCTGTGAAGTGCAAAGAGACTAAACCAGGACTAACACAAGAAATAATGAGGTCTAAAACAAAACTTCATGAAAAGTGTCATTATTTTCCAAATGAAACCTGCATTTCCTCATCTAGAAGCAGCACTGATGAAGAGGAGATTTGTTCTGAGTTTAGAAAAGCTGCCTCCTCACACCAAAGCACTGTCCAGTTACACTGATCCTTTAGATGTGCCTCTTTTCTCTTCTCTTGTTTTGTTTTCCTTGTGCCCAGTGAACATGTGTCTGTGACACTGAACTGTTGACAGAGTCTCATTTGAATCCAGAATCAAACCTGTGTGTGCCTTTAAGTGGAGCTGCTCGCTGCTTCCTCCTCACCTCTACACAGAGCAGTGGTGCAGTCTGGCTCCTCCCACAGCTCTCACTCCACTCTTACGTTTCATTTGTGTCAAAGTGAAAGTGGCTCTGATTCAGGAGAGATGGCGCAGAAAGCAGTCGACACAGAAGCCTTTTCCTGCTCCGTGTGTTTGGATCTACTGAAGGATCCCGTGACTATTCCCTGTGGACACAGCTACTGCAGGAACTGTGTCCAAAAACACTGGGACCAAGAGGACGAGAAGCGGCTCTACAGCTGTCCTGAATGTCGCCTCACCTTCAGCCCCAGACCTGCCCTGGTCAAAAACGTCATGTTAGCAGGTTTAGTAGAACAACTGAGGACGACTGGGCTCACAGCGCCCCCCGCTGACCGCTGCTATGCCGGACCTCAGGATGTGTCCTGTGATGTGTGCACTGGGAGGAAGCTGAAAGCTGTCCAGTCCTGTCTGCAGTGTGTGGCCTCTTACTGTGAGCGCCACCTACAGCCTCATTATGACTCTGCAGCGTTTAAGAAACACCAGCTGGTGGCGCCCTCACACACACTCCAGGAAAACATCTGCTCTGAACACGACAAAGTGATGGATCTGTTCTGCCGCAGTGACCAGCAGAGCATCTGTTACCTCTGCTCTGTGGACCAGCACAAGGGCCACGACACAGTGACCTCTGCCTCAGAGAGGGCTCAGAGACAGGCAGAGCTGCCGGCCAGGAGGGCCCTGCTGCTCCAGAGCCTCCAGCACAAAGAGACAGACCTGAAGAAGCTCCAACAGGAGGCCCAGGAGGTCAGCCGCTCTGCCCAGACAGCAGTGCAGCGCAGCGGGGACAGCTTCACAGAGATGGCCCTTCTCCTGGAGAAAAGACGCTCTGAAGTGGAGCAGCAGATCCGCTCCCAGGAGCAGAGCCAACTGAGCCGAGTCCAAGAGCTCCAGGACCAAGTGCAGCAGGACGTGAGTGAGCTGAAGAGGAGCCTCTCGGAGCTGGACACACTGGCCCTCACCCAGGATCATAACCAGTTTCTACAGCTCTACACTTCACTGTCCACAGACACACAGAGCACAGAGCCAGTCAGGATTGACACAGGGCCCCGGAGATACTTTGAGGACGTGAACAGAGCTGTGTCAGAGCTCAGGGACAAAGTGCAGCTCACTCTGGAGGAGGGTCTGACCAACGTCTCACAGGCTCTGAGTCGTGTGGAGGTTTTACTGTCACCAGCTGAACCCAGCTCCAGAGAGGACTTCTTACAATACTCTACAGAAATCACTCTGGACCCAAACACAGCTGGCATCCTCCTGTCTCTGTCTGATGGAGACAGAAGAGCAACAGTTATGAATGAAAACCAGAGATATCCTGATCATCCAGACAGATTCAGTAACTATCCTCAGGTCCTGAGCAGAGAGGGTCTGATGGGCCGCTGTTACTGGGAGGTGCAGTGGAGCGGGGCCTGGGTCCGTATAGCAGTTTCATACAAGGATATTCAGAGAAAAGGTGGTAAATCTGCATTTGGATTCAACAATGATAAATCCTGGGCCTTAGACTGTGGCAACACAAGTTATTCATTTATATTTAACTCAGTCGTGTCCCAGGTCTCAGGTCCGGTCTCGTCCAGAATCGGGGTTTACCTGGACCACAGTGCAGGGGTTTTGTCGTTTTACAGCGTCTCTGAAAGTACCATGAGCCTCCTCCACAGAGTCCAGACCACTTTCACTCAGCCTCTCTACACTGGGGTGAGGTTCTGGATCACTGGAGCCACTGCACATTTCCCTAAACTCAAATAGCAGCTTTGTTCTCCACAGTTTGGGATCAAATTTGTGCCTTTTATTTTTAAATAATGAGTTAAAAGTTTAAATGACTATTTATGAGGATTGATACGTACAAATCTATTCTGAAACTAAGATCCAAACTAGATTCTCATTTGGGCAAGTGGAAAAACTGGAAAGGGAAAAAACATATTGTAATATTACAAAGAAACTAGGAAAATATTGTCTGTGGAAATACTGTTCTTATTATTGTTGTGGCATCAAAACCGATCTGGAAATTATTTTAACATTGTTTTTATGTACAAATGTATTTTCAGCAGTGGTGGAGGAAGTACTCGATTTTGTTACTTAAGTAAAAGTACAGAAAAAAAGACGTCAAACTCAGTATCACAGGAAAAAATCAACTTCATCATAAAGTTTTAATTTCCTGTTTAAAAATGTAATTATAGAGTAAAAACCTGCATATTTTTACATCTACTAAAGCTTCAAATGTTGTGATTCTGATAAAGATTTGTGCTGAAATTTGTTCAACAGAATCAATAGAATCAGTTGTTTTTTCCTGTTTTTCTGTGTAAATATTTGCTGTAAACTCAAACTACAAACATGTTCCAAATAACCCCCTCAGCCTTTTCAGCACGTCTCAGACAAGAAGAAAAATACTTTTACTGTTCAGTTCAGTTCAAAAATGTCGTGTTGTAGAAAGTACAGATACCTGCTCTAAAATGCAGTGAAGTCAAAGTAAAAAGTATCCAGTACAGATACCTAAAGTTTGGACTTGAGTACAGTACTTTACTACTTTTACTTTGTTTCATTCCACCTCTGATTTTCAGCTGCATTACGCTGATTATTTTGTCAAACATTTATAAACTTGATGACAGGCGACGTGTGGAGAATTAATATTCGAGCAAAACCGAGCAAACTTTCCATAATATTGAGTCCTAATGTTGTGTGTCCCACGACAACACAATGATGCACTATTACTGTGGTACTATTAGTGGAAAACTACACACATATTCTCCACAGATTTAAAATCAGAGCATTTTCACTTGATTTCCAAATGTTATTCCTCATGTAATGTAACTGTGTCACTCTTTTCTTTATCCTCGTGTCAAACTGTGATTGTTTCTGTCATTTAAAACACCAGTGATACTGTTTCTGTTCTACGGGCTCCTCTGGGTCCATTTCCACTGTGTTTTTGGTGAGTTTTAAAGTCTCACTGTGTAACTTTTGTGCTGGAGGGTCCGCTACCTTGTCCTCACGGAGATGTCATTGCTTTGCCTGGAATGTTCCACAGTATGGCATTAAGATTGTGATCTGTAGCTTTAATCCTAGTAGTAAAAGTTGCCGGGGGTCACATCATGGGAACACTGGTTATACAAAGGTGAATGTTTGACACGGTTTGAAATCAGCAATAAACTCATAAATCCCTTTGTTTTCCTGAGGCCTTTTCTGTCCCCAAACCTCAAATACAAAGTCAAGTTGTAAAATAGGCCGTGTTCACCTGACATCACAACACTCTAGGATCCTTATAGTTTCACACTGAGCTGGAGGACAGGTCAGAGTTCACTGTTTCACTGTCACACTGCAGATTATGGGGAATATCTCTGTCATTACTGGGCCTGTCCACATGAAACACAAACAGGTTTGGCTCCTGCTCTGTGCAAGTGAACGAGGGCGTGTCATTATTCACACACAAACACGTGGTTGTCGTCGGCTGAAAGAACTCGAAGCCGTAAGATCAAATATGACAAGTGTGTGGAGCCGATCCACAGAAGTGAGCAGCTATTTAAACCTCCCTGTGGAAGCAGAGACGCACTAGAGCGCACAATACAAGCTTTATGTGGGGATTGTCTGTGTGTCTTTAGAATGTTCTGCCTGTTAATGTTCTGCTCTGCTCCAAACAAGGCTTTATTTACAAAAGGAAGACTCGCCGAGAAGAATCTTTAGGTAAAAGGAGGTCAGAGGTGGTGAGCATGTGGTGATCGGTCGTGCAGCGCTGTGTGTGTGTCGTGAGTGCGTCAAACTCAAAGACAAACTCAAACGTGCAGAGTCCAAAGGAGCTCGGAGACGCCCAGCAGCAGAGAGGCAGGGCCAGAGCGCACAGGCCCAGTGGGACAGAGGTCGTCCACTTCCTGGTTTTAGGGGCCCATGTGACCAGGAGGCGGAGCAACGGGCAGAGAGACAGCAGTGTGTGAGGGGAGCAGATCTACACAGAGAGAGACACACTCCCTCCCAAGAGCCACACCAGCCTCCAACTACAACTCGACGACCTGTTCACAAGAGTCGTCACAATCACTGGTCTCATTTGGGGCTTTTCCACACTCCGTTCTCAGTGGGGGAAGTGACTGTTGTGGTCACAGCTGCCCTGGGGTCGACTGACGGAAGTGCAAATCTGAGCCATCGGCCCCTCGGACCTTCACCAACGCTCACACACACCACATTTATGACCCTAAGGACACAGGAAGGACTGGACCAGGACTGGACCAGGACTGGACCAGGACTGGACCAGGACTGGACCAGGACTGGACCAGGACTAAACCGGGACTAAGCAGGACTAAACCAGCACTGGAAAAAGGACTAAACCAGGACTAAAGCAGGACTAAACCAGGACTAACCAGGACTAAATCAGGACTAACCAGGACTAAACAAGGGTTAAATCAGGACTAGACCAGGACTAAATAAGGCTAGACCAGGACTAAACCAGGACTGGACCAGGACTGGACCAGGACTAAACCAGGACTAAATCAGGACTAGACCAAGACTAGACCAGGACTAAACCAAGACTAAATCAGGACTAGGCCAGGACTATATCAGGACTAAACCAGGACTAAACCAGCACTGGAAAAAGGATTAAACCAGTACTAAAGAAGAACTAAACCGGGACTAAACCGGGACTAAACCAGAACTAACAAGGACTAAACCAGGACTAACCAGGACTAAATCAGGACTAACCAGGACTAAACAAGGGTTAAATCAGGACTAGACCAGGACTAAATAAGGCTAGACCAGGACTAAACCAGGACTGGACCAGGACTGGACCAGGACTAAACCAGGACTAGACCAGGACTAAACCGGGACTAAGCAGGACTATACCAGCACTGGACCAGGACTAAACCAGAACTAAAGCAGGACTAAACCAGTACTAAAAAAGAACTAAACCAGAACTAAACCAGGACTAAACCGGGTCTAAACCAGGACTAGTCCAGGACTAACCAGGACTAAACCAGGACTAACCAGGACTAAACCAGGACTAAATCAGGACTAGACCAGGACTAAACAAGGACTAAACCAGGACTAACCAGGACTAAACCAGGACTAAACCAGGACTGGACCAGGACTGGATCAGGACTGGACCAGGACTGGACCAGGACTAATTCAGGACTAGACCAGGACTAAACAAGGGTTAAATCAGGACTAGATCAGGACTAAATAAGGCTAGACCAGGACTAAACCAGGACTGGACCAGGACTGGACCAGGACTAAACCAGGACTAAATCAGTACTAGTCCAAGACTAGACCAGGACTAAACCAAGACTAAATCAGGACTAGACCAGGATTAGACCAGGACTAAACAAGGACTAAACTGGGACTAAAGAAGGGCTAAAGCAGGACTAAACCAGGACTAAACCAGGACTAACTAGGACTAAACCAGGACTAGACCAGGACTAGACTAGGACTAAACCAGGACTAGACTAGGACTAAACCAGGACTAAACCAGGACTAACTAGGACTAAACCAGGACTAAACCAGGACTAACTAGGACTAAACCAGGACTAGACCAGGACTCAACAAGGACTAGACCAGGACTATACTAGGACTAAACCAGGACTAACCAGGACTAAACCAGGACTAAACCAGGACAAAACCAGGACTAACCAAGGACTAAAGCAGAACTAAACCAGGACTAAAACAGGACTAAACAAGGACTAAACCAGGACTAGACCAGGACTAAAATAGGGCTGAACCAGGACTAAGCAGGACTAAACCAGCACTGGACCAGGACTAAACCAGGACTAAAGCAGGACTAAACCAGGACTGGACCAGTACTGGACCAGGACTGGACCAGTACTGGACCAGGACTAAACCAGGACTGGACCAGGACTAAAGCAGGACTAAACCGGGACTAAACCGGGACTAAGCAGGACTAAACCAGCACTGGACCAGGACTAAACCAGGACTAAAGCAGGACTAAACCAGTACTAAAGAAGAACTAAACCAGAACTAAACCAAGACTAAACCGGGACTAAACCAGGACTAACCCAGGACTAACCTGGACTAAACAAGGAGTAAACCAGGACTAAACCAGGACTAAACCAGGACTAAAGCAGGACTAAACCAGGACTAAACCAGGACTGGACCAGGACTGGACCAGGACTAAACCAGGACTGGACCAGGACTGGACCAGGACTGGACCAGGACTAAAGACAGACTAAAGCAGGACTAAAGAAGGACTAAACCAGGACTAGATCAAGACTAAACCTGGACTAACGTGGACTAAAACAGGACTAAACCAAAACTGAACCAATACTAAAACAAGTACTAGTCCAGGACTAAACAAGGGTTAAACCAGGACTAAACCAGGACTAAACCAGGACTAAACCAGGACAAGAGACGGTCTGAACCAGGAATGAACCAGGACTAAAACAGGACTAAACCAGGACTAGACCAAGACTAGACCTGGACTAAATCAGGACTAGACCAAGATTAGACCTGGACTAAACCAGGACAAAAGCAGGACTAAACCAGGAGTAAACCAGGACTAGACCAAGACTAGACCAGGACTAAATCAGGACTAGACCAAGACTAGACCAGGACTAAATCAGGACTAAACAAGGACTAAACCAGGACTAGACCAGGACTAAACCAGGACTAAACTGGGACTAAAGAAGGGCTAAAGCAGGACTAAAGCAGGACTAGACCAGGACTAGACTAGCACTAGACTAGGACCAAACCAGGACTAAACCGGGACTAACTAGGACTAAACCAGGACTAAACCAGGACTAAACAAGGACTAGACCAGGACTAAACAAAGACTAAACATGGACTAAACCAGGACTAACCTGGACTAAACCAGGACTAAACCAGGACTAAACAAGGACTAAACCAGGACTAAAACAGGACTAAACATGGACTAAACCAGGACTAACCAGGACTAAACCAGGACTAAACAAGGACTAGACCAGGACTATACTAGGACTAAACCAGGACTAAACCAGAACTAGACCAGGACTAGACCAGGACTAAACCAGGTGTAAACCAGGACTAAACTAGGACTAAACCAGGTCTAAACCAGGAATAAACCAGGACTAAACCAGGTCTAAACCAGGACTAAACCAGGTGTAAACCAGGACTAAACCAGGTGTAAACCAGGACTAAACCAGGACTAAACTAGGACTAAACCAGGACTAAACCAGGAATAAACCAGGTTTTAACCAGGACTAAACCAGGAATAAACCAGGACTAAACCAGGTCTAAACCAGGACTAAACTAGGACTAAACCAGGTGTAAACCAGGACTAAACTAGAACTAAACCAGGAATAAACCAGGACTAAACCAGGTCTAAACCAGGACTAAACTAGGACTAAACTAGGACTAAACCAGGTCTAAACCAGGACTAAACTAGGACTAAACCAGGTGTAAACCAGGACTAAACCAGGTCTAAACCAGGACTAAACCAGGACTAAACCAGGAATAAACAAGGACTAAACCAGGACTAAACATGGACTAAACCAGGACTAACCTGGACTAAACCAGGACTAAACAAGGACTAAACCAGGACTAACCAGGACTAAAACAGGACTAAACATGGACTAAACAAGGACTAAACCAGGACTAAACCAGGACTAAACCAGGACTAAACAAGGACTAAACAAGGACTAGACCAGGACTATACTAGGACTAAACCAGGACTAAACCAGAACTAGACCAGGACTAAAACAGGGATGAACCAGGACTAAACCAGGTCTAAACCAGGACTAAACTAGGACTAAACCAGGTGTAAACCAGGACTAAACCAGGACTAAACTAGGACTAAACCAGGACTAAACCAGGAATAAACCAGGTTTTAACCAGGACTAAACCAGGACTAAACTAGGACTAAACTAGGACTAAACCAGGACTAAACTAGAACTAAACCAGGACTAAACCAGGAATAAACCAGGACTAAACCAGGTCTAAACCAGGACTAAACTAGGACTAAACTAGGACTAAAGCAGGTCTAAACGAGGACTAAACTAGGACTAAACCAGGTGTAAACCAGGACTAAACCAGGTCTAAACCAGGACTAAACCAGGACTAAACCAGGACTAAACCAGGACTAAACTAGGACTAAACCAGGACTAAACCAGGAATAAACCAGGTTTTAACCAGGACTAAACCAGGAATAAACCAGGACTAAACCAGGACTAAACCAGGACTAAACTAGGACTAAACCAGGTGTAAACCAGGTCTAAACCAGGACTAAACTAGGACTAAACCAGGTCTAAACCAGGACTAAACTAGGACTAAACCAGGACTAAACCAGGAATAAACCAGGACTAAACCAGGTCTAAACCAAGTCTAAACCAGGATTAAACTAGGACTAAACCAGGAATAAACGAGGACTAAAACAGGACTAAACCAGGTCTAAACCAGGTGTAAACCAGGTCTAAACCAGGACTAAACTAGGACTAAACTAGGACTAGACCAGGACTAAACCAGGACTAAACTGGGTCTAAACCAGGACTAAACCGGGTCTAAACCAGGACTAAAACAGGTCTAAATCAGGACTAATCCGGGTTTAAACCAGGACTAAACCAGGACTAAACCAGAACTAAACCAGGTCTAAACCAGGTCTAAACCAGGACTAAACCAGGTGTAAACCAGGTCTAAATCAGGACTAAACCAGGTCTAAACCAGGACTAAACTAGGACTAAACTAGGACTAAACCAGAACTAAACCAGGTCTCAGTGTTAAAGTCACACTAGACTGTGCAGTTTGTCCTTCAGAGGCTTCGTACTTTCCGTCTTTATTTTCTTGCACATTTCCTCTTTTCTTTTTGCCTGGTTGTTTTTCCGGAGCTCAGACGTCCTTCACCTGGAACGGCCCCGAACGCACCACAAACAGAATCCACCGGAAAAGCCCCGGGGCATCTGGCTCTTCTCAAGTGCCGCCGGATCGAGATCTTCTGAACGTCTGTGAGGTCGTGAGGAGAAAACGAGGCGCCGCTTTTCCAGCTTCTGCCGCAGTTTTGACGGGAAAATGAAAGTTTGTTCTGCTCAAATTCTGTTCAAATAAAGACACGACGATCGGTTTAAAGCTGCACTGCGGAACTTTTCCCTCAGAGCAGCTTTAAACTACTGTGTCGGATTTACTCTCTGAGTGAAACACCGAAGAGGAGGAAGAGGAGGAGGAAGAGGAGGAGGAGGAAGAGGAGGAAGAGGAAGAAGAGGAGGAGGAAGAGGAGGAAGAGGAGGAGGAAGAGGAGGAAGAGAAGGAAGAGGAGAAAGAGAAGGAAGAGGAGGAGGAAGAGGAGAAAGAGGAGGAGAAAGAGGAAAAAGAGGAGGAGGAGAAAGAGGAAAAAGAGGAGGAGGAAGAGGAGGAAGAGGAGGAGGAAGAGGAGAAAGAGGAGGAGGAGGAGGAAGAGGAGGAGGAGGAGGAGGAGGAAGAGGAGGAAGAGGAGGAGGAGGAGGAGGAGGAAGAGGAGGAGGAAGAGGAGGAATAGGAGAAAGAGGAGGAAGAGGAGGAGGAGGAGGAGGAAGAGGAGGAGGAGGAAGAGGAGGAGGAAGAGGAGAAAGAGGAGGAGGAGCAGGAGGAGGAGCTGGAGGAGGAGAAAGAGGAGGAGGAGGAAGAGGAGGAGGAAGAGGAGGAGGAAGAGGAGGAGAAAGAGGAGGAGGAGAAAGAGGAGGAGGAGAAAGAGGAGGAGGAAGAGGAGGAAGAGGAGGAGGAGGAAGAGGAGAAAGAGGAGGAGGAGGAAGAGGAGGAGAAAGAGGAGAAAGAGAAAGAGGAAAAAGAGGAGGAAGAGGAAGAGGAGGAAGAGGAGGAGGAGGAAGAGGAGGAGAAAGAGGAGAAAGAGGAAGAGGAGAAAGAGGAGGAAGAGGAAGAGGAGGAGGAGGAGGAAGAGGAAGGGGAGAAAGAGGAGGAGGAAGAGGAGGAAGAGGAGGAGGAGGAAGAGGAGAAAGAGGAGGAAGAGGAGGAGGAGGAAGAGGAGGAGAAAGAGGAAGAGGAGAAAGAGGAGGAAGAGGAAGAGGAGGAAGAGGAGGAGAAAGAGGAAGAGGAGAAAGAGGAGGAAGAGGAGGAGAAAGAGGAAGAGGAGAAAGAGGAGGAAGAGGAAGAG
The DNA here is from genome assembly GCA_034769755.1 of Odontamblyopus lacepedii. NCBI lineage: Eukaryota > Metazoa > Chordata > Actinopteri > Gobiiformes > Gobiidae > Odontamblyopus > Odontamblyopus lacepedii. The sequence continues at coordinate 3,581,396 of CM068365.1, read as the reverse complement.
GAGGAAGAGGAGGAAGAGGAGGAGGAGGAAGAGGAGGAAGAGGAGGAGAAAGAGGAAGAGGAGAAAGAGGAGGAAGAGGAGGAAGAGGAGGAGGAAGAGGAGGAAGAGGAAGAGGAGGAAGAGGAGGAGGAGGAAGAGGAGGCGAAGGAAGAGGAGGAGGAGGAGGAGGAGAGGAGGAGGAGGAAGAGGAGGAGGAAGAGGAGGAGGAGGAGGAAGAGGAGGAGGAAGAGGAGGAAGAGGAGGAGGAGGAAGAGGAACTAGTGAAGAGAAACGATCTGAGGCTGTGGAAAAGTCTGTGTTATTATAAAATGTGAATCAAAAGCAAAAGACTAAAGACTGAAAATATTAGAAATAAACTCACACAAACGACTGACTCAGTTTCTGCAGGTTTGAGTTTGATGAGGCGACTTCCCGGAGGTAAAAGACACAGAAACAACGTGAAATTACAACAAACACTGACAGGATGAGTCTCACCGCACGTTTGTTTGGAGCTGGAAAAAGTGCTGAAAAACTGTAAATAAGTAAAAGGATGAAACAATAATGTAAATCTGGTGATATCGTATCGTCAAAGGTCTCACAATAATATCGTGACCATCACAATATATCGAATCCCAAGTCTCTTTGCTTAAATGAACAGTTCTGATGCAGAAAGAGCTAAAAAACCAGAGGGAACTACATAGACCATGATCCTTTGCTCCGTTTCAGTGCAGACGACATGAAGAAATAACTGTTCTAAGCACTTTTACATCTTCATTCTGTGGATTAAGTCTGTGAAGCATTTTTAGAGGAAAAAGGAGCAGATTCACAGTTTTTGAGACTTGGAGATGTGACTCAGTGAATATGAGTGTTCTCTCTGTGACTCAGTGAATATGAGTGTTCTCTCTGTGACTCAGTGAATATGAGTGTTCTCTCTGTGACTCAGTGAATATGAGTGTTCTCTCTGTGACTCAGTGAATATGAGTGTTCTCTCTGTGACTCAGTGAATATGAGTGTTCTCTCTGTGACTCAGTGAATATGAGTGTTCTCCCTGTGACTCAGTGAATATGAGTGTTCTCTCTGTGACTCAGTGAATATGAGTGTTCTTTCTGTGACTCAGTGAATATGAGTGTTCTCTCTGTGACTCAGTGAATATGAGTGTTCTCTCTGTGACTCAGTGAATATGAGTGTTCTCTCTGTGACTCAGTGAATATGAGTGTTCTCTCTGTGACTCAGTGAATATGAGTGTTCTCCCTGTGACTCAGTGAATATGAGTGTTTTCCCTGTGACTCAGTGAATATGAGTGTTCTCTCTGTGACTCAGTGAATATGAGTGTTTTCCCTGTGACTCAGTGAATATGAGTGTTCTCTCTGTGACTCAGTGAATATGAGTGTTCTCCCTGTGACTCAGTGAATATGAGTGTTCTCTCTGTGACTCAGTGAATATGAGTGTTCTCTCTGTGACTCAGTGAATATGAGTGTTTTCCCTGTGACTCAGTGAATATGAGTGTTCTCTCTGTGACTCAGTGAATATGAGTGTTTTCCCTGTGACTCAGTGAATATGAGTGTTCTCTCTGTGACTCAGTGAATATGAGTGTTTTCCCTGTGACTCAGTGAATATGAGTGTTCTCTCTGTGACTCAGTGAATATGAGTGTTCTCTCTGTGACTCAGTGAATATGAGTGTTCTCTCTGTGACTCAGTGAATATGAGTGTTCTCCCTGTGACTCAGTGAATATGAGTGTTCTCCCTGTGACTCAGTGAATATGAGTGTTCTCTCTGTGACTCAGTGAATATGAGTGTTCTCTCTGTGACTCAGTGAATATGAGTGTTCTCTCTGTGACAGAGGATGTTCTGCTGATGCTGAGTCTGTTCTGTGCGTATGTCGCGTTGCAGATGCTGCGTAAACATGTGAAACCGGGACACTCAGAAACCCGATCATACCCGGGACACTGATGCAGGGAAACGCACTCTGAGGAATATAGGGATCTGCAAGGAGCCAGAGCCGAGACGTGGGACTGTGAGGCTCATTATACTTTACATTTTTACTCACAAATTCAGCACAACTACATTTAATCTCATTATTGCTGTGATTTTAGGACGTCGGGTTTTATGAATTGTGATGTTTTATTGTGTATTTTTATTTCTCTATTGTGATGTAAAGTGTAAATATTTAGTGTTCACCTGCAGAGGGAAAGTAGCAGGAGCTAAACCTGCTGCAGAGTTTAGCCTCGACTCTTTACACTACTTTACAACACCGACATTCAGTTTGTTCATTAAAATGAACCTGATCGACCAAATTCTTAATGATCGAATAACGATTAGTCGACTAATCAGGCTCATCCCCGCTGTAAAGTTCAGTATTTTTCATCGTTTTAAGGAAACTGGGATCCTATATTTCAAAAAGTTGACGTGACAGAGAAAAACACAGATCAGTTTTGGATTCTGCACCTAAAAATGAGTCAAAAACAGCAAAAATCATGTTCCCCAGCAGCAAAGATACTGAAAAAGAATCACTCGCGACAATTTCTGGAACTGTGAATGAACGATTAACTACAAACAATTACGAACTTTGGACAAACGAGTTCATTTTGAAGTTTGTGAACTGCATTTTGAGCGAGTTCGTGTAGAAAATGTTTTATTCACCTCCAGTGTTTTGTGTGTAAATGTTGCTGTTTTTTTTGACTCTTTTGTATTTTTTGTTTCTGGATTTTCTTCCGTGATCTGATCTCTGTGAAAGACGCTCTATAATAAATGTCCCACAGTGTGGCTTTAACCAGAGGAGCTCCACACGTCCGTATTAAGTGTTCAAACCGCTCGGCTGTTTCCTTTGTGCCGTTGGGCAAAGCACTTTTCCTCCTGACCCGAGGGACTGAAGCAAGAGACAAACAAACCGGGACTGTTTTTGGTTTTAGTGATTTTATTTTATTCATTCATTCAGAATCAGAACATCCGATTATTCCAGTTCGTCTGAGCCTCGGGTCTTTCCTCTCCTCACTCTGTCTCCTCTCCTCTCTCCTTTCCTCTCTCCTTCCCTCCTTTCCTCTCGGCTCAGGGAATATTTATCATAAAAATCACAGACTCCGAGCGCTCGTAGGTTATATTTGCATAATCATAAACCAGGATCAGCCATTCACAAAAATCACTAAAATGTGTCAGAGGTCCAAGAAAAAAACGGGAAAAAACGGGAAAAATGGGGAAAAAACAGGAATGATCCGAGCGGCCGTACAAAAACATGGATTCTGTGGTTTGAGTTCATGCAGCTGCAGCTCGTGTCCCGGCGTAAACTGGACTGGAGTAAAGATGGAGTCAAACCTGGACCTGGACCTGGACCTGGACCTGGACCTGGACCTGGACCTGGACCCGGACCCGGTCTGGGCAGATCCGTGTTTAAGGCATCGGAGCGTGTGGAAACTCGGCTCTCAGAGACACTGAAAATACTCGATGTTTTTACGTTTTTTAGATGAAACAAAGTGATTAGTAAATAAACGGTTTGGACAGTTTGTGGAGTTGGACTTGTGACGGCTCCTGGTTGGTCGATTATTCATGTTTCTATTTTGACTTCAGGACAAAATAGTGAAATAAAAACCCCAGGATCATGAAGAGGAGGTTCACACCAACATTTAAGACCAAAAGAACGAGCCTGAGCACAGCAGATACAATAGAACGTGAATTTGGAGCCAAAGTTGATGTTAATATGACTTGAATCAAGAAAGTTTTATCAACATCTGAGTGAATTTCACTTGAAAAGTCAAATAATCCGCCAACGGAACAAGACTTTTTGTACTAAACATGAAAATTCATCTTGTGACATTTAAAATAAGAAAAACAACTTTTTGCACTTAAAATAATAAACTAAATGTTGCTTAAATGAAGAAAAACACTTATTTGACAAGTTGCATCGACTCAAATCAAGTAAAACGTTCTTAATTGAAGTCGTTTTAATTTAACTGAATATAGTTTTTGCTGTAGATTTGTGCAGAGTTAAAGATCAGACGGACTTTTAGGTCAGTTTCAGAATGAGTTTAGAGCTGTCAGAGACGCTGAGCTCTGATTGGTCGGTTGGTGCTTAAGTCCCGCCTCCGAGAGCCGAGTTTAAGAGCGACGGGGGCGGAGCCTAAACTCTGCTCCAATCAGATTTGACTATGTATCTGAAGCGTTTTTACTTTCTGATGTTTCACCTCAGCCCAAAGAGTCTGAGTCTGAGGTCTGAGGTCTGAGGTCTGGTCCCTGGTCTGGTCCCTGGTCTGGTCCCTGGTCCCTGGTCTGGTCTCTGGTCTGGTCCCTGGTCTGGTCCCTGGTCTGTGGTCTGGTCTCTGGTCTGGTCCCTGGTCTGGTCTCTGGTCTGGTCTCTGGTCTGGTCTCTGGTCTGGTCTCTGGTCTGGTCTCTGGTCTGGTCTGGTCTCTGGTCTGGTCCCTGGTCTGTGGTCTGGTCTCTGGTCTGGTCCCTGGTCTGGTCTCTGGTCTGGTCCCTGGTCTGGTCCCTGGTCTGGTCCCTGGTCTGGTCCCTGGTCTGGTCCCTGGTCTGTGGTCTGGTCCCTGGTCTGTGGTCTGGTCCCTGGTCTGGTCCCTGGTCTGGTCCCTGGTCTGGTCCCTGGTCTGGTCCCTGGTCTGGTCCCTGGTCTGGTCCCTGGTCTGTGGTCTGGTCCCTGGTCTGTGGTCTGGTCCCTGGTCTGGTCTCTGGTCTGGTCCCTGGTCTGGTCTCTGGTCTGGTCTCTGGTCTGGTCTCTGGTCTGGTCTCTGGTCTGATCTCTGGTCTGGTCCCTGGTCTCTGGTCTGATCTCTGGTCTGGTCCCTGGTCCCTGGTCTGGTCTCTGGTCTGGTCCCTGGTCTGTGGTCTGGTCTCTGATCTGGCCCCTGACCTCTAGTCTAGTTTCTGGTCTGGTCCTTGATCCCCAGTCCATAGCCTGGTCTCTAATCTGGTCCCAAGTCTGGTTTCTGTCCTGATCTCTGGTCTGGTCCTTGGTCTCTGGTCTCTGGTCTGGCCCTTAGTCTGGTCTCCGTTCCAGTCTCTGATCTGGTCCCTGATCCCTGGTCTGGTCCCACCTCTGATTTCTGGTCTAATTTCTGGTCTCTGGTCTGGTCCCTGGTCTCTAGTCTGGTCTCTAGTCTGGTCCCTGGTCCATGGTCTGGTCTCTAGTCTGGTCCCTGGTCCATGGTCTGGTCTCTAGTCTGGTCCCTGACATCTGGTCTGGTCCCTCGTCTGGGCTCTGTTTTGGTCTCTGATCGGGTCCTTGGTCTGGTCTCTGGTCTGGTCCCAAGTCTGGTTTCTTTTCCGATCTCTGTTCTGGTCTCTGATCCCTGGACTTGTCCGTGTTCTGGTCCCAAGTCTGGTTCCTGGTCTGGTCTCTGGTATCAGATCCCTGGTCTCTAGTCTGGTCTGATCTGGTCCCTGATCTGGTCCCTGGTCTCTGGTCCTAAACCCTCAGAATGTGCAGTGATGCATTGGTCCATTTAAAGCCTTTGTAGTGTAAGTACCAGTCGTATAAGTACTTGTAGTAGTACTAGTATAAGTAGTACTTGTAGTCGCAGTTTCCTCGACAGTTCGGCACGACATAGTTCAGGTTTTGGTTTTAGTGTTTAGAGATTTTACTGCTGCTACTACAAACAATGTAGTGTGTATTTTTTAAAGTACTCGTAGTAACAGCAGTAGTAATGGTAGTATTAGTAAAAGTAGTGGTAGTATTAGTAAAAGTAATGGAAGTATTAGTGGTAGTTTGGGCTGCAGGGAGAACGGACGAGTTCAGCAAAGACTTCAAACAATTTACTTCACAAAAACCCAAAAACTGATTCTCGTGTTTTTGCCGGTTCAGATTTTCAGGTTTTTCCAGCGGAAAAAATGACGTCGTTTCACAGTAACTCTGGCGATTCTTGTCGAAATAACCTCAAACTTCCACAGATTGTGCAGAAACAGATCGAGAGTTTATGTGTAATGTTTTATTTTTGTTCCGTTTTCGGGTGATTTCAACAAGAATGAACCGAATTACTGACCTGAGAAATGATGTTAAAGTCGTTGGGACTTTTACATATAGAGATTTGTCCATAATCCTGCAGCCCGAGATGTACTGTAGTACTTGTAGTGTAGTACTTGTAGTGTAGTACTTGTAGTGTAGTACTTGTAGTGTAGTACTTGTAGTAGTAGTAGTAGTAGAGTTTGGAAGCCTGAGCTGTCGTCACTGATGTCGTGACTGAAGGAAAACTCAGCAGGTGGAAGTTCGGGAAGTTCGGTCGATCCCGGAGCCTTTTCCGGACGGACGTGTTCAGACTTCAGGGCCCCGGGTGGGTCCAGACCCCAGAACCTGTCGGTCCGAGTCTCGGTTTGGCTCCTGGTTCAGGTCCACAGTCCCGGGACGGCGCCACGTGGGCCTCAGCAGCAAACTCGTGTTTCTGGAGCCGCGGTTATTGTTTGCAGTTGCGCTTGTGTCGTAGCGTGGATTCCCCTGTAGTAGAAGTAGTAGTAGTAGTAGTAGTAGTAGTAGTAGTAGTAGTGGTAGTAGTAGTAGTGGTAGTTGTAGTAGTTGTAGTATTTAGGGATGTCCCGATCCAATACTGGTGTTACAGGCTGCAGTTTCCAGACATTTTCGTGGATTAACTGGGATCAGATTGTGGGAAAAGCCGGAGCTCAGGACGACGGCCTCTGTTCACTCCGACGTCACAAAACCGAGAGACTTTTGGAAACATGCGGACGACGACTTCCTTTGGGCTCTGTCGGCGATAGAAACTCCGCGAAAATCTGGGAAAACTGAGAAAATGTCCCGGTTTTCTTCACCTACACGTCACTGTGTTCTTTCTTTTTCTCCTTTTATAAACTGCCCGTTCATTTGTGTGTTAGAATTCGTCTAATTTAAGTCATTTGCCACATTCACACAAAGCTTTAATTCCAAATAAAAATGAATTCCGCTTTAAAAAGTCCATGTAAACACTTAATTCTAATGTAAAATGAATATTCGGAATTAAACTTAATCCTGAAGTCAGTGGGTTTATTCTGATTTTAAAGCCGAATGAATTTCTTCCTGGATCATGTAAACGTTTCTTCTTCTTCATAATAATCCCGGTGGTTGGTGCTCGTTGGCTCGTCCTTCGATCCGGCTCCTCCAGTCGTCTCTTGGGACTTTCCTCCACGTCTCTTTGGATTTGTGAGCGGGATGTGGGAGTGGGTTTTCTTCCCAAAGACGGAAATACGTTTGTGTCGCTGTCCAGTCAGAACCTTCCCCACCCCCAGACGCTGAGAACGATTAAATAAAGACCATTTAACGAGTTTTCCGCGGAAACTCGAAGGAGAATATTTTAATTCCAAACTATTTAACTCAAATCAATTCATTCCGGATTAAAAATCATCATGTAAGTTTGGGAGTTCGTTATTAGAAAAAGCTTTGGCAGGATGTGGAGACGCTGCTGCTGAATCCACGTTTTTTTTATCACAGGCTCAGAGTCGGGAACTACGCCGGAAGTCGTCATCCGCATGTTTCCAAACGTCTTCCGTTCAGCGTAAATTAACCCTATGAACAACAACGTCGTTTATCGTAATAAAAAATCGTTTGGGAGACGTTTTCTATAATCGTGCGAATCACCAAAAATCAGAGAAAAACAGAGACTCATCCTCGACATTTTCTTCGAGATCTTTGCTGTGTTTCGTTGTAAATCATAAAAATCATTTTAAAAAATTAGAAGATCGGAACGGGATCGGAACGGTTTCGGAATCGCAGATACTTTTAAACAGCCGTGTCAGAGCGGGACGTCCCTGTAGAGTCTGTGGCATCAGGATCTGAACTCCGGCGCTGTAGTACTCGTAGTAGTAGTAGTAGTAGTACTCGTAGTAGTAGTAGTCGTAGTAGTAGTAGTCGTAGTAGTAGTACTGGCGGTGCTATTTAAAGGCGGACTGGAGCATGGCGGTGGCGTAGGTGGGCCTGGCTTGCCGGTTCTCGATGGCGCTCCTCAGATAATCCTTCCCGCCGCAGCGTTCCCAGATTTCCTCGAACTGCCGGGGCAGGATCTCGGCTCCTCGTTTCCGGGACAGGCCCGTCTCCTCCAGGCTCAGCTCGCACATCTCCATGTCGTCTTTGCCTGGAGGAAAAACAAAAACCCCGTGAGGATCTGGGATTTGGGAGAGACGCCGAGTCACTGAGTCACTGAGGCTAAAGCGCGACACGAAAATATGAAAATACAACTTTATACGCTGGGTTTGAAGTCCTGGTTCAGTCCTGGTTCAGTCCTGGTTCAGTCCTGGTTCAGTCCTGGTTTAGTCCTGGTTTAGTCCTGGTTTAGTCCTGGTTTAGTCCTGGTTTAGTCCTGGTTTAGTCCTGGTTCAGTCCTGGTTCAGTCCTGGTTTAGTCCTGGTTTAGTCCTGGTTTAGTCCTGGTTTAGTCCTGGTTTAGTCCTGGTTCAGTCCTGGTTTAGTCCTGGTTTAGTCCTGGTTTAGTCCTGGTTTAGTCCTGGTTTAGTCCTGGTTCAGTCCTGGTTTAGTCCTGGTTTAGTCCTGGTTTAGTCCTGGTTTAGACCTGCTTTAGTCCTGGTTCAGTCCTGGTTTAGTCCTGGTTCAGTCCTGGTTTAGTCCTGCTTTAGTCCTGATTCAGTCCCACTTTAGTCCTGGTTCAGTCCTGCTTTAGTCCTGTTTTAGTCCTGGTCCTGGTCCTGGTCCTAGTCTCAGTCCGGGTCCAGACCTGCCATGAGCAGGACGGGCTGCTTGTCGGGGTGCAATCCTAGTCTTAGTCCTAGTCTTGGTCTCGGTCTTGGTCCAGACCTGAACTTATGAATGACGTCTTGGACGTTCAGACGTTTAACACGACACAAAACGACGATATTTTACGATATTTTACGATATTTGACGATATTTCACGATATTTGACGATATTTTCTGTTTGATTATTTTCAGTTTTATTGTCGTGTCCTCGTCACAAACACACCTGCGGTTGTGTTTTTGTTTCATTCACGCAGTTTAAAGGTGTAACTTTTCGGTTGGACGTCCGTCACCTTCTTGTTTCTACGGTTACATCATTGCTTTGCTTAAATGTCCCACAGTGTGACTTTAAACAGCTCTACTTTACGTCTATTGAGTCACAGGTGGTTCTAAAGCTCAAAAACACCTAGAAAAACAGACATTCTGACTGTGAGCGGAGTCGCCTCTCCACAGATCTGACCCGGAACTAAGGCCTGGTTTGGTCTCCGTGACGATAGAAAGGTTTAAAGCCGCACTGCGGAACATTCCAGACGAAGTTATAACATCTCCATGGGAAAAAAAGCATTTTGACCATTCACCAGAAAAGTTACACAAACCTGCAGATTTAGGCTGAGTTCTTTTCTCAAACAGAAAAAAAGACTGTGTTCCACCTTGTGATGTCATCATGTGGAGATACAGGAAGTGCTCCGCCGCGTTTTTAAACTCCAAACACCTTCACGAGAATCATTTGGTTGATTTCTGCTCTGGAATTGTCCGTTTCTACAGAAGAAAAGGTTCCTACAGGTTTCTTCAGGCTAAATTCAGGTGTTTTAAGACCTTTTTAAGACCATTTATATAAAAAAAAACAATTTCACGGCCTATTTCAAAGACCTAACGGCAAATAAAAACAAAATTGCGTCGCGTTCTCAATTATTGCTTCCGCCGCGAAATAATGGTGGTTGACAAATTAAACTTTTGAGGAGATACGGAGACTTTTTAAGGTATTGTTTCTAAATTCGGTGGTTTTAAGAGTTTTTCCGGCACCGCGGGGCCCTGTCCAAGGTGCTGCTCACTTGAAAACGACCACTTCATGACATCACAAGGTGGAACAGAGCGTTTGGAGCTGTGGAGATGGAGACAGAGGAATAATAAAGAGTTCCTCAGACATGTGAATGAAACAAACACGAGTGCAGCTCTGTTTTTGTGTTTGACTCATGAACATCGTGTCATATTCGTGCCTATTTGTAGAACATAAAAAAACGCAGTCGACTCGAATTCTCCACCACAGTTTGTAACGTTTATCGGAAAATAACTTCTCAGTTTTCTGTCTGAGTGTCATTTTCGGGACATTTAGGGCCGGATTTGGGATTTGAGACGTCTGGACTCCCAAACCGGCCGCCCCCCGGAGAGAGGGCGACACTGAGGCTAAAGCGCCATGAAAACAAGAACATACCACTTTATACACAGAAGTCCTGGGTCAGTCCTGGTTTAGTCCTGGGTCAGTCCTGGTTTAGTCCTGGGTCAGTCCTGGTTTAGTCCTGGGTCAGTCCTGGTTTAGTCCTGGTTCAGGCCTGGTCCTGGTCTTGGTCCAGGTCAAGACCTGTCACGAGCAGGATGGGCTGCTTGTCGGGGTGTAGTCTTAGTCCTGGTCTTAGTCCTGGTCTTGGTCCGGACCTGCCACGAGCAGGATGGGCTGCTTGTCAGGGTCCAGTCTTAGTCTTAGTCTTAGTCTTAGTCTTAGTCTTAGTCTTAGTCTTAGTCTTAGTCTTAGTCTTAGTCTTAGTCTTAGTCTTAGTCTTAGTCTTAGTCTTAGTCTTAGTCCTGGTCCGGACCTGCCACGAGCAGGATGGGCTGCTTGTTGGGGTCCAGTCTTAGTCCTGGTCTTAGTCCTGGTCTTGGTCCTGGTCCTGGTCTTGGTCCGGACCTGCCACGAGCAGGATGGGCTGCTTGTCGGGGTGCAGTTCCATCTGGCGTGCAATCCAGGGCCCGTCGAAGTGCGCGTACCACCAGCCCTTCTTCTTCCCGCTCGGGTCCTTGAACTGGTCTCCGGGTCGGATGAACGGGATCCGGAAGAATCTCTGCTGCCGGTTCAGAGCCGCCTCCAGCTGCCGCGGCGGGATGGGCGGAGCCTGCTGCAGCGCTGCGATTGGACGAGAGGAGTGAGGACACGCCCACATGAGGACACGCCCACATGAGGACACGCCCACATGAGGACACGCCCACACTGAGGACACGCCCACACTGAGGACACGCCCACACTGAGGACACGCCCACAAGGAGACCACGCCCACACAAGAGGACAGCCAATCAGAGCACAGCGAGAGGGGCGGGACCAACCAGGAGGAGGGTCTGACTGCAGTGTGTCAGATGCCCTCCCAGGCCACGTTTACATGATTTTTTTAATTCCGATTTAATTATTCTGAATTAAATAGTTTGGAAATAAAACATTCTCCTTGGAGTTTACATGGAAATAATTCTGAATTGAGGTTTACTTGGAAAACTCGTTAAATCGTCTGAGGTCGGGAAGGGTTCTGATTGGACAGCGACACAAACGTATTTACTACGTGTTTAATGATGTCCAAATCTCTCTGTACGATATTTTCACCATAAACATCTCTCTGGACCAGATTTATTACAATATTTTGTGGGGAATCTGCGACTTTTTCCTCTAAAAATGCTTCACAGACTTAATCCACAGAATGAAGATGTAAAAGTGCTTAGAACAGTTATTTCTTCATGTCGTCTGCACTGAAACGGAGCAAAGGATCATGGTCTATGTAGTTCCCTCTGTTTTTTTAGCCATTTCTTTAAGTTTAAGTGTTTACGTGGTCTTTTTAAAGCAGAATTCATTTTCATTCAGAATTAAAGCTTCATGTAAACGTGGGGATTGTGTCAGATGCCCTCCCCTCTGCTGCTGTGGACAAACACAAACCACTTCCAGGTCAAACTGCAGCTGGGGAAGGTCAAAGGGCAAAGGTTAAGGAGAAGCACAGACGCCATTTTACTGAGGGAAGAGTTAAGTTAGACACGACTGAACCAGGACTAAACCAGGACTGAACCAGGACTGAACCAGGACTGAACCGGGACTGAACCAGGACTAAACCAGGACTGAACCAGGACTGAACCAGGTCTATCCAGTTAAATTCTTAAATCCATTTTCAGTTAAAATGTTAGTGAGATCTTTTCTCTTAATGAGCTCTGCTTTAGTCCTCCTAATACAACAGCACCTGGAGAAAGACTCACTTCATTAGTCCTGGTTCAGTCCTGGTTTAGTCCTGGTTTAGTCCTGGTTTAGTCCCGGTTCAGTCCCGGTTCAGTCCTGGTTTAGTCCTGGTTTAAACTGTGGTTATAGTGAACAAACAGGTGCATATTTGGTTCTAACAGAAACAAAAATGTTTGTGAGTCCAAAGGTTCATCAAGAACTGATCTGACCTCCTGCTCCTCTGACCACCTCCTCTGACCTCCTCCTCTGACCTCCTCCTCTGCTCCTCTGACCTCCTCCTCTGACCTCCTCCTCTGCTCCTCTGACCTCCTCCTCTGACCTCCTCCTCTGACCTCCTCCTCTGACCTCCTCCTCTGCTCCTCTGACCTCCTCCTCTGACCTCCTCCTCTGACCTCCTCCTCTGACCTCCTCCTCTGCTCCTCTGACCTCCTCCTCTGACCTCCTCCTCTGGCCTCCTCCTCTGCTCCTCTGACCTCCTCCTCCTCTCCTTCTCTTTACCCTCTCCTCCTCCTCTTCTCCTCCTGTATCCTCCTCTCCTCCTCTCCTCCTCTTTACCTCCTCTTCTCCTCCTGTATCCTCCTCTCCTCCTCTCCTCCTCTTTACCTCCTCTTCTCCTCCTGTATCCTCCTCTCCTCCTCTTTACCTCCTCCTCTCCTCCTCTTTACCTCCTCCTCTCCTCCTCTCCACCCTCTCTCCTTCTTCCTCTCTTCCCCTCTTGTCTTCCTTTTCTCTCGTCTCTCGTCTTTCTTTTCTCTTTTCTCTTTCCTCTTGTTGCTCCGCTGGTTCAGTAAATTGTTTCAGATTCAATTAGAGTGAGACTCGGGCAGGGGCTCGTCGCTCGTCGTCTTTCGCCTCCTTCCAAAGTAAAATTAAATAAAAACACGGGGCCAAACTCTCATTATGAACTTCACGCCGTTCATTTAGAGCCGTCTCCTTCACAGCCCGCGGTTTAGCCCTCTAAAGACGCCCTCAGATGCCCTCCCGCTGCCTCAGGTGCCCTCCCGCTGCCTCAGATGCCCTCCCGCTGCCTCAGATGCCCTCCCGCTGCCTCAGGTGCCCTCCCGCTGCCTCAGATGCCCTCCCATGGGAATCTTTGTGTAGAAAACGCAGAAATGTCACTATTTTCTGATGTTCTAAAGCAGTTTCCTCGTCGCAAACAGACCTGGACTTGTGTTTCGTTTCGTTCACACACGTCTGAGCTCTTCTCTCAAACTAAAAACACTCTGTTCCACCTCGTGATGTCATCGCGCCGTGTACAGGAAGCGCTCCACCGCGTTTTTAAACTCCACGCTCCTTCGCTAGAATCGCTCGGCTCATCTCAGGCCCTGGAATCGCGGATCTCGGCCGAACTAAAGGGAAAAAGGAGCTCGTAAAGGTCGTATGGAGGTTTTTATAGTTTCAAATTGCCAATGAAAGTTCAAAATAGCGTTTTGGAGACGCAGCGGCTTTGGAATCATGACGGACAAACAAAAAAAGAGTGAAAATCCATCAGCTGTGGACGTGGTGGAGCCAGAGAAACATTAAAATTGTTCGGTCGTCAATCAAACTCCTACGTTGCTTGCGTAACTGTCCCTTTCACGGGATTCGTTTACTCGACCAACGCAGCGGTTCTTAGCGTGTTTTTCCACCCGTAGCTTCGCCGCAGTTCACACACAGTTTGTCGCGACGGCCGACGAGAATCCACGACCAGTTCGCCGCAAAAGAAAGTCGGATTATGAGGTCGCTGAGAGAAGAAGAGAAGAGGAAAAGGAGCGAAGACAAACTGAGGTCTGAACACTGATGCCGTCTGCAAGAAAGTGCAGCAAAGATTTTTTTTTTAAGGAAAATGAATTCTTTTAACGTCGTTCTTGTGACCGAATTTTATTGACTCTGCTCTTGCCGTTTGTATTCTCTCTTATTCTCTGTTGGCTCGGCGTCTCTGTGTCCTGTAGAAATCGTCTCGCTCGGTTGCTCAAAGTGGCAGGTTAAATGATAGGCTCACAGCTGCAGGACGTCTATAACAGAAGGTGATTTGCAAGGCCCAGCAAATAATGGGAAGCACTGATCACCATCCGCTCTGTGAGGAGTTTAACCTCCGAGAAGGTCCCGGATCAGAACCCAGAGCTTGGACGTCTTTTATTTCTGCAGCGATCACCAGGATGAAGCTCTTCCAGCTCGGATCAGTCGTGGGGGGTTGTGTACACATACTGTACGTGGTCTTTTTTGCCTGTTTTTAAGGGAATTATTGTCTTATTGAATTACTGGAACTGTAGTATTGAACTGTATTGTGTTTCTGACACGGCTGCACGATCATTTCCCTCTGGGACAAGAGGAAAGTTGATTCTTGGAGATTCCTTCCAGCGACGGCGCAAATGAAGCAGACGAAGGGTCTAAAGAGGCGTCGGTCGCTAAATGATTTCTGGATAGGAAACTTTAACAGTGATTCTGAACGCACAGCGGCTGAAACGAGCAGGATTTCTGGAGCGAGGAGGAGGCGGGAGGAGGCGGGAGGAGGTGTTTCTATTCCCTGAGGTGTTTCAGGGAATAGACAAGAAACATCGGGAATTTACCGGAGAATTCAAGAGAGAAGCTTGAGACAGAGAGAGTCCTGCTTTAGTCCTGCTTTAGTCCTGGTTTAGTCCTGCTTTAGTCCTGGTTTAGTCCTGCTTTAGTCCTGCTTTAGTCCTGGTTTAGTCCTGGTTTAGTCCTGGTTTAGTCCTGTTTTAGTCCTGTTTTAGTCCTAGTTTAGTCCTGCTTTAGTCCTGGTTTAGTCCTGGTTTAGTCCTGGTTTAGTCCTGGTTTAGTCCTGTTTTAGTCCTGGTTTAGTCCTGGTTTAGTCCTGGTTTAGGCCTGGTTTAGTCCTGGTTTAGTCCTGCTTTAGTCCTGGTTTAGTCCTGCTTTAGTCCTGGTTTAGTCCTGGTTTAGTCCTGGTTTAGTCCTGCTTTAGTCCTGCTTTAGTCCTGGTTTAGTCCTGCTTTAGTCCTGGTTTAGTCCTGGTTTAGTCCTGTTTTAGTCCTGTTTTAGTCCTAGTTTAGTCCTGCTTTAGTCCTGGTTTAGTCCTGGTTTAGTCCTGGTTTAGTCCTGCTTTAGTCCTGCTTTAGTCCTGGTTTAGTCCTGGTTTAGTCCTGGTTTAGGCCTGGTTTAGTCCTGGTTTAGTCCTGCTTTAGTCCTGGTTTAGTCCTGCTTTAGTCCTGGTTTAGTCCTGGTTTAGTCCTGGTTTAGTCCTGCTTTAGTCCTGCTTTAGTCCTGGTTTAGTCCTGCTTTAGTCCTGGTTTTAGTCCTGGTTTATTCCTGCTTTAGTCCTGGTTTAGTCCTGCTTTAGTCCTGCTTTAGTCCTGGTTTAGTTCTGGTTTAGTCCTGCTTTAGTCCTGCTTTAGTCCTGGTTTAGTCCTGGTTTAGTCCTGGTTTAGTCCTGGTTTAGTCCTGCTTTAGTCCTGGTTTAGTCCTGCTTTAGTCCTGGTTTAGTCCTGGTTTAGTCCTGCTTTAGTCCTGGTTTAGTCCTGGTTTAGTCCTGGTTTAGTCCTGGTTTAGTCCTGCTTTAGTCCTGGTTTAGTCCTGCTTTAGTCCTGGTTTAGTCCTGCTTTAGTCCTGCTTTAGTCCTGGTTTAGTCCTGGTTTAGTCCTGCTTTAGTCCTGCTTTAGTCCTGGTTTAGTCCTGCTTTAGTCCTGCTTTAGTCCTGCTTTAGTCCTGCTTTAGTCCTGGTTTAGTCCTGCTTTAGTCCTGCTTTAGTCCTGCTTTAGTCCTGCTTTAGTCCTGGTTTAGTCCTGGTTTAGTCCTGGTTTAGTCCTGCTTTAGTCCTGCTTTAGTCCTGCTTTAGTCCTGGTTTAGTCCTGCTTTAGTCCTGCTTTAGTCCTGCTTTAGTCCTGGTTTAGTCCTGGTTTAGTCCTGCTTTAGTCCTGCTTTAGTCCTGGTTTAGTCCTGCTTTAGTCCTGCTTTAGTCCTGCTTTAGTCCTGGTTTAGTCCTGCTTTAGTCCTGCTTTAGTCCTGCTTTAGTCCTGGTTTAGTCCTGCTTTAGTCCTGCTTTAGTCCTGCTTTAGTCCTGCTTTAGTCCTGCTTTAGTCCTGGTTTAGTCCTGGTTTAGTCCTGGTTTAGTCCTGGTTTAGTCCTGCTTTAGTCCTGCTTTAGTCCTGCTTTAGTCCTGGTTTAGTCCTGCTTTAGTCCTGCTTTAGTCCTGCTTTAGTCCTGGTTTAGTCCTGGTTTAGTCCTGCTTTAGTCCTGCTTTAGTCCTGGTTTAGTCCTGCTTTAGTCCTGCTTTAGTCCTGCTTTAGTCCTGGTTTAGTCCTGCTTTAGTCCTGCTTTAGTCCTGCTTTAGTCCTGGTTTAGTCCTGCTTTAGTCCTGCTTTAGTCCTGCTTTAGTCCTGCTTTAGTCCTGCTTTAGTCCTGCTTTAGTCCTGCTTTAGTCCTGGTTTAGTCCTGCTTTAGTCCTGCTTTAGTCCTGCTTTAGTCCTGGTTTAGTCCTGGTTTAGTCCTGCTTTAGTCCTGCTTTAGTCCTGGTTTAGTCCTGCTTTAGTCCTGCTTTAGTCCTGCTTTAGTCCTGGTTTAGTCCTGCTTTAGTCCTGCTTTAGTCCTGCTTTAGTCCTGGTTTAGTCCTGCTTTAGTCCTGCTTTAGTCCTGCTTTAGTCCTGCTTTAGTCCTGCTTTAGTCCTGGTTTAGTCCTGGTTTAGTCCTGCTTTAGTCCTGCTTTAGTCCTGCTTTAGTCCTGCTTTAGTCCTGGTTTAGTCCTGCTTTAGTCCTGCTTTAGTCCTGCTTTAGTCCTGGTTTAGTCCTGGTTTAGTCCTGGTTTAGTCCTGCTTTAGTCCTGCTTTAGTCCTGGTTTAGTCCTGGTTTAGTCCTCCTTTAGTCTTTACTTATGGAGCGGTGGAGGAGGAGGGACGGGTGAAAAAGGAGCGTCACTGTATTTCTCTTTCCTTCACTTTGAAAACCACATCTTCATGACATCACGAGGTGGAGCAGAGCGTTCGGAGCTTTGGAGATGTAACAGAGGATTAATAATAAAGAGACTCAAACGTGTGAATGAAACGAAACACAACTCCAGCTCTGTTTGTGAGGAGGAACACGAGGAGTCAGTCTGGCGTCATATAGGACCTTTAAAGCTGCACTACGTAACCTTTCTTTTCGCAAACTGCTCGTTTCCTTGGAGATGTTATTGCTTTATATGGAATCTTCCACAGTGCGGCATTAAGCAGAGCTATTTTCACAGAGACAAAGAGGTGACGAGAACACAGGGAGCTCCAAACAGTGCGACTTCATTTCACAGGTCAATAATTTTTGTTGAAATAACCTCAGATTTTCACAGAATGTTTAGAAACAGACGAAGATTTGATCTGTGATGTTTTATTCGTGTTGTGTTTTCAGGTTGAGCCGTTCACTCCCAAACAGAAGTCGTTTTGTGTCTTGAATCTGCTCCACACACTCGGACTGTGCGGCTTCAGAGCAAAATGCGGGAAAAACTTCACCAACTGCGGTTTCACTTCCAATCGGTTCCTCGGGATTCGCCGAACCGACTGGAAATGAAGCCGTCTGCAGCTCCTTCAGGATTTAAACGCCGACAATGAGAAAACGACAAGAATTCTGTGTCGACGCTGCAGAAACTTGAAGAAACGTCAAACCGTCACTGGAGGAATCTGGGTTTCCAAACTCGTTCTCCTCTCGGACTCTTGGGGCGTCGCGAGAGTTTTTCCTGAACCTTCTCGAGCTTCTCTCCTGATGTTGGTCCAGATCCTCCTGCAGAAGCTCCTTCCTCTGCACAGTTTTGGTCCAAATTTGTTTCCAGTTGGTGAAGTTTCTCCACATTTTGCTCTGAAGCTGCACAGTCTGAGTGTGTGGAGCAGATTCAAGACACAAAACGACTTCTGTTTGGGAGTGAACGGCTCAACCTGAAAACACAACACAAATAAAACAGGAAATATAAAATAAAATTGAACTGTTTCTAAACATTCTGTGAAAATCTGAGGTTATTTCAACAAGAACTGACAAAGTTATTGACCCGTGAAACACTCTGTATTTAAGCAATTTAAAAACAGCTCAAACTGAACGCAGGATAAATATATTTAATGCCGAAAACATCTCCACGGAGACGAGCACCAGGAAAGTTACACAAAAGAAACGCTCAAAAGGTTTTTACTACGTGTTTAAAAAAACAGCTGCTAAAAAGCACTACACCAGTTTAGCCCAGATGCCCCGCCAGCACCAGCAGGTTGAGAGGGTTAAAGGGAAAAGGGACTTCACACAGACTGAAACTCACGTGTTTTTCTGAGCGGAGCCACATCTGAAACAAACACCACGAGTGAAACAAACGCCACAAACACAAACGCCACACAAACACAAACGCCACACAAACACGAACACCACACAAACACAAACGCCACACAAACACAAACACGACACAAACACAAACGCCACACAAACACAAACACAAACACGAACACGACACAAACACAAACGCCACACAAACACAAACACAAACGCCACACAAACACAAACGCCACACAAACACAAACGCCACACAAACACAAACGCCACACAAACACGACACAAACACAAACACAAACACAAACACAAACACGACACAAACACAAACGCCACACAAACACAAACACAAACACAAACGCCACACAAACACGAACACGACACAAACACCGAATGTGCAAAAACACAAACAGGATTCTCAACGTGCGGCAGGAAAATCAGGGAATAGACAAGAAACATCAGGAATTTACTGGAGAATTCAAGAGAGAAACCTGAGACAGAGAGAGTCCTGCTTTAGTCCTGGTTTAGTCCTGGTTTAGATCTGCTTTAGTCCTGCTTTAGTCCTGGTTTAGTCCTGCTTTAGTCCTGTTTTAGTCCTGCTTTAGTCCTGTTTTAGTCCTGCTTTAGTCCTGCTTTAGTCCTGCTTTAGTCCTGTTTTAGTCCTGCTTTAGTCCTGCTTTAGTCCTGGTTTAGTCCTGTTTTGGTCCTGCTTTAGTCCTGCTTTAGTCCTGGTTTAGTCCCTGTTTTAGTCCTGCTTTAGTCCTGCTTTAGTCCTGCTTTAGTCCTGTTTTAGTCCTGCTTTAGTCCTGGTTTAGTCCTGGTTTAGATCTGCTTTAGTCCTGCTTTAGTCCTGCTTTAGTCCTGTTTTAGTCCTGCTTTAGTCCTGTTTTGGTCCTGCTTTAGTCCTGCTTTAGTCCTGCTTTAGTCCTGTTTTAGTCCTGCTTTAGTCCTGCTTTAGTCCTGGTTTAGTCCTGTTTTGGTCCTGCTTTAGTCCTGCTTTAGTCCTGGTTTAGTCCCTGTTTTAGTCCTGCTTTAGTCCTGCTTTAGTCCTGCTTTAGTCCTGTTTTAGTCCTGCTTTAGTCCTGCTTTAGTCCTGGTTTAGTCCTGCTTTAGTCCTGCTTTAGTCCTGCTTTAGTCCTGCTTTAGTCCTGCTTTAGTCCTGCTTTAGTCCTGCTTTAGTCCTGGTTTAGTCCTGGTTTAGATCTGCTTTAGTCCTGCTTTAGTCCTGGTTTAGTCCTGCTTTAGTCCTGTTTTAGTCCTGCTTTAGTCCTGTTTTAGTCCTGCTTTAGTCCTGCTTTAGTCCTGCTTTAGTCCTGTTTTAGTCCTGCTTTAGTCCTGGTTTAGTCCTGTTTTGGTCCTGCTTTAGTCCTGCTTTAGTCCTGTTTTAGTCCTGCTTTAGTCCTGCTTTAGTCCTGGTTTAGTCCTGTTTTAGTCCTGCTTTAGTCCTGCTTTAGTCCTGGTTTAGTCCCTGTTTTAGTCCTGCTTTAGTCCTGCTTTAGTCCTGCTTTAGTCCTGCTTTAGTCCTGTTTTAGTCCTGCTTTAGTCCTGGTTTAGTCCTGCTTTAGTCCCGCTTTAGTCCTGGTTTAGTCCTGCTTTAGTCCTGCTTTAGTCCTGATTTAGTCCTGTTTTGGTCCTGCTTTAGTCCTGGTTTAGTCCTGTTTTGGTCCTGCTTTAGTCCTGCTTTAGTCCTGGTTTAGTCCCTGTTTTAGTCCCTGTTTTAGTCCTGCTTTAGTCCTGCTTTAGTCCTGCTTTAGTCCTGCTTTAGTCCTGCTTTAGTCCTGCTTTAGTCCTGCTTTAGTCCTGGTTTAGTCCTGGTTTAGTCCTGGTTTAGTGCAGGAGAAATGAGGGAAAACAAAAGAAAACTCAGAAATTTACCAGAGAATTCAAGAGATAAACCTGCAGACAGAGTTCAGAATGATGTTTTTTTAAGTTCATAAAGTAAAATAAAACAGACAAAAATAAAACCAGCAGCAGAAGTTCAGATTGTGGAGGTTTTTCACTCCTCCAGGGTTTTATCTGTAGCACATATTCAGATCTCCCTGTTCCTTTGATTGTTTTAAAAATGTTAAATTCGCCCAAAACATGTTTATTATTCACATGTTTAATAAGTCTCATCGTTTCTCCACAAGGTCCAAGAAGGAGAAACATGAAGAATTTATCCACAACGATTTAACTGTAAGAGTCGATTTAACTGTAAGAGTCGATTTAACTCTAAGAGTTTGGGGCAGAGACGAGAGTTACATTAAAGTTTCTTAATCGATCGTCGGGAAAATTAACGATCGATTTTTGATGAATCATTGACATTTTATATTAAAATGATCCTCATTATTATTACGACACTGTGTGAAACATCTGATCACCGTTTTTATTTTGTGATCACCGTTTTTATTTTGTGATCACCGTTTTTATTTTGTGATCACCGTTTTTATTTTGTGATCACCGTTTTTATTTTGTGATCACCGTTTTTATTTTGTGATCACCGTTTTTATTTTGTGATCACTGTTTTTATTTTGTGATCACCGTTTTTATTTTGTGATCACCGTTTTTATTTTGTGATCACCGTTTTTATTTTGTGATCACCGTTTTTATTTTGTGATCACCGTTTTTATTTTGTGATCACTGTTTTTATTTTGTGATCACCGCTTTTATTTTGTGATCACCGTTTTATTTTGTGATCACCGCTTCTATTTTGTGATCACCGTTTTTATTTTGTGATCACCGTTTTTATTTTGTGATCACCGTTTTTATTTTGTGATCACCGTTTTTATTTTGTGATCACTGTTTTTATTTTGTGATCACTGTTTTTATTTTGTGATCACCGTTTTTATTTTGTGATCACCGTTTTTATTTTGTGATCACCGTTTTATTTTGTGATCACCGCTTTTATTTTGTGATCACCGAGTTTAGTGTGTGATCACCTTTTTTATTTTGTGATCACCGTTTTTATTTTGTGATCACTGTTTTTATTTTGTGATCACCGTTTTTATTTTGTGATCACCGTTTTTATTTTGTGATCACCGTTTTTATTTTGTGATCACCGTTTTTATTTTGTGATCACCGTTTTTATTTTGTGATCACCGTTTTTATTTTGTGATCACCGTTTTTATTTTGTGATCACCGTTTTTATTTTGTGATCACCGTTTTTATTTTGTGATCACCGTTTTTATTTTGTGATCACCGTTTTTATTTTGTGATCACTGTTTTTATTTTGTGATCACTGTTTTTATTTTGTGATCACTGTTTTTATTTTGTGATCACCGTTTTTATTTTGTGATCACCGTTTTTATTTTGTGATCACCGTTTTTATTTTGTGATCACCGTTTTTATTTTGTGATCACCGTTTTTATTTTGTGATCACCGTTTTTATTTTGTGATCACCGTTTTTATTTTGTGATCACTGTTTATATTTTGTGAGCACCGTTTTATTTTGTGATCACAGTGTTTAGTTTGCGATCACCTTTTTAATTTTGTGATCACAGTTTTTATTTTGTGATCACCGTTTTTATTTTGTGATCACTGTTTTTATTTTGTGATCACTGTTTTTATTTTGTGATCACCGTTTTTATTTTGTGATCACCGTTTTTATTTTGTGATCACCGTTTTTATTTTGTGATCACCGTTTTTATTTTGTGATCACCGTTTTTATTTTGTGATCACCGTTTTTATTTTGTGATCACCGTTTTTATTTTGTGATCACCGTTTTTATTTTGTGATCACCGTTTTTATTTTGTGATCACCGGTTTTATTTTGTGATCACCGTTTTTATTTTGTGATCACCGTTTTTATTTTGTGATCACCGTTTTTATTTTGTGATCACTGTTTTTATTTTGTGATCACCGTTTTTATTTTGTGATCACCGTTTTTATTTTGTGATCACTGTTTTTATTTTGTGATCACTGTTTTTATTTTGTGATCACTGTTTTTATTTTGTGATCACCGTTTTTATTTTGTGATCACCGTTTTTATTTTGTGATCACCGTTTTTATTTTGTGATCACCGTTTTTATTTTGTGATCACCGTTTTTATTTTGTGATCACCGTTTTTATTTTGTGATCACCGTTTTTATTTTGTGATCACCGTTTTTATTTTGTGATCACCGTTTTTATTTTGTGATCACCGTTTTTATTTTGTGATCACCGTTTTTATTTTGTGATCACCGCTTTTATTTTGTGATCACCGCTTTTATTTTGTGATCACCGCTTTAATTTTGTGCTCACCGATTTTATTTTGTGATCACCGTTTTTATTTTGTGATCACCGTTTTTATTTTGTGATCACCGTTTTTATTTTGTGATCACCGTTTTTATTTTGTGATCACCGTTTTTATTTTGTGATCACTGTTTTTATTTTGTGATCACCGTTTTTATTTTGTGATCACCGTTTTTATTTTGTGATCACTGTTTTTATTTTGTGATCACTGTTTTTATTTTGTGATCACTGTTTTTATTTTGTGATCACTGTTTTTATTTTGTGATCACTGTTTTTCTGGAGATCAGGTTCACATCTGTCCAGAGGCGACAGGAGAAAAAAGTCTTTTGTCTCGTTCTGCTGCATTTACAGATTTGAACTGTTCCTGTCAAAGAAACTATGAAGAAATAAACACAAATATCACTAAATGTCACTAATCTGCAGAAATAAACTCTTAAACTCTAAACACATAAAGCTCCTGACTCCAGAGCCTCCTCAGTGTGAGGTCAGAATGAGTTTAATGCAGATTTAAACATTTATGTTTCACACAAACTAAACTGAAACCTCACGGCTCATTTGCATAAACTGTAAGAGCTGAAAAAAGCAGCTCTTTCCTTGTGCTGCTGCTTCAGCTTCTGTGGGACTAAAGGACTCGACTCAGTGAATATGAGTGTTCTCCCTGTGACTCAGTGAATATGAGTGTTCTCCCTGTGACTCAGTGAATATGAGTGTTCTCCCTGTGACTCAGTGAATATGAGTGTTCTCTCTGTGACTCAGTGAATATGAGTGTTCTCCCTGTGACTCAGTGAATATGAGTGTTCTCTCTGTGACTCAGTGAATATGAGTGTTCTCTCTGTGACTCAGTGAATATGAGTGTTCTCTCTGTGACTCAGTGAATATGAGTGTTCTCTCTGTGACTCAGTGAATATGAGTGTTCTCCCTGTGACTCAGTGAATGAGTGTTCTGCATCTGTTCTTGCAGATGTTCATGTTTTCAGACGTGCACCAGGACCAAACCGGGACAGTCAGAAACCCGATCACACCGGGGACACTGATGCAGGGAAATGCACTCTGAGGAATATAGGGATCTCCAAGGACGTGGGACTGTGAGGCTCCAGAGTTTGTGCTCAGACCTCGACTCCTCAGACTCCAGCCCCCGGAGAAGAGGAGGAAGACGGATGAGCCAAACTAACTTCATGATGGTGAATAAAACAGAAGGAACTGGTTCATTCAGATTCTGCAATTAAAATTAAACTTTCACGATGTGGATATTAGCGCAGAGACACATTTGTGCAGGTGAGAATCTCTGGGGCCAGAACGTTACTTTTGCTCCGCAGTTTCACTAATTCTCGTCATCGTTTCATTTTTCTTTCCTCGCTCTGCAAATGTCTCTGATCGAGCCACGAGTTACAAACTGATATCAGGTTCTTCATCTTGTTTTCAGTTTTATTTTCTACTTCGGTTGTATCGTCTTAAGAATTATCACATATATTTCTTCCAACTAGTCAGAAAATCTTAAATTTAGGCAGTAAATATTTAAAAGAAGAAGCTACGATTCATTCATCAGAGTTTCCCACGGCAAAAACTAAATGTAGCCGAGAGAAAATGACCTGAATTAAGAAAGTTTTCACTTGAAAAGTAAAATGAAAAACAACTTTTTGCACTTAAAATAAGAAACTAAATCCAATGTGGCTCGAATTAAGAAAAAAAACACTGATTCCACTGGCGGAACATTTCACTTTTCAAGTTGAATTTGCTCAAATAAAGTCAAATATTCTTAATTTAAGTCATTTTAACTCAGCGAAATATTGTTTTTTTTTCCAGTGTAGAGTTTTCCCTGCAGCACTTCACTACTGTCAGAAAGACTGATTTCTGCACTTATATCTAGAATTTAGCATCTTTGAATTTATTATCAGGCGATTTATTCTCATCATGAACCTGTTTTCAGTCTGTTTATCTCAAATTTATCAAAATTTGACGTCTGAAAACTTATTATCAGGCCATGAACACTGATCCTGACCTGGTTTTAAGTCTGTTTATCTGGAATTTTGCAGAATTTAAAGCATTTTTATGTAGATTTTAGCATCTTTGAACTTATTCACAGCCCCTGAAAACTCACAGAGACGCTTCATTCTCGTCTGGAGGTCGTTTATTTTCAGAGAACTCGTTAAATAAAATGATCTCGCTGCAGGAACAGATCACTACTCAGATTTCACTCCTTTTAAGTCGTTTTCTGATAGATTTGAGTGTTTAGATCTTGAGTTTTGACCAAGTTTGTTCGTTTTTCGTGGACTGTTTCTCCTTTGTGGACCGTGTTGGTTGAAGATCTGGTGATGGAGCAGATTTATGAAGCTGCGAGGATCTAGTTTCGACACTAGTTTAAGTAATAATGATCGATAGTTTGGCGTAACGTTTGTGGTGGTGGTGTTTTTACCGTAGTCAGTGACGGACTTGGGCGCTCGCTGCTCTCCGTCTGTGTTTCGTTTCTTGTTCTTGGATTTCCAGGCGTGATAAACTTTGAGCCTCCGGTGGAACTCCTCCCGGCAGGCGGCCAGCAGCTCGATATCTGTGGGGAAAACGGGGAGAAGGACGAGAAATATAAGAATAAGTTTTGCATCATCCAAACGGCTTCTTCAGTTCAGAAACTTATTTGACCAAAAAAAACAACTTTTGTCCAGTTGAAAACACTGAGTTTCTCCTTTGCCGTAGATTCGACACGGACTGGACGACCGGAGGATTGTGGGGGAAAAAAAGTGTTTACCGATGAGGCTGGTTCACAACATAAAGGTTTTATGTTTGTTTTTTTAAATATTCCTTGTAAAACATTATTCTGAGTGGTTTATATTTGGAGGAAGCTCAATCACACCACAGTTTTTCTTTGGTGCTCATAGTTGTGCTGCACAAACACAGTCGGACGGGCTTTGATTACATGATTTTAATGATCTTCAGGAGAATTAACGATCGATTCTTGATTAATCATTAACGTTTTTGTATTAAAATGATCATAATTATTATTACTGTTACTATAACTAAACTCTACACCACATAAACATCACCTCTGCAGAGCCACAGCAGTGAGAGAGCAGAATGTGTTTAATGCACCTTTAAACAAGTTCATGGTTTTAGTCCTGGTTTAGACCTGATTTAGTCCTGATTTAGACCTGGTTTAGACCTGGTTTAGACCTGGTTTAGTCCTGGTTTAGTCCTGATTTAGACCTGGTTTATTCCTGGTTTAGACCTGGTTTAGACCTGGTTTAGTCCTGATTTAGTCCTGATTTATTCCTGGTTTAGTCCTGATTTAGACCTGGTTTAGTCCTGATTTAGTCCTGATTTATTCCTGGTTTAGTCCTGATTTTGTCCTGGTTAGTCCTGATTTAGACCTGGTTTAGTCCTGATTTATTCCTGGTTCAGTCCTGATTTAGACCTGGTTTAGTCCTGATTTAGACCTGGTTTAGTCCTGATTTATTCCTGGTTTAGTCCTGATTTAGACCTGGTTTAGTCCTGATTTAGACCTGGTTTAGTCCTGATTTAGACCTGGTTCAGTCCTGGTTTATTCCTGGTTTAGACCTGGTTTAGTCCTGATTTAGTCCTGGTTTATTCCTGGTTTAGTCCTGATTTAGACCTGGTTTAGTCCTGATTTAGACCTGGTTTTAGTCCTGATTTAGACCTGGTTCAGTCCAGGTTTATCCCTGGTTTAGACCTGGTTTAGTCCTGATTCAGACCTGGTTTAGACCTGGTTTAGTCCTGATTCAGACCTGGTTTAGACCTGGTTTAGACCTGATTCAGACCTGGTTTAGACCTAGTTTAGTCCTGATTTAGACCTGGTTTAGACCTGGTTTAGTCCTGATTTAGACCTGATTTAGTCCTGGTTTATTCCTGGTTTAGTCCTGATTTAGACCTGATTCAGACCTGGTTTAGACCTGGTTTAGACCTGGTTTAGTCCTGGTTTAGACCTGGTTTAGTCCTGGTTTAGACCTGGTTTAGACCTGGTTTAGACCTGGTTTAGACCTGATTCAGACCTGGTTTAGACCTAGTTTAGTCCTGATTTAGACCTGGTTTAGACCTGGTTTAGTCCTGGTTTAGACCTGGTTTAGACCTGATTCAGACCTGGTTTAGACCTAGTTTAGTCCTGATTCAGACCTGGTTTAGACCTGGTTTAGTCCTGATTTAGACCTGATTTAGTCCTGGTTTATTCCTGGTTTAGTCCTGATTTAGTCCTGATTCAGACCTGGTTTAGACCTGGTTTAGACCTGGTTTAGTCCTGAATGTGACCCGGTCCTGGTTAAAGCTCAGACCTGTTTCAGTTTTTGTGTCCTGAGTCACATTTGTAAAAATCGGATCTGAGTCATTCAGAGTCGTTCAAAGATCAGATCCAGTTCACATCAGGGCGAAAAAACCCCCAGATCTGTGTCACTTCAGGCTGAACGTCGCTTTAGCCTCTGAGCGGCGGCAGCTCAGTCGGCCGAGCGTTTCTCCCCCGATCCGGAGGTCGGCGGTTCGAATCCCAGTCTCTCCATAAACGTAATTGATTGTGACACTTAACCCGCCCGTCCCCCCCCTCCCCCCCCCCCCGGTGGCTCCTGCCGTAAAACGCTCCGAGCCTTGAAGGTGGAGAAGCGCCGCGTAAAAACCACCATAAACATGACAGTGGAGAAATATTCAGGGCACTTGGCCACACGAGGGCAATTCACCCCGAGTATCTGCTCCTCCGACTGTGACATCAAATAGAGGTGAAGACTTCATAAGAACCACTGCGGCTCTTCGCAACCCAAACTTTCCTCTCAACAAAAAAATCAGGTAAAAATCACGTGGAGCCGGAGGCCAAAGTGACGTCGAGGGAGTTCTTTTTTCCACAGGTCGACTCTTTGTTTTTGCTGGACGACCCTAAAGCTCGTCTAACACAGAGGAAGATAAAGGTTTTAAAAAAGTGACTCGCACCAGCTGCAAAACAAATAAACTCTCCCCTCAGCTCGTGTTTCTCGACTCTTTTCGCACAGACGTGATCGAAAACCTGCCGCGGGCGCCTCCCTGTCTGTTTAAAGGGACAGTTTGTGTTTTTGTGACATGAATCTGAATCTCGTCTCCGTCAGCAGCGTCGCATCAGCTCCGACTCACCTCGGACAGCGTCTGAGCCGAGTTCTTCTGGTTTCGGTGCTGATGAAAGTTTCCTGGAGGCTGGAGAATTTTTCTTCTCTCGTGTTCTGAAGACTGATGCGTTTGTGTCACAAAACGAAAACAGGGAAAAAGTCCGAGCTCATAATCTCTTGGTGCTATTTTCTCTCCAGTCGTATCACTGCGCTGCCTCCAGGTGGCGCTGCGCCTGTTTCACCGTTTCCTGCTCGGAAAGTTCACGACGACATGTGTGACTCCGACACCGACGATGAAGACGATGAAGATCTTTATGAACCTGAATATCCTGAAGCCCAAACTCAGCAGAGCAGCAGAGACAGAGGAGGGACAAGAACCTGAAGAACCGGAAGAACCTGAAGAACCTGAAGAACCGAAAGAACCTGAAGAACCGGAAGAACCGGAAGAACCTGAAGAACCGGAAGAACCTGAAGAACCGGAAGAACCAGAAGAACCGGAAGAACCAGAAGAACCTGAAGAACCGGAAGAACCTGAAGAACCGGAAGAACCGGAAGAACCGGAAGAACTGGAAAAACCTGAAGAACCTGGAGTTTTGTTCTTCCTGGACAATCACCAGCTCCATTGTTATACAGATTCTTCTGTAGCTTCTACAGGCTCATGTCCTCCTGGCTGTAGCTTCACGTTCGCTCTCTGGAGTCGCGGCGTTTTCGCTCTGAGCGGAAACACTGAACTACTGAAGAAAGTGTTGGGTTCTTCACCTGGAGGCAGCAGTGATACGACCGGAGAGAAAATAGTATCAAGTGATTATGAGCTCTGACGTCTGACTTTTCCACGTTTTCCCCGTTTTGTGACACAAATGCATCACTCTTTTGAACACGAGAGAAGAAAAACTCTTTATTTTCATGACTCCAGCCTCCAGGAAACTTTCATCAGCACCGAAACCAGAAGAACTCGGCTCAGACGCTGTCGGGAGGAAAGTCAGAGCTGATGCGACTCTGCTGACGGAAATGTACAGATTTATGTCACAAAAACACAAACTGTCCCTTTAAAGCTGAACTCCGTCACGTCTGAAGCTAAAGTCCGTTTCTAGAGGTGGTGGAATTCTGTCAGAAGCCAAAAAACGGCACAGATCAGTGTTTCCTCGGTGGAGATCTCACTGTGGCAGTGAGTCTGTCAAGGCAACAAACTAGTGCAGTGATGGGGGCAAGTTCTGAACTTCCACGGAAAACTGAAGAAGCTTAACTCCACTTTAACCCATCTGACAACAGCCACGAGTCTAACAAACCAAACGCTCTGGTTCACTCATTAGTGTCTGGAAACGTGAGAAAACAACTTTATAAGCACCTCACATTTCCCTCTGCTGATTTCCCACTGCACCAAAGCCCAAAAGACTCGATCGCCGATTATTTACGAGTGAATTATATTTTTTGAAAAACGCTAAAAAACATTCCTGAACCATTTTCTTTCAACATCTTTCAGTTTCTTCTTCTTCTTCTTCTTCTTCTTCTTCTTCTTCTTCTTCTTCTTCGTCCGTAGTCGATCTTCACTTGTTGCTTCTGGAGTCGACAGTCGAGACACTGATCTGTGCCGTTTTTTTTTTGGCTCCTGACAGAATTCCACCTCCTCCAGTGACGACTTTAGCTTCAGACGTGCCGGAGTTCCGCTTTAAGTGTCGCCTTCCGTTTCTTCGCTTTTGGTGAATTCTCAGACGGACTTTAGCCTCGACATTAGAAACGTTTGGAAACACGAACGCGGCGACGTTCCTGCGCTCGGAAAGCACGGATCTGTTTACGCAAAAAACCCAAACGTCCGGTGTGTTTTTGAGGGAGTAAACCTGAAAGTGAAGAGTAAAGCCGCACCGCGGAACCTCCCGAGCGCGGCCGCAGTACCGGGACTCACCACAGGAGGTGTTGATGGCGTCGCGGAGCTCGGCGTATTTCCACTTGCTCAGCTCGTGCTTCTTTGTGCCGGCGGCGGCTTTGGAGGCCTGGACGGACGGACCTCTGCGAGAAACAGGAGAAACACACCAGAAACAAACGATAAAGAGAAAAACATGAAACAAGTGACATCACCGGGAGTTTGAGTTCATCGAGAATCGGGTTAATCGGGTTTAGGAGCAGAACAGGAGGCGACAGGATCTGTGTGTCGTTCATTTGGGGTTTTTAAATATAAAACCGAAGATAAGAAAACGAAAAAACAAACTCTTTTCTTCATTATTTATCTCCAAATCCAAAAGGAAAAAACAGATAAAGATTTTCTATTTTGTGTTTAAATGAAGAATGGAAAAAAACAGAGAACGGACTAAACCAGGACTAAACCAGGACTAAACCAGGTCTCCGCCCCCTCCCTGGTCACTCTGACTAAGCAGTTTTCTGCAGGAAACACTAAGTCCTGGTTTAGTCCTGGTTTAGACCTGGTTTAGTCCTGGTTTAGACCTGGTTTAGTCCTGGTTTAGACCTGGTTCAGTCCTGGTTTAGTCCTGGTTTAGTCCTGGTTTAGTCCTGGTTTAGACCTGGTTTAGACCTGTTTTAGTCCTGTTTTAGTCCTGGTTTAGTCCTGGTTCAGTCCTGGTTCAGTCCTGGTTCAGTCCTGGTTCAGTCCTGGTTTAGACCTGTTTTAGTCCTGGTTTAGTCCTGGTTTAGTCCTGGTTTAGTCCTGGTTTAGTCCTGGTTTAGACCTGGTTTAGTCCTGGTTTAGTCCTGGTTTAGTCCTGGTTTAGTCCTGGTTCAGTCCTGGTTCAGTCCTGGTTCAGTCCTGGTTCAGTCCTGGTTTAGACCTGTTTTAGTCCTGTTTTAGTCCTGGTTCAGTCCTGGTTTAGACCTGTTTTAGTCCTGTTTTAGTCCTGTTTTAGTCCTGGTTTAGTCCTGGTTTAGACCTGGTTTAGACCTGGTTCAGTCCTGGTTTAGTCCTGGTTTAGTCCTGGTTCAGTCCTGGTTCAGTCCTGGTTCAGTCCTGGTTCAGTCCTGGTTTAGACCTGGTTCAGTCCTGGTTTAGTCCTGGTTTAGTCCTGGTTCAGTCCTGGTTCAGTCCTGGTTCAGTCCTGGTTCAGTCCTGGTTTAGACCTCTTTTAGTCCTGTTTTAGTCCTGGTTTAGTCCTGGTTTAGTCCTGGTTTAGTCCTGGTTTAGTCCTGGTTCAGTCCTGGTTTAGTCCTGGTTTAGTCCTGGTTCAGTCCTGGTTTAGTCCGTTCTCCGTTTTTTCCATTCTTCATTTAAACACAAAATCCCAAACTGAAAAATCGAATCGTTTTCGGTTTTGGAGACGAATCGTGAAGATAAAAGTTTTTTTTTTTTTTTTTTACTTTTCTTATTTTTTGGGTTTTATTTAAAAACGAATAAACGAACGACACTCGGATTATTGGAAAACAACAAGATTCAGACACAGAAGCGACACTTTGCTGCCGTCGTCCTCGTTCTGTGGGGCTGAACATTCCGCCGTAGACACACAGGTAGGACACCCCCAGAGTGGCGTCACTTTAAAGACAAATTACAGACGAAATATTTGAGGTTTTGGTGATTTTTTGTTTTGTTTTTTTACAGATTTGTGTGAAATTCTGAAGATTTCGTTTTCGTGTTTTCAAAAGTTTTTCGTCTGATTTATTTGCTCGGCTCCGAAACGCCCCGAGGATCCGTCTGAAAACAGTTTGAGTTTGGCCCAGAGCAAAAGGAGAGAAAAAGGAGGGATGAGGGACGAGTGACTGAGGAGAAAGGAGGAGGAGACGGAAAGAGGGGGATAAATAAAACAAAGGAAAGAGAGAGGGGAAGGGGGGGGAGAGAAAGGGAGAGAGGTGGAGAAAGAGATAGAATAGATAGAGAGAGAGGAAAGGAAGGATGAGGGATGAGTGAGAAATGGGGAGAGATGGAGGGAGGGAAAAGAGAGGGAGAGAGAGGGAGAGAGGAGGGAATTGTAAATAAAACAAAGGAAAGAGGGGAGGGAGAAAAGGAGAGAGAAAAGGAGATGGACAGAGAAAGGCAGAGGGAGAGAGAGAGAGAAAAACAGAAAAAGAGAGAGAGGGAGAGAGGGAGGAGGGAGGAGGGAGAGAGGGAGGAGGAGAAAAGGTGATTCCCTGAAGAAATAAAAGAGAAAATGAGACGATTGAGTCATGTGGAGCTTCAGGTCAGAGATGAACTTTAAAAAGTCCTGATCTGTCCTGAGGTTAAACAGACCTCCTCCTCTGCCCCTCCTCCTCCTCTCCTCCTTCTCTCCTCCTCTGCTCCCTCTCTCCTCTCCTTCTCTCCTCTCCTCCTCCTCTGCTCCTCTCTCCTCCTCTCCTCCTCCTCTCCTCCTCCTCTCCTCCTCCTCTCCTCCTCTGCTCCTTCTCTCCTCTCCTCCTCCTCTCCTCCTCTGCTCCCTCTCTCCTCTCTCCTCTCCTCCTTCTCTCCTCTCCTCCTCTGCTCCTTCTCTCGTCTCCTGTACCAGTGAAAAACTACAAACTTCAAAAAACTCAAAGCTTCAGAAGATTAGAAGATTTGAGGAGGGAGAAAAGACGACAAGGAAAGAAGACGAGGAGACAGGAAAGAAGATGAGGAGACAGGAAAGAAGACGAGGAGACAGGAAAGAAGATGAGGAGACAGGAAAGAAGATGAGGAGACAGGAAAGAAGATGAGGAGACAGGAAAGAAGATGAGGAGACAGGAAAAGAGACAAGGAGACAGGAAAGAAGATGAGGAGACAGGAAAAGAGACGAGGAGACAGGAAAGGAGACGAGGAGACAGGAAAGAAGACGGAAGGAGACAGTGAAGGAGACAGGAAAGAAGACGAGGAGACAGGAAAGAAGACAGAAGGAGACAGGAAAGAAGATGAGGAGACAGGAAAGAAGATGAGGAGACATGAAAGAAAATGAAAGGAGACAGTAAAGGAGACGAGGAAACAGTAAAAGAGATGAGGAGACAGTAAAGAAGACGGAAGGAAACAGGAAAGGAGACGACGAGAAAAGAAAGGAGAAAAGGAGAGAGGAAAGGAGAGAGGAGAGCAGGAGTGAGGACACGAGGGGGTAAAGTAGGACACTTGTCTCAGTCGTCGCTCAGGCGTCTTCTTCCTGTGGACAGTCACCAGGAAGTGAGAGGCGGACGCTCTAATCTGATTGGACGTTTGTGAGGGGGAGGCGGGACCACCGTGGGAGGCTCTAATCTGATTGGACGGAGCCGCGATTGGATTTGAGGTCATTATTTGGTCATTATTTGTCCATCACAAAGTGCGGAGGAAAAGAAAACATTTAGAAGTTTCTGAAAAGTGGAGAAAATAAAGTTCTGAGACATTTATACGGACACTCTGCAGCTGACCTCTGGGGGTGTGACGCTAACTGGAGGCACTGCTCTGTCAGCGTGATCAGATTTACACAGCTCTAAACTGGGACACATCAGGTTTGGATGTTTGGTGTAAATACGACTGTGTATTTTCGTGTCAGTCATGATCTGAGGGACTTTTTTTGCTTTATGGTCGTTCAAAAACAGGGATTTCTGTATTTTCTTTACCGTCGGCAGGGATCAGATTGGTGGTTTAGTCTTAGTTTAGTCCTGGTTTGGATCAAATTGGTCCAAAAATAGCGACATTACAGGGACAAAACTGGGACAGATCAGTGGTTTTGGATAAATCTGCAGGGACGGGGACACAGGGCTCAGAACTGTCCCGGGGAAACAGGACGTCTGGACGCTCTAGTCTCCGTCTGAAGCTCTGTTATTTAAATTAAACTTTAATTTGAGTTTTGTTTTAACACAATCTGACCATAAAGAACGGATTTAGCTGAACTCCAAAAGCTGAACTAATTTAGCGCACAGTTTTTCAGTGAGTCGCTTTCACCTTTTAGTTAAAAATCAAACTCCTAAACGGGACTGTGAACGCTCGGGCTGTCACAGGAAAATAAAAACGAGCTCTTTAACCCGTTTACGCCTAAAACACTGCAAAAAACAACTATAAACAATATAACATCTGCTGATCTAGAGTAAAGGTCCTCACGCCTGAGGGGTTTTAATTTTAGAAGAATTTTAATTTCACTTATGAAAACCTTAATATCTGAGCCTCTGAAGCACAGAAAAACATGAAATAAATTGCATTTCTAAGGTAAGACTCTTTTATTAAAGCTTTTATTAAACTGTGTCATGAAATTCGATGAAATGAAATTCACGTCATGAAAATGAGGATAAATCACAAACAAAGCTGCGCCGAGTTAAGTCTGATTCATGAGCCGCGTTAGGATCGTTTCGCTCGACGGAGGCGGCGACTTTTTGATTTAACCAGTCGCTGCCGTTTGGTGGTGACGTCTGCAAAGCTCCAGAACGTTCAGTGGAGTCAGAGTAAACACGTCTGTCCACGAGTCGTTTCTGTGAGGTGAACTTGTGAATTAAAGGTCTGATAAAAAATGCAAAGTTATTATTTGTGAAAGGAGCTGGTTCTGGTTCTGGCCAAAACTCCGCTTCACTGATGACTGGTGCCGACTACAACTTCCGGGGTTCCTGCGAATCGCCGAGTGGATTCTGATGCCTAACGAGCCTCTGGAGAGAAATGAAACTGAGCGGAGGCACTAGGGAAACCCCAGTCTGGCATAAATGGGTTAAATCCCTTTTGTGTTTTTTTTCTTCAGCTTTCAGACGTCCCCGTTTCCCCGGGACAGCCCCAGTTTTCAGCCCCGTGTCCCCCTGTCCCAGCAGATTTACAGAAAAACCACTGATGTGTCCCAGTTTTATACAAGAAATGTCCCAGGCGTCCTTATTCTGGACCAATTTAATCCCTGCCGACAGTAAAGAGAGGCAGAAATTGTCATTTGTTTGGGTAAAATACAAAAAATCTGCTTAAAAATGACCAAAACACAAAGAAAATGTGACTATAGTGACTCGGTTTTCCTTATTTTTTAAACAGTGATGTCCCAGTTTTTTTATTTTGAAATTCTGCTTAAAACTTTGTGTACGTTGTGTCTCCACGGTAACCAACAAACTTTACACCGTAGAGACACACGTAGAACACCCCCAGCACGACGTCACTGCAAAGCATCAGTCGCTCTGTTTTCTGATCCGTGTTTTAATGCAGTTTCCTCGTGCGTTTTGTTTCATTCACACTCGTTTGGCGCACAAACCCTGCAGGTTTAGGACAGAAACCACTCCGTTCCACCTTGTGATGTCATCATGTGGTGATACAGGAAGTGCTCCGGTGTGTTTTTAAACTCCACACACCTTCACGACCTTCACATCTGGGTCATTTCAGCACTGGAATTGCTGATCTCGACCGAACTATTCGGTTTGTAAATCTGACGTCACACGCGACTTCCGGGTCCAACAAAACATTTGTTCAATCCGGTCGATGGTTCAAAATGACAAAAACAGAGAAAATTTTCACCATCACCTCCTTTTTTTTAGTGAGGTTCCAACTAGAGCATGAAAACCCGACGAAAACCCGACAAAAACCCGACGAGAACCCAACGAAAACCTGATGAAAACCTGACGAAAACCTGACGAAAACCCGACAAAAACCCAACGAGAACCCAACAAAAACTCGACAAAAATCCGACGAAAACCCGACGAGAACCTGATGAAAACCCGACGAAAACCAGACAAAAAACTGACGAGAACCCGACGAATACCCGACGAGAACCCGACAAAAACCCGACGAGAACCCGACGAGAACCCGACGAAAACCAGACGAAAACCCGACGAGAACCCAACGAAAACCCGACGAGAACCCGACGAGAACCCGATGAAAACCTGACGAGAACCCGACGAGAACCCGACGAAAACCCGACGAGCACCCGACGAGAACCCGACCAAAACCCAATCAAAACCCGACCAAAACTCGTCGAGAACCCAATGAAAACCCAACAAAAACCAGACGAGAACCCGACGGGTTTGGACAAATATTTAGAGCTTCTGTTCGAGCTCAGGTCGGACTCGGACACGTGAGCACGTCAGCTGTTTCCTGTTTACAGTAAAACCAGTCGCTCTGAGACTCTGACGTGTTCAAAGATCAGAGCTCAAGTCCAAACTGTGATTATTATGTGTGAAATGTGGAGAAATACTTCAGATCCAGGATTTTTAAAGCAGAAAAGAGGAGATAAAGTCGCTGTGGCTGATCCGTGGCTGTGGATGGAAACAGACGGGAACTATCCAGACTTTTTACTTCTAAAGAACGACTCAAACTGGATTCACAGAGCGGGTTTGTGGACTGGGGTCCTCATTTGCAGAGGATAAACTCTATGAATAATGTGGATGAGACGCTGCACTTTAAATCTGACCACTTTACGAGAGGAGAGTCGGGAAATAAAGTCCTCTCATTATTTTCGCTTTATCCTGAGTTTGTATTTTGCGTCTCTGTGATGTGGTGATTTGGAAGCACAGCTGCAGCAGAGGCCCATCCGTTACAAAAGGAAAGAGTGACATCACAAGGTGGAACAGAGCGTTTTGAGGGACGGACGGACACGTGTGAATGAGACAAAACACAACTCCAGCTCTGCTTTTGAGGGGGAAACGACATCAGAACACGACTTAAACCTCACAGGAGTCACGTCTGTACTAATGTTCTGATAAAGCACCTGCAGAATTTTAAATCAAAAGGTGAAATTTGTGATTCTGATTTGAATCTGATTGGGTTCGGAGGCGGTCATTTGCGCACCGAGCCAAGAGCTCCGTCATTTCTTTGGCCATCTCCTCCCTGGAAACAGCAGCAATCAAACGTTATTTCAAACTCGTAAAGTGGAGGTGTGTAAAAGTAAAAGTGTGAATTCTGGAGCGAGCGGCGGAGGCACGTACATGGTGAGACTCTTGAGCCTGGGCCCCGTCACTCTGTGGGATTAACATTACAGGATTATTAACACGGGATTATGCAGAATATAAAACCTTTAAAGTGCATATGACAGGTCTGTCCGAGGACCATATTTATGACACTTTCACATCCGTTAAGTGGCAGTTTGAGAAGAAAAGGATGAAAAATAAAAGCTAAAACAGACTGTATTTAGAAATGGACACAGCTAACGTGCTAACCGCTAACCGCCGCCTTCCAAACAGTTCCACGCTGCTATTCCGACACACCGCTATCAGGATTCCCGATTTTCCCGGGGTTTACGGTTCTACTGTGACTAAAT